>CM035420.1:67729511-68107011 GCA_020310875.1 Ceratopteris richardii
TCTAGGGGCTTGTGGTCTTACTTGTCTCAATTGGGGCCTAGGGTTAGCATTTGCGTACATGACTTTGGAGTATTCTGGCTCCCAATTTTGTTCCATAGGTGGTGCCTCATATTGATACGAGTAAATCTCACTATGCTCAGGCGACTTAGTGTAATAAGCATGTGGACTACCTTCATGGGAGTATTCTGAACTATGAGCATGAGAGTCATTATCTGGTATCAATGGGGTTAGTGGGACCAATGCTCTATTTGGATTTTCCTCTCCCACGGCATACTTGACTGGAATCACATTGGGAGGAGTTGGTGGTTGGTTTCCCAAGACTGGTTGTGGCCTATATTGTGCCTGATATTGCTGTTGTGGTCGATAATATGGCTGTTGGTATTGGTTTTGATATTTACCTTGTTGGAAATGTTGCTGATAAGTTTGTCTAACAGCCTGCCTATTGTAGGGACAATCTTGAGCCGTGTGGTTCGTGTATTTTCTCTCAATAGTGCAATATGGAGCATTCCTTTCTCTAATGTTTTGGTTTTGCATTGGGCATACGCTAGCCATGTGGTCCCCTCCGCAGGTATAACATCGATTCAATGAGGTGACTCTTGGTATTTGTCTATTTTGAACTCCTAGCTTCTTGGCAACTTGCTCTGCTATCTCATCCAGCTCAGTGGAGGCTTTGGAGGTGTGACTCGTAGAACTATGAGAGTCTTTATAGAGTTTGGATAGTCCTAACTCCTCACCCAAGTTGTCTTCTATGTCAATGCAAGTCCGCACACACTCTTCTATGGATCTAGGCTCTTTCAAGTACACATATGATCTTAACTTGGTGCTTAGTAAGCCATCTAAAAACAAAGCCAATTGTTTGGCTGGTGTGGGTAACTCTGGAGTAGAGCATCTCTCTAAATACTGTATGAACCTCCTACCTGCTAGTCGCACTGTTTCTTGGGGTGTCTGCTTAAAGATGTGGATCAAAGATGATGTGTTATGCCTGATACCACTCTTGGAAAATTCTACAATGAATTCGTCTAGCAGCTGACCTATATTGCGATAGTTGCAACTACTCAGTGGTTGAAACCAAGTTAAGGCAGTGCCCTTAAGAGTGAACCCAAATGCCTCATACTGGGTGAACAAATCCTCAACCTGTTCAACTCTTAGCACTTGTTTGAACTCAGCCACATGATCATAAGGATCTCCTATCCCATCAAAATAATTCTTCATTGCCTTGATCACTTGGGTGGGTCTAAGGGTTCTTGGGTGCTCTCGGGGTCTCGGCAATGGAAAATCTTGTTCATCTCTTTGTTGCCTATGTGCTTGATGTCTCTCTCTTTTAGGTCTTTCATTTTCAAATCCTGACCTATTTCTGCCCACAGTATGTGCAAAACTAACCTCAAGTCTCTCTCTAGGTCTTTCTCTCTGGTCTTCATGAGCTTGTGATGATCCTACTCCTTGGAGGCAATGGGAAATATTGGATCTTGGTGGAGGGAAAATCAATTCACTTTTCCAAGTATATGCATGTCTATCGTGTTCTGTTACCAAGAACACTTTCCCTGATGTGTTATCCAAGTAGACCACTTGGCCTAGTGTCTCTGGATCCTTGAACTCGTAGATGATGACTATGTCTAATTAGCTAGGTTGATCTGGCTTGAATCTCCAAAAGGCTTCCTCTGTTTCTCTATTCAAGAATAGTTCTATGCTTTTGTTGTCTTGAGGGATCCAATCCGGAGTGATCACTCGGGTCAAAACTGACTTACCTCTGGGAGTCTGGGGTCCTTGTCCTACATTTCCTTGTTCTAGGTCTCCTATCTTATTCTCATGAGTGATATTTCCAAACTCATTAGTCCTATCTGGGAGGTTGGTGACCACATACATGGTTCCTTCCTTATCAATATATGAACTATCTTCGAACATCGGGTGTTCAAGTCCAAAGGATTGATCTAGATTTTTGAGTTGGACTACTGATCGCCTCAGGCCATCCTCATAGATGCGAGCACCTAATCGGTGGGTCCGAATATATTCTAATTGTGTCTTATAGGGACCTTCCGATGTTTGTAGATGGGCAGTTCTTGAGCCACCTACAGGTTTTCCCATGCTAAAAGACATTTCTGAATCACTTGTGTCAGAGTTTAGTACGTAAGGACAACCACCTTGTTGTTGTGCCCAAGACTTAGCTGTATGGTTGACACTAGCCTCAGAAGATCTAATGCTTTGTTTATCCTTGCAAAGGTGTCTACCAGACCTCAGGTTCATAAGCTTTGTATAAGAGTCCGAAATTTCCCCTTGGTATGGTTCAAAAATCCTTTGGAGTCCCCTTGGGTCCCTAGTCCCACTTGAGGGTCAACTTCAAATTATCCTATCTCAAAATCAATGCGTTATTCTTGAAAAAAACAGCTTGAGGATTTGAAACGAGCTTTCCAACGAGCTATAGATCTCAAAAAATGGACTTTGGATGAAAAAGTTATGTCAAATCAGGCTCCTGAGGATCAAAACAAGCAAACAGGACCTTTTAGAGAAACTCGCGATGTTGTGAAATCAAGAGAATCGTGATTTTGTGAAATCAAAGAATCGCGATTTTGAGCACAAAATCGTGTTTTTGAAAATCCCGATGTTGAGCACAGAATCGTGTTTTTGAAAATCGCGATGTTGAGCACAAAATTGTGTTTTAGAAAATCGCGATGTTGAGCACAGAATCATGTTTTAAAAAATCGCGATTTTGAGCACAAAATCGTGTTTTTTGAAAATCGCGATGTTGAGCACAAAATCGTGTGTTAGAAAATCGCGATTTTGAGCACAGAATCGTGTTTTTGAAAATTGCGATTTTGAGCAGAGAATCGTGATTTCACAAAATCGTGGTTTATAGAATCGTGTTTTCACAAAATCGTGATTTCACAAAATCGCCTTTTTCACAAAGTCGTGTTTTTCACAAAATCGTGATTGGTGAGAATCACGATTTTGAGCATAGAATCGTGTTTTCTGAAAATCATGTTTTTTTTGGGCTGAAAATCGTGATTTGTGAGAATGGTGATTTTGAGCACAACCACAGAATCGTGTTTTCTCAGAATCGTGTTTTTGACATGAAAATCGCGATTGTCTACACAGAATCCTGTTTTCACAAAATCGTGTTTTTCACAAAATCGCCTTTTTCACAAAGTCGTGTTTTTCACAAAATTGTGATTGGTGAGAATCGCGATTTTGAGCACAGAATCGTGTTTTTTGAAAATCGTGTTTTTTGAAAATCGTGTTCTAGAGAATCGTGTTCTAAAGAATCGCGATTTTGTCTCAGAGAATCGTGGTTTCCAAAAACTAAGAGAATCGTGATTTTGAGCACAACCACAGAATCGTATTTTCTCAGAATCGTGTTTTTGACATGAAAAGCGTGAGTTTTCAGAATCGCGATTTTGGGCAGAGAATCGTGTTTGTTTTTTTTTTAAATCACGATTTTGAGCCAAAAATCATGTTTCCATAGAATCGCCTTTTTCACAAAATCGTGTTTTTACTGAAAATCGTGATTGGTGAGAATCGCGATTTTGAGCAAAAAATCGTGTTTTCACAGAATCGTGTTCTTTGGCTGAAAATCGTGATTTGTGAGAATCGCGATTTTGAGCACAATCACAGAATCGCGATTTTGAGAATGACCACAGAATCGTTTTTCTTTCAGCCAACTTTTAGGCAGGAAAACAGAAAATTGTGATATTTTCAAAAAATTTTGAATTTGCACAGAATCGTAATTTTCATCACAGAATCGCGTTTTTTGGTGGGAAATTCAAATTTCTGAGCGCCGGTAATGGTGAGCTCCATATGAGTAGAAAATCATGAAAAAAACACAACGCTTGCTCTCCGTTGCACCTTGTAACTCCTTCCCACACAATAATGCATGAAAAATGGTACGAAAATGGTGAAAATGCACTAAAAAACAAGAAAGTTCTATGAAGAAGAAGATGGAAGATGGTGGAGATGATGATGATGAAGAAGATGAAGAAGAAAAATTAGAAAATGAACAAAAATGATAGTTTTTTTACCTTCCAACGTCGCAAATCTACGATCTTACCATCACAACGCTCGTCCTCGAAGCTCTCTCCCCGGCAACGGCGCCAAAATTTGGTGTAGCTCAAGCGTAAGCACCACCTCCTTTACTTGTCAATCCGCATTAAGACGTGAGGACCGGTATGAAGACCACGAGCAAGTGAAGGCACAAGTACGTGAGTGAAAGCACACAAACATGCACACACATACATACACATGCGCACAAAGTAAGATCAAAGAGAGGAACAATGGAAAGCTTCTATTGCAAAAGAGTTCTCTTACAAAAGCTCTATTCTCTCACAAGCTAACCTCAAAAATGAGCTCTCTAGATCTTTTTATAGTTTTTGGACTAGTTTTGGCCCTGTCCAGACCTAGTGTCCGGCCTAGTTAAAAATTAGGTTCCAGGGATTATTTGAGGGCTCAAATGGAGTCTAAAAATTATGAAAATTGGTAGGATGATAGTTCTAATACTCCTCAAGCTTGAGGACTCCTCGGCTTGAACAAAATGGAGTTACAAAAATAGAAAATGGTATTTACAATGGTTTTTAGTGATGAAAATCACTATTTTTGTAGGGGATTCTTCTGAAAATTTGACATACACTTCTTGGAACTCCCTACTTGCTCTCTCTTCTTCTATGTCCACTTCTTTGATGTGCTTCCACGCTTTGTCCTTGACCTTGAGCTTCAACACCAATCATGGGAGACTCAATTCTAGAAGAATGTGAACCTAACATTGATGCATTCAAGGATGCAAGTGACTCTGATTTAGAGTCAATCATTATGGGCCCACCCTTTGCATCACATGAAGAATACTTCCATGGAGTAGACGTTCACTCTCAGAGACATGAGGAGCTTACAAATGATGCGAGGTTAATCACACAAGTGACCGCCAAGAGTGAAGGCAAGAAAAGGAAGAAGAGAGCAGTTACACCAGAAGAGGAAAAATCTTTGTTTGAGGTCCCTGACAATTTTAAAAAGTATGAGATAGACGACAGGAGATTCATGATAAGAATGCCTAAATGCAAGGCACAATCAGGAGAGGCCTATGATAACAAAGAAACCACCAAGAAAATAGTTGTGGCCATGGAAGAAGGAGAAGAAAGATGCTTGTACATAGGACATGACGTGACGGAAGAGGAAGAGCAAGAGTTGATAGCTTTGCTAAGAGAATACCGAGATGTATTCGCTTGGAGCTATAAGGATTTCAAAGGTGTGGACCTCGACATATGCTCACACACTATCCCCATGACCTCATATGCAAAACCCTCTAAGCAGAAGCCATACACATATAATGATAACTATGCTGCCAAGATTAAAGAAGAGATAGATCGCTTGGTTGAAGCTGGATTCATCTATGAAATTGAGCACAATGAGTGAGTATCCTCCATTGTAGTGGTGCTCAAGAAGAATGGGAATTTACGTGTATGCATTAACTTGAAAGAGGTCAATGCAACCACTATTGGGGATACCTATCGCTTCCTGTCACTGAGCATCTATTAGGAAGAGTAGTAGGCAAGGAAGTGTATAGCTTCCTTGATGGATTTTTGGGCTACAATCAAGTAGCCATTGCTCCAGAGGATCAGCATAAGATGGCTTTTGCCACAGACTGGGGCATATTTGCTTTTCGGGTAATTCTTCCTTGATGGATTTTTGGGCTACAATCAAGTAGCCATTGCTCCAGAGGATCAGCATAAGATGGCTTTTGCCACAGACTGGGGCATATTTGCTTTTCGGGTAATTCCATTTGGTCTCACCAGTGCACCCGCTACATTCCAGAGATTGATGTGTCATGTATTTAAAGATTTCTTGAGGAAGAACTTAGAGGTCTATGTTGACGATCTTTGTGCTCATTCCAACATTAGACAGACACATATACCTGAACTCAAGCAAATCTTTGACAAATGTAGAGAATATCAAGTCTACTTGAACCTAGAAAAGTGTGTTTTCATGGTCAAGTAAGGCAAGATTCCAGGATGCATAGTGTCAAAGAATAGCATATGCATAGACGAGGAGAAAGTGAGAGCCATAGCAGAGCTACCTAAGCCAAAGAATGTCAGCACCAATCTTGACCACACCAGATTGGAATAAGCCCTTTCATGTTCACATGGATGCATCTAATTATGCTATTGGATGTGTACTCGCACAACCTACTGGTGAAGGTAATATGGATCTTCCAATTGCCTATGCTAGTAGACAATTAAATGCAGTTGAACGAAATTATACCACCTCTGAACGAGAAGGATTAGGCATGGTGTATGCGGTTAAAAAGTTTAGACACTATTTGCTTGCAAACAAGTTTAAATTTTTAATGAATCATCAAGCACTGTTGTACTTGGTAAACAAGCCATGCAATATAGGCACATTAGTAAGATGGTTTTTCACTAATGGAATATGACTTTGAAGTTGTGGTGAGGAAAGGTAAGACTCACTTGAGAGTGGACCACCTCTCAAGTCGCACATCAGGAGAGGCCCCACAAGGAGTATCAGATGAGCTTCTTGATGCTTACTTGTTTAATTTGGAAGCGGTGCCTCAGTGGGCTAAGCCATTAGTGTCAGTATTGACATACGTGCCTAAACATCCAGTAGTAAACACTCAAGATAGGGAGATAGAAAGAGCCCAAAATTACCAGATCATGGCAATAAGTATGTACAAGCATACAGATCAAGGGATATTGGCTTGTTGTGTGGAAGAGGATGAGTACACTAAATGGTTGCAATTAGCACATGTAGGTGCATTAGAGCAACACTACTCAAAGAAAAGGACCCTACAGACACTAAGGAGACTTGGAGTGCATTGGCCAACCATGGAAGCAGATGTTCATAAGTTGTGCAAGGAATGCCCAGTCTGTCGTATTAGACCACTTGTGTAGCACGCTACTCTTTATCATGTGTCTCTAGTACCAGATTGGAGTGAACCATTCGTAGCCTTCCTGAGGACAAAAACATTCCCTCAAGATATGACATTAGCCAGACAAAGAAGTTTAGAACAAGAGGCAGTAGACTCCTCACTCATTGGTGATAACTTATACAAGCATGGCAAAGATGGTTACCTCAGATTATGTGTCCATGAGAGCGAATACCTCAAGATATGGGAAATAGCTCACCAGGGTGTGGCCGGAGGACATTCTGGACCAGATCAGGTGATCAAAGCTATACTATTTGTAGGTTTTTGGTGGTCGACCCTTCACATGGATGCACATACCTATGTGAAGAGGTGTGATGTCTGTCATCAAACTCAGTATCCTATACGCAAAGATGAGATGCCACTGAAACCTATGATGGGCGGACGTGCATTCTCTAAGTGGGAAATAGGCTTTGTAGGTCCTATTAATCCCCCAGCTAAGGGTTCACATGCTGAATATATCATTGTGGCCACAGACTATCTAACCAAGTGGGTAGAGGTAAAGGCTACGACAAAGAACGATGCTAAGACGACATCTAAATTCTTATTCGAGAATGTGTTCACTAGATACAAGCTACCTATCGAGCTAGTTAGTGATAGAGGGACTCACTTCTTGAATGAAGTTATTGAAAATCTGCTCCAAGAATTATTGGTTATTACACAAGAAGTTTGCCCCCTATCACCCACAAGCTAACGGGCAAGCCAAAAGCACAAATAAGATTCTATGCAATGTGCTCACCAAATTAGTGAATAACAAACGCTCCGATTGGGACAAACAGCTACACCATGCTGTTTGGGCATATAGAGTTGCCTATAAAATGGTAATCCAATCCACACCCTTTCAGATGGTATTTGGCCAAAATGTAGTGCTACCATTGGACTTCTTGATACCTACATTGAAAGTAGCACAAGAGCATGATTGGACAGGCCATGAGCTCTGCTCTAGAATCTTTGACCTTGAGCGATTAGGAGAACCAAGACTGAGAGCTGCACTAGGAATATATGCAGCTAAGAAAAGACAAAAGGCATATTTTGATGCATATGTGAAAGATAAGGGTTTGAAGGAAGGAGACCTAGTCCTAGTCTACACCTTAAAGCAACATGCACGGAAATTAGAGAAGAGACGCTATGGACCCATGATTATCAATAGGATCTCCACAAGTGGAGCAGTTCAATTAGCTACACTGGAAGGTGATGTTCTTCCTAGTTACATTATCGGATGCAGAGTCAAGTTATATCAGGAACCCCTCATGGAGGAGATGTTAAATCGACTCAATACTGCAAAGAAACGTAAAGAAGAGGAAAAGTGAATTCGAGAAGAGGCACAAGCTGAAGCATTGGAATGCATCAGAAGAATGAAATTGAGAAGACAGGGCAGAGAGCAGCCTAGGATAGATGCCTATGCAGACCCACGATATCATATGGCTATGTGTGAAGTTTTAGGTATAAGCTCTCATAGAAAAATTGATCGATGTCCTTTTGTAGCCTTAGAGATAGGACAAGGAACGAGTGCAAGGACTGTAAGGACCTTGATTGACTCAGGCACAGCCACTAGTGTTGTTAAATTTTCTTACTGTCAAAAGTTGAAATTAAGTGTCACTCCTATAGAAGCATATCTTATAGGATTGGCAGGCATGGAAACCCCTCGGTCCAGCCACAATCACTGGCTCAACTTCATATTAGTGGGCAAAAACAAGACACTAATAAGTGTGAAGAGAGATGGTGGATGCAATCCAAAGATGAGTAGGTGCTATTACAACCAGCTTCACACCAGACAACTGAGACTTCAGAGTTGATTAGTAGACCCTTTGAGATTCCTAAATCCACCAAAATATCAGCCAAGTACTTTGGAACATGTATCCCAAAAGTTTAAGTCAAGACAGACTAGTTGCGAAATGACTAGCTCCCAAAACTTGCTATTTTTTGACATACACCTGCTGGAAAAAATGAATAGTGCTCTCAACCTGATAAGAGTTAGAAAAATTCCTTTTGGGCATAGCAAACAGACTTAGCAAGCTTCCCAATCCAAGTTAAAACACTTCAAATGATGGACTGAGCACTGAGAACAAGTTTCATCAATTTCTGGAACATTCCCACAATTCTCGGGGCTCTGTAGAGATAGACCAGTAAGCAGTAAAATGCTGATATCTCCAAAAGTATTAATCCAATGACCTTGAAAATCTATATGCACAAAGTAAACAGTACAAGCTATCCAATGCAAGTTAAATCACTGAAACAAATTTAGTAGAACTCGAGATATGACCTTCTGAAGTTACTGCTCTGAGTGAGTATAGCAGAGAACAAAACAGAGAAGTAAATGGTGATAGATGTATAGATTCACATATGATTACAACCACATTGGCAATGAATCTTTGCACAATGGGAGTAGAATGATAGAGCTATGGAGTAAGCTCTTCAATCTCTACAAAATGACATGAAGTGGTCACGTACAAGGCTTGCTAATCGCCTCTTCCTTCTTGCTCTTTTTATAGCTATTCTTGGAGGGAGTTTTGAATTCGAATTCAAATGGCTCCACCTAAAAGTGATCCCCAAAGATAGGAGAGATTCCCTCAGCTCAAAAATTCATGATTTTGGTAGTTGGAGCCACGAATTTGATTTTACATCATGGATGAGGTAAGCCATCCTTTTCCTTTTTTCTTTTTCCATTTACAAGAGATAAAATGTACTCTTTTACAAGAGGTGTTCACATGACTACTCATGTGACTTACAAATGAGGATAATATCAAATATATCAAGCATGTAGGCTTGGGTAAAATGCACCAACAGCTCCCCCTCAAGCCTAACATGCTTGGCCTCCAAATAATTCTTCAATTGTCCTTGATTTCCTACAAGCCAATCGTCAACTTGAATCTACTTAACTTCATACCATCAAGAGCTTTAGTCAACATGTCGGCACATTGCATATCTGTAGAGACATAGGATAGTTGAATATCCTTGCTCATTAGCTTCTCCCTTACGTAATGGTAGTGGACTTCAATATGCTTGGTTCTAGCATGGTATACCGGATTAGCTGCTAGATGTAGTGAGCTTGTGTTGTCACCAAAAATGTGAGGTGTTGAAGAATGAAGTCCAAGATCTGTGTACAAAGACTTTAACCACATGATTTCTTGAGTTGCATTAGCCAAACCTCTATATTCAACTTCGGTAGAAGATAATGCCACGGTTGGTTGCTTCTTCGATGACCAAGAAATGATTTTTGAACCTGCTAATGATATATACCCTGATGTGCTTCTTCTATCATCTTTAGATACGACCCAATCTGCATCTGAGTAGACCTTTAGCTCAATATCTGAAGTATATGAATAGAACAAACCTTCATTCATGGTCCCCTTTAGGTACTTGAGGACTCGCTTGGCCGCTTCCATATGTGGTCTTCTCGGCTTATGCATAAACTGACTCAATATGCTAACACTATAGCATATATCCACCCTTGTGAGTGTTGCATAGTTCAAACTTCCAACCAAGCTTTGATAGCTTGTGATGTCTTCAATTGGCTCTCCTTCATAAGCACTAAGCTTATGATTTTGCTCCATAGGTGTACCTGCACACTTGGTATTTTCCATCTTGAACTTGACGAGCATGTCATGGACATACTTCCTTTGTGTGATGTATATACTTGAATCTGTGTAGATCAACTCCAATCAAAGAAAATAAGTGAGTGGTCCGAGGTCACTTATTTTGAACTCCTCCTTCATTTGACTCTTTACCTGTTTGATTCCTTCAAGATCATTGCCTGTGATAATAATATCGTCAACATACACACATAAATAGATCACTTCAGATTCATTCCTCTTTATGAACAAAGAGGTATCCGCCTTGCTAGCTTTGAATCCTTGGTCTTGCAAATAAGTCACCAATCTGAAATTCCAAGCTCTTGGAGCTTGCTTCAATCCATACAAAGCTTTCTTTAGTTTGCATACATAGTTAGGATGATGTGCATCCTCATATCCAGGAGGTTGTGCCATATACACTTCCTCAGAAATCCATCCATTCAAGAAAGCATTCTTTACATCAAGTTGATAAAGATTCCAATTTCTAGATGCAGCAAGACTAATGAGAACCCTAACTGTAGGCATTTTTGCAACAGGAGAGAAAGTCTCGTCATAATCAATACCATGGGTTTGAGCAAACCCTTTAGCAACTAACCTTGCTTTGTGTCTATTTATACTTCCATCTGGATTCCTCTTGATTTTGTATATCCATCGAGATCCGATTATCTTCATAGATGGCTTGTTAGGTACAAGCTCCCGAGTGTCATTCTCCTTCAAGGCTTCCAATTCTTCATCCATTGCATCTCTCCAAGCTTTCTTGCTTTGTGCTTCTTCGAATGTGGTAGGTTCTTCATTGGTTGAATCCTTTGCAATGTAGATTGAGTGCTTGGTGACCAAAGAAGTATCATAACCAAACCTCTCTAGTTTCTTCTTCTCCCTTGAAGACCTTCTAAGTGGTTGATGTGAGCTCTCCGGTCCATATGTAGCATCCTGCATCTTTGCTTTACCTTTGTTCTTCCATAGCTTTAGTCTTTCCAAGTCCTCTATGTCAATCTCCGAATCACTTTCTTCAATCTCCTTTGGCTCCTTTGGTTGAAGTGATGGAAAGTCTTCATCCAAGTCATACGGTTTCCTGTCATCATCAAACCATGATTTGTTTTCATCAAAAATTACATCTCTACTCACAGAAAATCCTTTATTGGTTGGATTGTACAATCTATATCCTTTTTGGTTTTGGTCATAACCAATAAATACGCACTTCTCTGCCTTGGGATCCAATTTCCCTCTTACTTGAGAAGGAATGTGAGCATAGGCTAAGCATCCAAAGATTTTGCAATGCTCTAGACTAGGTCTTCTTCCATTCCACACTTCATATGGAGTGGTTCCATCTAGTGACTTAGATGGAAGTCTATTTATGAGATATGTGGCTGTCGACACAGCCTCTGCCTATAGGTAGTTTGGCAATCCCTTTTCATTGAGCATGGATCTTGCAGCTTCAACAATAGCTCTGTTCCTCCTCTCTGCTACACCATTGAGTTCGGGTGTATACCTTGTAGTGACTTCCCTTTTAATGCCTCTTTCATGCAAGAAGGCATCAAATTCAGAAGAGAATTTATCTCCTCCACCATCTGATCTGAGTCGTTTCAAAGTCCTACCTGTTTGGTTTTCAACAAGAGCAATATACTTCTTAAAGCAATTAAACACTTCATCCTTGTGCTTCATGAAAAACAGAATGGTCCACCTGCTACAATCATCTATGAAAGACACATAATATCTTGAGCCTGATATAGATGGCTCCTTACTTGGACCCCACACATTCGTGTGCACTAGATCCAAAGGATTTTGATAGATATATCCTTTCTTATTGAAAGGTTGTCTATGAGCCTTGCCGAGTTGACAAGCTTCACACTTATAAATCATGTGTTGCCTTGTGATATTAGGCAAACCAAGTACACTTTGGTTCGTGCAAATCTGTTTGAGTGTCCTCTCACCAATGTGAGCAAGCCTTTTGTGCCATATCTCCAACTCTGTAAGAGTTTGAGATCCATAGCTAAACAAAGCTATGTTCTTTGTATCTTCCACTTCAAAAGTGAAAAGCCTTCCTGTCTTTTCTCCTTTGGCAATCCTTCGAAAGCCTTGCCTTGGGTCTTCAACATATGCTCCAAATCGGTTGAATCTAACCTGCAATCCTTTTTCAACAATCTGTCCAACACTTATTAAATTTTTGGTAATTGTAGCGACATACAAGACTTTGCTTAAGAGGTTCATATTCCCATCTGATGTCTTCACATTACCTATCTTCTCCACTGAGTGCTTTGTGTCATCTCCTATCTGCACTTCATGCTTGTTATGAGGATCTTCCAAATCAGAAAGTAAAGCCACATTTCCTACTACATGGTTCGAGCATCCTGAATCAATGTAAAATATGTGATCATCATCCTTACCCTTCTTCGCTGATAGATTCATAATCAATAATGAATCTTCTTGACTTTGGTCCTCTGCATAGTTATTGTAACCTCTTCTTCCTCTATGGCCACTTTGATAGTTGTTGTTGTTATTGTAATTTTTGTTGTAGTAGTTGTTGTTGTTGTAGCCTCCATTGTATCTACCTCTATTTGATTCATAGCCACCTCTATTGAATCCTCTTCCTCTTGAGTTCCTCGGGTTCCTGAAACATTCTTCAGTAGTATGGTTAGATAAGCCACATATGTTGCAAGGTTGAGATGATTGGAATCTCCCCCTGCCTTGCTTTCCACTTCTGCCTCTTCCTCTAGCTCTTCCTCTACCTGCAAAGTTTGCTTGGAAAGAGCTTCCTTCATCTTCATTCTTCCTATTCTTTGACTTGTCCTTGACCTTAGCTTTATCAGAATATAAGGCAGAAGTTTGATTACCTCTTGAGGACTCACCACCTTTGCTAATCTTTGCTTCATGAGTGAAGAGTTGGCCCATGAGTGTGTTGAGGTCGGGTACATGCATATCCATGTATAAATCCATGGCTGTTGTGAATGACTCCCACTTGTCGTCTACTTTGATTCCATTCATGATTTGTCTTATGATTTGATCCTCTTCAATTACCTCTCCAATGCTTCCAAGTTGGTCGGAAATCTCCTTCATCTTTGTGACATAATCAGTCACATTTTGCTTCGGGCTTTTCTTCATTGTTGTGAACTCCATCCACAATTGGTTCTTCCTTGCTCGAGTGTTGGAAGAGAAGAACGAAGCAAGTGCATTCCAGGTTTCTCTTGATGTCTTGCATCCCTTGACATGAGGTTAAAGAAAATCAGAGATTGAGTTTAGAATATAGGACCTTGCAAGTGCATCCTTCGAACACCAATTCGAAAGTCCTTCCACTTCTTCATGTGATGGTTGCCCTTTGTTCCTAATGGTTGGCATTGCTTCATCTCCAGATATGAATCCATATAGATTCCTCCCTTGAAGGTAAGCCTCCATCCTTATAGACCATGCCGGATAGTTTTTTCGATCCAATTTGTCAATTGTTGATGGAAATCCATCTCCCATGTTGCTTGACTATGCTCTGAAACCACTATGAAGAGAGATGGTGGATGCAATCCAAAGATGAGTAGGTGCTGCTACAACCAGCTTCACACCAGCCAACTGAGACTTCAGATTTGATTAGTAGACCCTTTGAGCTTCCTAAATCCACCAAAATATCAGCCAAGTACTTTGGAACATGTATCCCAAAAGTTTAAGTCAATGCAGACTAGTTGCGAAATGACTAGCTCCCAAAACTTGCTATTTTTGGACATACACCTGCTGAAAAAAATGAACAATGCTCTCAACCTGATAGGAATTAGAAACATTCCTTTTGGGCATAGCAAATAGACTTAGCAAGCTTCCCAATCCAAGTTAAAACACTTCAAATGATGGACTGAGCACTGAGAACAAGTTTCATCAATTCTAGAACATTCCCACAATTCTCGGGGCTCTGCAGAGATAGACTAGTACGCAGTAAACTGCTGATATCTCCAAAAGTATTCATCCAATGACCTTGAACATTTATATGCACAAGGTAGACAGTACAAGCTATCCAACGCAAGTCAAACTAGTGAAAAAGTTCAGTAGAACTCGAGATATGACCTTCTGAAGTTACTACTCTGAGTGAGTATAGCAGAGAACAAAACAGAGAAGTAAATGGTGATAGATGTATAGATTCACATATGATTACAACCACATTGGCAATGAATCTTTGCACAATGGGAGTAGAATGATAGAGCTATGGATTAAGCTCTTCAATCTCTACAAAATGACATGAAGTGGTCACGTACAAGGCTTGCTAATCACCTCTTCCTTCTTGCTCTTTTTATAGCTATTCTTGGAGGGAGTTTTGAATTCGAATTCGAATGGCTCCACCTAAAAGTGATCCCCAAAGTTAGGAGAGATTCCCTCAGCTCAAAAATTCATGATTTTGGTAGTTGGAGCCACGAATTTTCTTTTACATCATGGATGAGGTAAGCCATCCTTTTCCTTTTATCTTTTTCCATTTACAAGAGATAAAATGTACTCTTTTACAAGAGGTGTTCACATGACTACTCATGTGACTTACAAATGAGGATAATATCAAATATATCAAGCATGTAGGCTTGGGTAAAATGCACCAACAATAAGAAGTCTTTCAACAAGTCCTCCACGAAAGTGAAGTCTATCTGGGTACCCAAGAAGTCGATGAAGGCTGACCCACAATCAAGACAAATTTGGGTGCCTAAGGCTTGCTTGAGGGCTCAAATAGCTACACACAAACCACATCATGTACAACATGGTTCACTCACTCAAACAGCTGATAACCACTCTTATTCAACATGCACGAACACATATTCGCCCTAGAGCACAAGCAACATCACTGTTAAATGGGTCCCTAAAAAGCTTCATTTCCAAGCAGACACTCTTATAAAGCCCTCCAAATTCTCCACAAAATCAAAACCAAAAGCCATCCACTGCGTATGATGGCCCAAAGCTTGTAATAGACCCCTCGACCCCCATTTGTAAATTCATATCCACTTAACTGCATCATTCTCACACTACATTCTTCCATTGACCTCATAGGAATATTCATTCACTAACTACACACACAATCACCGAGCACTCACTGACCCACTAACCTCATGTTAATGTTGTAATGGGGAACAAAATTGTTCTATCTTTTCCATTAAAATGCTAACACATGCTTCTATATTCTCACAGAACCAGCAAACAAGAAGTAACATGGCAGAAGCAGGAGGTACCAGTTCTCAAGCCGGGTCCAGTGCCCAGATTGTGGACATTGAAACCCTCCTCCTCGAACCACAGCTCACCGAGAGGCCTCAAGAACTTAGAGTTGTGCATGCACTTCCCACAGACGCGATGTGTCCGACCGTTTACGATTCGCTTACCCAGACAGAGTGCGGAAGGACCAAATCTAGTGTTCCCTCCGATCCCCTTTGACCTAGAGTTCCCACAGGGCTAGACCCTAGCTGATCTCACTGATGAAGAAATCGCTAGGCTGATCAATGAATCTAACCTTGAGATAGAAGTAGAGCAGACCCAAGGACCACAACCCACTACAACAACTTCAGCCCCGACCCAACCAGAAGTAGTAGAAGTAGAGGAAGATGAAGAAGAGACATCACAAGCTGTCGCTCGAAACAAGGAAGGTGCTAATGAGCCAAATGTTAGGAGAGGAAGGCGTTGATGAAATGTTTATTGAATCCATGAACCTGCATGTGGACGTGGTGGGCTTGGATGAAGCCATTCATTCAGCTATGGCTTATATTTCATCACTATGAGAAACGGGTGCCTACCCATCCCATGCACTCCGGCAAGCAGATTCACATGGATGTATCAGCACCAAGAGACACAACACAGACAGAGGAACACCACGAGGCACCACCATCACCACCCTCACCACCTCTCACTACACACTTCACTTCACCACAGGACACTACCACCCCAACTTCAACACTCACCACATATGTTATGGGGATTCCTATCTCACTAGGCACCCAATTTGGAGGGATCACAATGCCCACATTTACAACAATATTCACGAACATCACATCCACCCCAGCCACGGTCCCCATCTACACATTCACCCACACTTTTGACACCATGCAAACATCACCAGCCACAGCACCACTCCTGTTGGGAGACACGGTTGGATGCACTCAGAAGATTGAGTTGGTGCTGCTAAACCTGCTTCACACCAGCCCTCCTTTGATTCCACATATGCTTAGTACACTTGATTAGCTTCCAAATGATACCAAGAAAGCATATATGTACTTTGCAAATGATATGTGTAATGATCAAATCAAAACAGATAACTTTGCACTTCATAAATCCAAGAAAACTTGCTATTTTGGTATTGACACCTGCTCAGTCTTTCACTCAGTATGACCACTACAGTTACAATTGGCAAAATTCCTTCTAGATATATTCTATTAGCTTAGTAAGCTATCATTTGCAAGTGTAATGAGAAGAAACAATAAACTACACACTGAGAAATCACTTTAGCAAAATTATATGTACCCTCGACTTTTTAGGAAATCTGCAGAAGAATACTAGAGATCACTTCGAGTGCGTTTTCTCCCAGATGGCTGATCCTTTGACCTTGAAATTTTGTAGGCATGTAGTATGCTTAGAGCTGATTCCAATGTGCTTTGAATCACTTGATTTGGTTCAGTAGATCCTGCGATATGCCCTATTGAAGTTGCCAGACTTGGAGTTGATGACTCAGAGAAAACAGAGATTATAAATGTGTATACTTCTATTGATTGATGTAGTTGTACAATCTCATTAGCATGACAAGCATAGCTAAATTAGGTGTTGTGGTGTAGGCTATGAAGTAGCACTAACACACACAGAGTTACAATAGAGAAATGCCTCGGGGAGTGAGCTCAATGATACTAGCTAACCTGCGAGTTTTTTCATAGACTTTTATAAGTGATGGAGCTACATTTTAATTTCAAATTCAAAAACTAAGGCTCCCTAGAATCTCTCCTCTAAAAGTAGGGAGATATTCTCTCCAATTACACCATCCAAATTCCATGACTAATCAAGTAGGTAAGTGAATGTCAAGTCATATAGACTTTTACAATGAGTAAACTGTAATAACACATAGGCAAGTGTTCCTATGGTTCTAGCTTCACATAGTGATACCCTTTAAAGGTTCCAAGCTAATCTTCCAAAGTTCCAAGCCAAGTGTGAAGGCTTGAAATGCACCAACAACTCCCTCCCCCCTCTCTACCACCATCTCCCATACCCCCTCCACCCACATCACCTCTCGTGTCCACTTCATTCACTCTCCCGTTCCCCCTCCCCATTCCCCCTGCATCCTCCACCATTGCTGCATTCATAAATGTAAATAACATGTTTTCTACATTACATCAGTGTGTACATCAGTTGCAGATAGAATACCAAACCTTGGAAGATCAACATTGCTAAATATTTACGGATCATGAGCAACTACGGAAGAGGCTTGCAACTTTGGAAGCACAAAATACTGATGTAAATCAAGGCTACACTACACTTGAGCACACTCACCAGACCCTTTGGAAGCTCCCCAGCCAACCGATTCCAATGAAGTTAAAAGACTAATAGCTCTACTAGAGCTTTATCAGTCAGAACATAATAATAGCCGTCACAACCTGACCTTACTCAAAAAGCACATGGCCACTGCCCTCGAAGAGAACGTGCTTGCAATGGTAGAATGAAGAAAATTTAGAGGCATCCATGGAGGGTTCCCCCTAGGATATCGACCCCGAAAGATTCAAAGTTGTTCCATCTGACACTATGAAGACAATTCTAGAAAGCTATGTGGATCTACTGGAAGCGCATGATGAGTTGGGAAAAGAAGGAGATACTCTCCGTCAACAGCTAACGATGCAGGAAGCCCAACCGAAGATCACCGATTCTACCACCACTACAGGAGAGGTAAAGGCACTAAGAGAACAGGTCGTGGAGTTTCAAAGCAAGCTACTCCAATGTGAAAGAAAACCTTCCCAAATCATCAATCCAGAACCAGAAGAATTAGTACCCATAGAAGTGGATGAATCATATGAAGAGCCATATGTTCCTATGCCAATGTCGGGTGGCCAACACACCTCTGAGGGATTGGACACACTAGAGGTAGAAGCCCCAGAATGGATGCAGAAACTCGTAAAAATGGCCAATACACATGATGAGTGAGTCGCGGTCCAGATTGAATCGATGACCAAGATTGAGGACACCATTATCAAATCAGAATATTTTCGAAGTATGTCTCATCACACATGGATAGGCACCAACGATGATCAGTATGTGCCATATTGTGTGCTCTTGGCGGATTACAACGTAGAGATTCAACGATGATGTGGCAAGGATCCAACCTTTGCCACACAATTCGGCCATGATGATATCCCTAAGAGTGCTAAACAAGGATCCATTCATCAACCTACCTAGCGGCTATGACTCTTAGAAACTTACCCTGAGATGGTTCGAACTTGGAATAACATGCCACTATTCATTAAGTATAATCCTTGTTATGCTCCCATACTCAGAAGAAGCACATGGCCTGAGTTTGCCATCACTATGACGGAGGTCAAAGGCTGTGAAAAGTGGCTAAATTATGTATACCTAGCACAGCCACGGGGACAAGCTACAGTGGGCTACATGCTCTCTACCATCCGCCACTAGGGAGTCATGATGCGAAACATCCCACATGTAATGGCTCAGATGTGCATGCATATATTTGAGTTGATGCTAGTAACGTTCAGAACCTTCAAAAATATTAAAGATCCACATTTCTCATGAGTTGGATTCCCTACAAGTAACCTTGACTTGGTCTACGATATTAGTACAACCCCCTCCATCCAGGTGATCTATGCATGGCACGCATGAATCAAATACCTCCCCGCTTGCTACAAGCAAACATTTGAAGAGATGTTCATCACGGGATTCTAGGAATACCACTCCGAAGTCTTTGTTCCCAGACTCTCCCATCTACTCCAGCTCTTTGCAATGGAGCCAACATTACATTCAGAACAACTGCGTGTGCCACATCGGGACGTTCCAGGTCTAGTGGATTAGGATGCCCTCCTAACAGACTTAGCACGAGGCCTGCGGCTAGAAGAACACCACCTAGCTTTAGATGTGGTTGAATTCTATGTCAAACGCTCAACCAAACAAGGGGCTATCATAGACGACAAATGCGAGAGAGGGGGGGTGTTGGCAGCAGACAAGGCACCCAAGGACTCACAAGACAAGGAAGTCAAAGAAGGGAGTCATGGCAAAGAGAAAGCACAAGCAGACAAAGCAGTCTTGCAAGTAGGCCATCCAAATTTTCCAACCAAACCTCATTTGAACAGTGATTTTCATCACTACCATAACCTTGTAAATATCGTTTTTGGATAGTTTCGGATCCATTTTGTGGAAGCCAAGGAGTGATTGAGCTTGAGGATCATTAGAAGTACCTACCTATCAATTTTCATATTTTTTAGACTCCATTTGAGCCCTCAAATAGGCCCTAAAACCTAATTTTTAACTAGGCCAGACACTAGGTCCGGACAAGGCCAAAAGCTAGTCAAAAACTTTAAAAAGAGCTAGAGAGCTCATTTTTGAGGTTAGTTTGTTGTAGAATTGAACTTGTAAGAGCACTTTTGAGTAATCTAAAAGAATTCCATCGTCTCTCTCTTTGTTCTTGCCTTGTGTGTGCGCGTGTGTGTATGTGTATGCATGTTTGTGTGCTTCTCACTCACACATTTGTGCCTTCACTTGCTCGAGGTCTTCATACCATCCTCACGTCTTTCCGGATTGACATTAAAGGAGATGCTACTCATCACAGAGCTACAAGGCCAAATGAGATCAATCAAAAGAGAATCAAATCGAAAAACTAAACTGGAAGAGAAAAGTGGCTGCTCAAAGTAGTATAGTAGTTATGGAGAAGACTTCTCAAACTCATCATGAGAGCTCGTGGTCATTTGGCTACAAAAGAGGCAAGGGAGGACACTCAAGAACAGAGGAAGAAGGCGTTGAAGTCCCCTTGTAGGTATTTCATTTGGTTTCAATGATTTTGTTCTCTTCACTCTCATAGACTATGTCAAGCCGAATACCAATTTCTAGGTAGCCTGCTTGTGAGAGTCATATCTCTCAATATATGTATTCATTTTTAGAGTTCAAATATTTTTTGGAAAGCTTATCTCATTTACGTCCTCTATGTAGAACAACTTTATCAAATTTGTTATGCGCTATGAGTTACTCAGGTTTTAGTGAAGTCGAGTTTAGCCTAACTGAGTGGATAGGCAGCTTGTTTTGAGGAAAAGAGTTTCCAAAGCAAAAGTACTCCAAATTGAGTGTTTGATAGCTCATTTGAAAGCTATTAGTGTCTAGTTTGAGTGACCAAAGTCTCAATCTCATTGCATTATTCAATTAATACTAAGTTTCATTTTAATGTTCGGTTATAGGTAAAAGTCTTGATCCTAAGAAGGTCTTCTACACTTTTTGCTGCGAATAGGAGAGGAATTCTCTAACATTTCATATGTGATGAGTTTGGATTTTTACCTCAGAACTTCTCTTCAAGTGTAACTTGATATACAAGAGTATTTGGAGTTCTATCCATGATGTATATAGTAGTATGCATAGCTTCTACCCAATAACAATGAGGCATAGTCTTCTCAGCCATCAAGGCTCTTGGTATTTCTGCAATATGTCTATTTTTTTTTTAATTCACAATGCCATTATGTTGTGGTGCGTACCTACATGAAGAGGACATATCTCAAGATCTAATGATCCAAATGAAGTCAAAATTGATATTTAGCATCATGTTACATATCCTAAGTTAAAACAAGTCAAATGATTAATTACATATTGAGAATTCAAGTGATCAAGATAACTAAAATGATGAGATACCAGCAAACAACAGTAGATAGAGATTAACTTGCACTCATGACTCAAAATGTATATGATTATAAATGTATGATACAAGGGAGATGAAGTAGAATTACTCATACATATGTGAGCTAATCGTAAGCTCAACCTTGAAGCTCAATGGCTCATCCTTCTCTCTCATATCCTATGACTAAAATTCACTCATATATATTGGAAAGTCAATTTAAATTTTGAAGTCTTTGATATTCACTCAAGCATCAAGGCTTGCCAAATGTTCCAACATGCATCAATTTTAGCCTTTGCATATTTGCATGTCTAATTTGTTTGTGACATATCCCTATATCAACAATAACTCTTATACCTTTTTCAAACATGGCTACATTCATTTCAAGAATTTTCACATTTAAGATGAACATCCTACCCACTTTGTTTCCTTTGGCAACCAATCATCCATTCTATTTGTACTCTTCTATATAAAACCCATCAACATTGAACTTGAATTGTAATCCTTGATCAACCATTTATCGAATAGAAACCACATTCTTTGTTATATTTGGAACATGTAGCAAATCAACAAGATTTTTTTACCTTCCCATCCTCCATAGATAGTGCTATGTTTCTTGTATGATTGATAGGTTGTGATGTGTCATCATGAGTTTCAACATATCTAGGAACTAACATTTTTTGCACACTACTAAACCATTTTGCATGAGTGGTCATGTGATTTGAAGCACATGAGCCAACATAAGAGACATCACCATTTGATTTTGAAACATCAGTAGACATCGTATTCATCATATGATGTTGAACCATGAACAACTTCTTAGAATCATCTACACTTGTGGATGCATAGTTGTTTTGTTGTCTTCTATTATTTTGATTCTTCAACCTACAATCACGTTCAAAGTGTCCAAGTTTGCCACAATTCGAGCATCATTTAATATCATTACCTTAATCATTTTTTGGGAAATTTTTGCAGTCTCTTTGGCTCTCCGTGCCTCAAAACTGTCCTCTACCTGGTGCATGATTTTGATGTTGACCTTGGTCTTGGTTACTATTTCCTCTTCTACTTCCAAAACCTCTACCTCTAGCTCTTCCTCTGCTAGAGTAGAATACATACTCAGAACTAGGTTTTCCTTGGGAGTTTGAATCCTCACCAAGATTCTTTTCTTCAACATTCAGCATAGATACCAGATCAATAAAATTTGGAATATTTTCCCTAGTCTGTATAGAAGCTTTGAATTGCTTATATGCAACTCCTAAACCACAAAGGCACACTTTCACCTTATCATCATCATCGTCTACATTCATGCCGATAGATACAAGTGATTCACATATGCTTTTGATTTTCAAGGTGTATTCACTTAAAGACATGCCCTTCTTCTCCAATGTATGTTGCTCATTCTTGAGTTGCAATTTATGTGCCTTTGTATTATAGGCCTCTTTGAGAGTCTTGGCATCCTATATGTGACCAATCATGCTATCTTGTATGCTAATAGATAGCCAATACATTACCTTTCATGCTCCTTGATTCCATTCCTCATATGCTCTTAACTCATCTACCGTCTGATTCCTCTTTGGTAATTATAGAGCATCTTTTTCCTTTCCTTTGATGTACTTCCAGTAGCCTTTTCCCATTAACAAATTCATCATTCTAAATCTCCAAGCATGGAAGTTGATCTTGTCTAGCTTATCACTCATAAGCTGACTCATTTCATCTGCACTTGCTATTTCTATTGCACTTCATAACCTTGCAAAAACACTACAAGTAGTACTTCTGCTTGAACGCTAGCACACTATGATGTGATAATTCGATCTAAGAAAAACATAGTTTTCATGTATCAATAGTACATGAAATTGCTTGAAATTCTGGGTGTGGAATATATGAGGGTTGCCAAACAAGACACAAGTTATAATTTTGCAAAGTGACCTGGATTTTTTGTTGGCCCCAGCTTGTGGTCTCAAAATAGAGGTCAAGATGGCTTTCAAACTCTGATCTGATAAAAAGGAGCAACCCTAAATGGATAACTCTTGAAAATATTTTGATGCCTTCTACATTTGTGCCGATTTTCATAGCAATAAGAGGTCATTTTTGAATCCTGCTTTCTCCACACCTTCTTGTGTACTCTTCAATGTCGACCTTTTCCATGAGCTCTCTACAGCCACACTAGCTCAGCTACCATGTCAAGAGGAAGGAGATAAGGAAAAGAGGACACACACACAATTGAACAATCACAGAGGAGTACACACATAGATTGAGGCAAGGAAGAATGATCTTGTTCTTCTTTGATTTCATAAAAGGAATCTACAAGAACAAGCTAAAGCAAGAATACAACAAATGAAATATATAAAGAATAATACATAAGGAAAAATCTAATGTCCATAGATGAGTGAGCTAGCAAGAAACAATGTGTCATCACTCTTGATAGATAAATCTAGTAAAGCTCAATGAAGTATCCCTAACATATATCGACGTGACCACTATACATATGAGAGAAATGAAAAACAAATATGTGTCATCCTAGATCATCACATGTTGAGCTTGATATCTCAATAGATGTGAAGCATAGTATGGGGAAGATGCATCTGGAGGGGCCTCTCTGGCCGGTGGAGAGGGGTGATCTAGGGGGAAAGGTGGAATGATCGATGCCTCCTCAAATATAACTCCAAACTTTCCCAAAGATAATGGAAGATGGTCCCACTCAATGCTAAACCAACATTATTGAGAATTGTTTTAGGAATTTTAGGAATGAAAGAGGAAGAGGCTATAACAAAGGTGGATATGGAAGCTCAAGAGGCAGATTCAACAACAACAATGGCTACAACAATAATTCATACAATAACAATAACTATCAATGAGGATATAGAGGAAGGAGAGATTACACTAACTATGTAGATGATCAAGCTCAAGAAGACTCACTATTTCTTATGAATATGACTATGAAGCAAGGTAAACTAGATGAACATGTTTTGTACATAGACTCGGGTTGCTCAAATCATGTAGCAAGCAATGTAGCTCTACTCTCAAATTTGGAAGATCCAAGAAATAGGCATGAAGTCCAAACATGAGATGACACAAGACATCTAATGGAGAATATTTGAAAGACTCCATATGGAAATATGAACCTATTAAGCAAGGTATTGTATGTGCCTACTATAACAAAAAATCTCATAAGTGTTGGCCATATTGTGGAGAAAGGTTTATAGGTCAAATTCACAAAGCATGGAGCATATGTTGAGAATCCACATCAAGGATTCAAGAAGACAACAAAAGGAAAAAATCATGTAGATTGTCTACATTTGAGCTCCAAGATGCTAGGAACATTTCAATGTCCAATTATAAAAGTCCAAAATTGTTAGAATTCAAGATGTGGCAAAAAAGACTAGCTCATATAGGAAAAGGGCCTTGAAACAAATCAGTAGGGATCAAATTGTGCTTGGCTTACCTAATATTGCCAAGCAACATATGATCTACAAATGCAAGGCTTGTCAATTTGGCAAGTCTCGTAGACAACCATTCACCAAGAAGGGATATATTCCATGGAGACCTATTGGAGTTAGTCCATATAAATTTATGGGGTCCAAGCAAGGAGCCATCTATCTTTGGATCAAGATACGATGTTTCTCTCATTGATGATTGTAGCAGATGGACAATACTCTTTTTTATAAAGCATAAAGATGAATTATTCACTTTTTTTAAAACATATCTTGCACTTGTTGAGAACCAAATAGATAAAACCTTGAATAGGCTAAGGTTAGATAGAGGGGGAGAATATTTCTCTCATGAATTTTATGCTTATCTCCAAGAGAGGGGTATCAAAAGAGAGATTACAACAAGATATACTCCAAAGCACAATGGAGTGGTAGAAAGGAGGAATAGGACCATGGTAGAAGCTACAAGGTTAATGCTAAATGAAAAGAGATTGCCAAACTACCTATGGGCAGAGGTTGTATCCACAAAAACCTACCTAATCAATAGGCTTCCATCCAACGAATTGGAAAGGCACCAAGGAGGAACATCAAGGCATGGAACAAGAAAGGTAAAGAAAACATGCAAGCCTTGAGGGTTGTTGTAGAATCATCAAAACAAACCATAAGAAGGTCAACCAAAGAGAAGAAGAAGCCAGAAAGGTATGCCTACAAGACACCCTTGTTCGATAAGCATTCAATTTATATTTCTCAATATGCAAACTTAGAAGATCCATCAACATTTGAAGAGACCAAGAAGAAGCCAGAGTGGAGAGAAGTTATGGAAGAAGAAGTTGAAGCTCTTCACGAGAATCACACTTGGGAATTGGTTCCCTAGAAACCATCCATGAAGGTCATTAGATCAAGATGGATCTATAAGCTAAAAAGAACTCAAATGGATCAACAAATAGGTACAAATCAAGGCTTGTGGCAAAAGGGTTTGCTCGAACCCAAGATATAGACTAACAAGAATTTTTTTCTCCTGTGGCAAAGATGCATACCATCAAAGTACTCATGAGTGTAGCATCTTCTAAAAATTGGAATATTTACCAAATGAATGTTAAAACTACTTTTCTTAATGGTTGGGTTTTAGAAGAATTTTATATGGCATAACCTCTTGGATTTAAAGACAAATCATATTCAAAATATGTATGTAGGTTGAAGAAAGCCTTGTGATGGCTTAAAGCAAGCCCTTAGGGCTTGGAGTCACAAGTTAGCTATCTACTTGTAGGACAAAGGATTCATGGTAAGCAAGGTTTATCCTTCCCTGTTCATAAAGAGGCATCATTTAGATGTCATATACCTCTATGTATATGTAAATGAAATTATCATTACAAGTAATGACGTAGATGGAATCAAGAGGATAAAACCATAGATGAACAAAAAGTTCAAGATTAGTGATCCCTACTTACTTACTTCATAGGATTGGAAGTAGTATATATAGAAGGGGGTACGTATCTAACTCAGAGAAAGTATATTGGAGACATGCTCTGCAAGTTCAAAATGGACAACACATAGGTTGCAAGTACTCAAATGGAGATAAATCATAAGCTAATTTCTCATGAAGGTGAGCTAATTGAGGATGTGAATAGCTATCAAAGTCTTGTAGGAAGCTTGAATTATGCTACCCTAACTAGAGTTGATATATGTTATGGAAGTAGTGTGCTAAGTCAATTTACGAACATCCCAAGGAAGCCTCAAATGGAAGCAACCAAAAGAATCTTCAAGTACTTGAAGGGTACAATTGATCAACGGTTATACAACCCTTACACGTCTGATTTAGATATCAAATTATTCTCTGATGCAGATTGGGCAGGTTCCAAAGAAAATAGCAGAAGCACCTCAGGCTATCTCACATTTGTAGGTACAAAATAGATTTCTTGTTCAATAAAGAAGCAACCTACATTTGCTCTCTCATCAACTGAAGCTGAGTATAGAGGTCTTGCCAATGCAACTCAAAACGCTATGTAGATAAAAGCTCTATACTCTAATTTAGGGTTGAATACCTCAACCCCTCACTTATTTGGGGACAACATTAGCTCATTGCATCTTGCTGCTAATCTTATCTATTATGATAGGACTAAACACATTGAATTACATTAGCATTATGTCACAGAAAAGATCATTAGCAAAGAGATACAACTTTCATATGTGTCTACACATCAACAATGTGCACATTTGATGACTAAAGCATTGGATGAAACCAAACTGAGTAGGTTCAAATGTATGTTTGATTTGCAAGCGGTTATGAAAGATTGAATACTCAAGCATCTTAGGCCTGAGGGGGAGCAGTTGCTACATTTGGCAAGCCTAGGTGCTTTGCCAAATCCATGAGGACTGCATCTCACTCTAGCTAAACTCACATGAGCAAGTATGTGGGAACACATGCTTAATGTTTTTCACTTTATCACCATAGATAAAAGGTTAAGGCCAAAGTAGGAGAATCTTGTGGATATAGGAGAAGACAAGCCCTGATTTGTTTTTTGTGAGAATCTTGTGGATATAGGAGAAGAGAAGCCCTGATTTTAGGAGAAGGCAAAAGTGTGAAAACTCAAAATTCACTTGTATGTGTATAAAAACATCACCTTCTAGTCGTGGGGATATGAGCTACTATGGAGAGCCACTGAGCGACAACTTTAGGCATACCTTGTACTCTACCATTGTAAGAGTGGTCCTCTACATTTCCCATATATCATATATGCATTATCTCTTACTAATTCATACATTTCTTCATGATCATTTCTATGTACTTTTGTTTGTTAACTCTTCATTCGTTCAATGATTTTGCAAAAACAATTTCTCTGCATATACTCCATCATTTGATGCAATTTAACTTGTTATAGTTTGCGTAAAGTGTCTAATTTATGGCTACAAAGTGTTATTATATTTTATTAAGTGGATCTTGAGATATGTATTCTTGACATATTCTATGTATGCACTTGTTCTTGCTCCTGAAATGTCGGGATGACCCTGTTAGTATATGATCAATGTCTACCCCTCATGATTGTATGCACATTTTGTAAGGCCCCCTTTATGAGGAGAAGCCAAGCGTGCATTACCCAATTGATGGGAATCCCAACTTGAATGTTGGATGGAGGTCATATTGGACCATGTAAGGTATTATAAGGAAAGGGAGTTACCAGGGTCCCCAATTATGGGGTCCGGGGCAGCGGTGAGCAGCCCCGGTTGGGGGGTCCAAGGGGGCCAGCGGGCCCCCTGGCTGGGGGGTCCCAGGGGGCCAGCGGGCCCCCTGGTGGGGGTCCGGGGGTAGCGTCCGGCGCGACAGTAAAGGGAATATTCCATGGAATATTCCCTATCGGAGTCAGAAATCATTTATATTTGTTAGGTCGGTTCAACCAGTCTAAGCCGTGTATGGCAATTACGCGGGCGGTGGCCGCCCACGCTCTACCGCCCATGTATAGCCGTCCATGGCAGGCCACCCATGATCCTATATATACATGACTTCTGTACTACCTAAGACACTGAGTTGAGCCAGCATACCTCTACCTTGTATCTCCCTATCTAGAGTTGTCTAGATCACCATTTAAGCTCTACCTTGAGAGCGCACGGGTGGACAACGCCATCATCTTTGTACTTGCTGCTAGTAGAAAATTGTTGAGATTCTCCTATATCTGTTATCTTCTCTGCTATTGCTCCTGTGTTATATTGCGTAACTATTGTCTTACACGGAAGTGGAGCTTCCCTAGGCGGTTGTGGTGTTACCGCTGCAGGTCTATCGTATAACACCGCCTGGCGTTGCCTCATTTGGGCAACTGCTTCTACCTCTCTCCTCACTACACCCCAATCTTCAGTCAATCCAAATCTCTTCCCAGGCTCTTCAATCCTCCTTTCGACCTCAGTCCTGTCTTCAAGACTTAAGATCCTAAGGAAAGATATAACTTGATCAGGTTTCAAAGCATCTAAATCGGCCTGTGGAAGTTGTTCATATCTTCTCAAGAACTCATTCAAAAGTTGAGTGAGGGATGCAGTGGGCTTCGGAGAGCTTATCCACCGCAAGAACCCTTCTCTACTGTGTTGGGAAAAGTCTTCTAAATAAAACAGTTTATGCAATTCTTTTCTGAATTCGGCCCAAGGCTTTGCTATATGTGCAGTAATAGGGGCTAAAATGGATCCTGATACTACCCGTCTGAAGTAATGTGTAAACACATCCTCGGGTAGACCATAAATCCGTGCCTGTTCCTCAAAAACATCTAGGTACTCGGTTACGTTCAAGCCTGTAAATTTTCCTTTTTCTCTCAATACTGCTTGGACTACGCGAGCCCCTTGTTTCTCTATTACCAACTCCTTGAATATATCCTCCATCTCTCTTCTCTGCTCTGTCCTAGAACGTAGCACAAGGTCCAGCGTAAGTGGTTCAACTATCTCTCTAAGCTCTGAGTAGAGATCAGAGAAGAGGTTTGATGAGTCACGAGCCAGAGGGTAAACTCAGTCAATGCCCCTTTCTAGGCCAAAGTTAGGTGTATCTCTTCTTTCCTTAAATCTCAAAAACTTCAATGTATTTTTCTCCTTTTCAATTTCTAACGTTCTCTCTAAACTAGAAAATCAGCAAATCCCTAGTCTAAGCGGAGAAAAAAACTCACACATATGGACTATACTAATGCAAAGTGTGGATGCTCAAACTCAAGCAGCAAGACAATCTTTCTGTTTCAGTAGTGTATGTGAAGCAATGCAAAATTTCAAATAACTTGAAATGCTGGTACCTGAAATCTTTGTCCGATGCCGAGGTTCTTGTCTCTTTTCTCAAGGAGTGGGTGACGCGATGAGGATCACCGGGCAACCACCTCGCTTCACGTTGGGTTCAGGTGTCGGGAAGAAGGAGGTCGTGGCGAGAAGCCGACGCGTGGGGTTGGATCAGGCCCCACTCTGGTGTGCCGTTCCCGCTGTCCTGCGAGCGGCGTCTGCGCGCTGGGTGCTCGGGAGCGTGCGCGATCCTCGTAGGGCCCCTTGCCCCTCGAAAGTGTCGGGACGTGTGTGCGTACACGATCGTAGGCATCGAGAAAGAGACAAATCAGATATAGCACTGATTCTCGAAATCACTGGGTCGGTGTATATCCAAACTCGATGATACAATAAATTGAATTATACAATGATGCCGCTAGAGTGCGGGTCCACGATACAAAAAAAATCCGCTACAGTGCGGAACAGGTAATTACAAATAAATGCCGCCGCTATAGTGCGGTGCGATGATACAATATAAACGTCGTTGCTACAGTGTGGTGCGACGATACAATATGAAAGCCGCCGCTACAGTGCGGGCCGATCGATATAAAATAGATCCCTCGCTACAGTGCGAGAAATCGCCCACGGGATTCCACTTTGGTCTTCGCAGTCCAAGCTTTTCTTTAGGTCTTCGATCCGCTCTTTATTTCAGGTACCCTCAGCAATAGCCTCCCTTCTCTTTACTTCAGATAATCACAAACCACATAAACCTGGAGAGACGTTTCCACGAGTAAGATCCACAGGGTGGGGTTAGTAAAACATCTTTAGTAAAATGTAAAGAAATTGATCATGATTAAAACTATGCCTTCATGCTTAAGAGTGATCACATATATTGAGAATAACCATAAGGTGACACAAAAAAAGAGAAAAATCTTTTCCAAGGGTTCCTCATACTAAAAACCATTACAAATATGTATGCTTATTGTACCATTGAGAGAGAAAACGTTTTCCTTTGGGTTTTATGGTATAGATAATCGTGGAGAGGTTCCCAAGGAGACTTCAACTTCAAAGTATAATGATTTGGTGTTAATGCAATAATTCTATTTTTGGGTGATAGGTTCTTCGAGCCAAAAATTTTGTTTTATCGACCCATTGACATCAAAGGTTTCCCATAAGTTTTCTGAAAAAAACCTTTTCATTAATAGCCAATTTAATCCTCTTATGCCTCCTCCTTTATTTATTGTAACCTATAGTCTTGTTGTTCAATTTGAAGGTCTCCATGCTTCTCGGCTTTTTGTCCATCCTATTTGATGAAGTAAGCGCACACTTTCTCTGTAGTTTTATAGTTCTAAGTTTGCATTTTATTTCCAGAGTTCTCATTCTCTCTTTTTCTTATTCTCTATTCTTCTCTCTCTCTCTCGGACATCGTCTTTGCCTTTGCCACGCATGCATCCACATCCGTCTCTCTCTCTCTCTGTCCCTCTCTCTCTCTCTCCTCCAATTGCTTCATAAAACCTTCATACAACAGCCTCTCTCTTGTACGCAGTCAAGATCTCCACATCCCTCGTGCCGTGCAATAGTAGGAGAGTCTCTCTCTTCCTCTCTCTCTCTCTTCGAGCAGCAGCGTCGTGCCACATCTCTACAGCAAGACCGAATTCGCCTCTCTCTCTGTCTCTCGATTTCTCTCAGTTCTCCTGTGCGTTGCACAAAGTTGACTTCTCTCATCTCTCTATCGGCGCGTGAGCGGCTGCGATAGCTTCCCTAATATCTCTCCGCGATATCAGTGCTCCTCTTCCAAGTTTATGGCACCGCCTCTGCTCGTCTCTTGTTGCATCACTGCCCACCTCTATCTGCGTGTCAACCGGAGCATATCTCTCTCTATCTTGATGGTGGCGTGCAAGCCTTTGTCTGCGCTCTCTCTCTACAGGTGATAAGGATTAGTGCCTCTCTATCTTCTACTACAAATCCGAGATTCTCCACACGTCTACAGGTCTAACTCTACAGCACAAGAGGCTTCTCCGTTTCTCTCTCTACAAGCCCACAAGCTTCCATCAGTTCTGTGAGCAATCAGGCGTTCATCTGTTTCTCTGTGATAGTCCGTAGTCGAGACCATAATCCTCTCTCTCTACATCAGCGATAGCAACATTAGCCGACCGATTCTCTCTGTACCAATCACTCTGGTCAGCCCCCAAGAGCGCACGGCTCTCTCTCTCTCTCTCTGAACAGCACCATGTACAAAGCACCATGTGCCAGAGTCTCTCTGTTGGCCAAGTCATGCTCCTTGATCCCCTCTCTCTCTACGAATCCTTGCGCAGAGTGTGGCTCCACGTCTCTCCCTCCGTCGCCATGTCAGCAGACTACAGCACTCGCGTAATTCTCTCTCTTCCATAACACTCAACCACCCATATGACTCTCTCTCTCTCTAATCACATGGAAACTAATGGACATGAATAAGAAGAAATAAATAAGAGGAGGGTAAGAAACCGTACCTGGAGAGACGTTTCCACGAGTAAGATCCACAGGGTGGGGAAGAAACAAATGAATTTGCACTTATTTATAGCCCCTCCCTAGGCTTTGCTTCTAGAACGTTCTAACCTCCTCAATTAACTTTCTAATTTCGGTGGTATTTTAATTTTTCCATAAACTATGGTTTCGGTTTCACACTGGGTATTTACATTTTAATGGGTTTTTAGGGTTTGGCCTACAGAAACCGCCATTTCTAGGGGTCCGACCTAGGGTTTTTGGTCGGGAAAATTAGGCGTTTGCTCACAATTATCTCAAACTTGCCAATTCACGAGTTTATTTACAAATTCGGCCTAAACTCCAAGGGTTTCCAAGGGTTCGAGTTCATTTTCAGGAGGGGTAAAACCACATTTTTAGGGGTTTTGAAGGGTCAAACCTAGGTTTTTGTGTCTCCGATGTCTGATGTTTATATACACGGTTCTCACATACATCTCAAACTTGCTTCCGCATCGCACAATCAATTACTTCAGCCAAAATATGTACAAAATATACCACTCTCTTGATCAAAAACATCACACGAAAACTCATAAACAATGAACTTTTGAAAAAATTTAGTGCACACTCCCTGCGGGATTTCATCCCGACATCGTTCCATCGGATTGACAATTAGATGTGTGTTAAGTACCCACTATATGCACTTGTGTGGCAATTGAGGTACAGTCTCATTGGCACAAGTCCTTGAGTCTTCTTGGCTCGAGTACACAAGGACTGATACACATAGCATGGGGTGTATAGAATTCACACGAGTACAAGAAATCAGCAAAATATGCTTTTGGAATGAACCAAACACTCAATAGTGGTACCTCCTATTTTTTAGGAATGCATAGAGATAGACCTCAAGACAGAAAAACTTAGATTTCTCCCAATCTTTTCATCCAAATAATTTGATAAGTTACACATATAAACTAGGCACTAATACCTTTTTACTATGTGCTAAGTCATCCAATTTGGATCTCGCTAGAGAGAGCACCAACATCTGCAAGCATACTATTGTTGAAGATGATGATGCAAGATAATGAAGGAGCAAGACAATGATGGCCACAAGTAAAGGTATATTGCTTCCATGTAATGTACAAGTGATTTGAAGTCATTTTATAGACTCTTGAAGTTCTCCAAGAGTTCTACAAGTGGATTTTGAATTCAAATGAAGGCATGATTAGGTGTTGTAGGGAATCAATTCACTTTCCTACAATCTAAGAAAAGTGAAGATCTAGTTTGATCTACTTTTAGATGATTGATTGATTCATTAATTGCAACTCAACCACCTAAAATTCATGGACGTTTAGCTCTTTTTCTCTACTTTTAAATGTGTAAAATTCTAGACATTTTACAATGGTAAAAGATCTATAAAGAATCTTTTTAAAAAATACAATAAATGAGCAGAAGTAAAAGAACTCTCCATGGGATATTCTTTTGACATAATCCAAGTGATAGCTTTTGATGTAGATCAAATCCACCTCAATCATAGTGTAACATTGATGTTCCAACATGTCCCCCTCAAGCTAAAGTATGCTTGAGTCCTCATTCTCTAATAGGTTGAATGCCTACCATTGATTTAAATCTGCGAAGCTTTACTCCATCAAGTGCCTTCGTCATCATATGTGCTACTTGCTTTTCAGCTACAACAAATGAAATATCAATCTCCTTTTACATGAGCTTCTTCACGATGAAGTGGTAATGAACCTCTTTGTTTTTGGTTCTTGTATGGAAAATAGGTTTGCTTCTAGATGCATGGACCTTACATTATCTCCGAATATGTGAGGTTTGGAGCTCACAGGTCCCAAAACTGTATACAATGCTTTTAACCATATTGTCTTTTGAGTTGTTATGGTCAAACCTCTCTACTCTACTTCAATTAAAGATAAAGCAATTGTTGGTTGCTTCTTGGAACTCCAAGACATCAGTTTTGAGCCTACAAATGCTAAGTATCCAAAGGTACTTCTTCTATCATCCTTTGCACCTACCCAATCTGCAGCTCAATAGATTTTGATATCCAAATCTGAAGAGTAAGGATAGAATATACATTTATTGATTGTACTTTTGAGATACTTAAGTACTCTCTTAACTGCATCCATGTGTGGTCTTCTTGGAGAGTGCATGAATTGGCTTAGCACTCCTACACTATATGAGATGTCTACCCTTGTATGAGGAGCATATATCAAGCTATCTACCATTCTTTGATATTCTTTAATGTCTTCAATTTTCTCACCTTTGATTCATATCCAAAGGTGTACCTGCATGTTTAGTGTTTTCCATTTTCGAATTAAGAAACAGGTCTTGAATGTATCTTCTCTAAGTCAGATACATTCCTTCATCTGTGTATATCACGTGCATGCCTAAGAAATATGTGAGCTCACCTAAGTCACTAATTTTGAACTCTTCTTGCATGTGTCTCTTGATCCTTTGAATGCCATTCAGATCATCACCTGTCACAATAATATCTATATACACATATATAGATAACCTCATTGTGATCTCTTTTGATCAATAGAGAAGGATCTGAGTTGGTAGGTTTGAACTCTTGATCTTGAAAGTATATAACCAACTTGTAATTTCAAGGTCTAGTAGCTTGTTTCAATCTGTACAATGCTTTCTTAAGTTTGAAAAACAATTGTCTCTGTTGCCCTTTTATCTAGCTTACCTCTTATTTGTGATGGTACATGAACATAAGCTAAACAACCAATATATCTTATAATGCTCAAGATTAGGTTTTCTTCCATGCCATGCTTCATAAGGAGTCATACATTGGAGTGATTTGGATGGTAGTCTATTGAACAGGTACAAAGCAGTTAAAATAGCCTCTCCCCATAGATAATGTGGCAACCTCTTCAAAAAATTGTTCTTGATGATCCAACCAATGTCTTGTTTCTCCTCTCTACAATTCCATTCAATTGAGGAGAGTACTTGGTAGTTACTTCCCTTTGGATACCATTATCCTACAAGAACTCATCAAACTCTTTCGAGAAGTATTCTCCCCCTCCATCTGATCTAAGCTTCTTGAGTGATCTACCTATATAATTCTCCACATGTGCTAGATAATTTTTGGAGCAATCAAACACTTCATTCTCACTCTCGATAAAGTATAGAATAGTCCATCTACTATGGTTATCAATAAATGAGACATAATACCTTGATCCTACCAATAAAGGTTCTTGGTTGAATGTAGCCTTTTTGGTTGAATGTAGCCTTTTTGGTTGAATGGTTGTCTTTGTTCCTTGCCAATCTCATATGCATCACACTTGTTGATCATGTGTTTCTTTTATATGTTTGGTAGTCTTAGAACACTTTGATCCCTGCATATATCCTTCAAGGTTCTTTCATTCACATGAGAAGGTCTCTTATGCCAAACTTTAAGCTCACTTAGGGTTTGAGACCCAAAAGTGAATAGAGGTATGTTCCTGGTTTCTCCTACTTCAGAAGTAAAGAGCCTACCATGCTTCTTACCTCTGGCTATCTTCTTGAAGCCTTGACATGGATCTTCGACAAAAGCTCCATGTTGGGTGAAACTAACTTGCAGGTCTTTTTCAACTATTTGGCCTACACCTCTTAGGTTTTTAGTGATAGGGCGTACATAGAGAACCTTACTCAAAATGTTTGTCCCTCCATTGGAAGCTTTGACATTGCCAATCTTCTCCACATTGTGCTTTGTGTCATCACCTATTTGAACTTCATGGCTATGCTTTGTACTTTCCAAACCAGATAGAAGAGTAATGTTGCCTACAACATGATTTGAACATTGTGAATCTATGTGGAACAAATGATCATCTTCTTTACCTTCTTTGTGGCATAGACTCATTAGAAGCAATGACTCTTCATGTGCATGATCTTTAGAATAATTGTTGTAGTCCCTTCTATTATGCCCTATATTATTATTCTTGAATTTGTGTCCATCTGTGCCTTTATTGTTGCCATATCCACCTCTTCCACTTCCTTTCTAGGTCTTTCCATTGAACCAACAATTTTGAATGGTGTGGTTGGTCTTATCACAAATGGCACAAGGTTGAACATTTTGATCTTTGGCTTTGTCATGCTTTGGTTCTTTCTTTTTCCCTTTCCACTTGCTCTTGCTTGCAAGGTTAGTTTGGGAAGTCTCCTCTTCATCTTCTTCCTTCTTTGTGCCTTTAAAATTCTTGTCCTTCTTATCTACATATAGAGCATTAGTTGAATTACCATGATAGAAGTTAGCTTCCTTTATGCTATTCTTGGCCTCTCGTTTGAAGATTTTTCCAAGAAAGATGTTGAAGTCCAGAGTTTGCACAGATCATAAGATGTGGTGAAGGATTGCCATTGCTTATCACTTCAAATCCCATTGAGAATTTGCCTCATGATAGAATCTTCTTCAATCAGCTCTGACATGGATGCTAACTGATCAGCAACCTCCTTGACCTTGGTAAAAAACTTTGCGATAGTTTGTTTAGGTGTCTTCTTCATTTGGTTGAACTCCTTCCAAAGATGATTCTTTCTTGGTTTGGTACTAGCAAAAAAGAAAGTCTTTAGGCCATCCCAAGTCCCTTGAGATGTCTTGCATCCTCTAATATGCAGTAATAGAAAGCTAGAGATAGAGTTTAGTATGTACGACCTTGTTTGAGCATCGCTTGTGCACCAAAATGTGAGCTTATCTATGTCCTCTTGTGTAGGTTCTCCTTTGGATCTTGGAATAGGCATAGCTTCATCACCTTCTATAATTCCATAAAGATATCAACCTTCTAAATAGGCCTCCATTCTGATTTCGCAAGCCACATAGTTGTGTCGATCTAGCTTCTCAATCATTGAGGGAAAGCCTTCATCCATCTTGATCTAGCTCTGATACCTCTAAAAGAATTTGGAGAAGCTTGTAGGAGGTAGAAAAGTGACTTGCAAAACAACAAAGTTCAGTCCAACGCAACTGACACAAGACTAGCCCCTGAGCTTATGGAGACTCAAATAGACCTTATAGGCATGCGATAAGTGCAATGAAATGCACTATGTACTTTCAAGCATTAAGGAGAGAGAGTTGATACAAAACAGATAGGTTTGTGCATTGACTAGCTCAAAAAACTTATTATCTTTAGATGAGATAATCAACTTCAAATGCTCATAGCAACCAACATGGTTACAATTAGAAAAATTCCTTTTGGAGGCATGATACACATAGGGTTGAGTATAAAATGCACAAGAACACAAGAAATAAGCAAAATATTCTTTTGGAATGAACCAAACACTCAACAATGGTACCTCCTACTTTTCAAGAATACGTAGAGATAGACCCCTAGACAGAAAACTATCATTGATCCCAATTGCATGAACCAAATGCTTTGCAATTTTTTTATGCAAAACGTTGATAATAATATCTTTTAAAGGAAAAATCATGCATCCAATTTGGAGCTCTATGGAGAGAGGAGGAGTCTCTACAAGCTTACTGTTCTTGAAGAAAAAGATGTAGAAAAATCAAGGAGCAAGACAATGATGGCCACAACTAAATGTACATTCCTTAGGTTTTCTGCAACACTAGCTCATCTCTGGAGCATACCCATCCATCTCCTCAGAGAGGTATCAAGGCAACAACAAATCAACATGGGAGACAAATTTCCTTCATTCATAGATAAATTGGATCGAGGTAATTACTCAGGTAGGTAACTTAGAATGGAGGCTTTTCTTCAAGGGAGACACCTCTATGGTTGAATATTTGGAGATGAGATGATGTCAATCCTCAAAAGCAAAGGACAACCAACTCAAGATAAGGGAAGTGATCAATGGAATAAAGGCAGAAGACAAATGGGAAGCTTTCACCACAACCATGGACCTCTACATGGACATGTAGGTTCCTGATTTCAATACCCTTATGGGACAATTGTTCACGCATGAGGAAAACCTTATCAAGAATGGAGTAAACTTAAAAGGTAATCAATCCTATGCCCTATATACAGATAAGAACAAGAGTAAATATGGTAAAGGCAAGAGTAAAAAGTCTGATGTGAAGGTTCTCAAGCAAACTTTGCAGGTAGAGGTATAGGCTCAAGGGGAAGGGGTAGAGGAGGAAGAGAAGGTAGGGTGAGATCTCAAAGCTCCTCTCCATGTTCCTTATGTGGCTTAACTAATCACATCACTGAGAATTGTTTTAGGAATCCTAGAAATCAAAGACGAAGAGGTTACAATAGAGAAGGCTATGGAAACTCAAGAGGCAGATTCAACAACAACAATGGTTACAACAACAACTCATACAATAACAATAATTATCAAGGAGGATATAGAGGAAGGAGAGAATAAAAAAATTATGCAAATTATCAAACTCAAGGGGATTCATTACTTCTTATGAATATGACTATGCAACAAGGTAAAGCATATGAACATGTATTCTATATAGATTCAGGTTGTTCAAATCATGTAGTAGGAAATGTAACTCTACTCTCAGACTTGGATGACCCAAGGAATAGATATGAAGTCCAAATAGGAGATGATAGAAGACATTCAGTGGAGAATATAGGCAATGTGAAGACTTTAGATGCTCATATGGACTTATTGAGCAAGGTATTGTATATGCCAACCATCACCAAAAACCTCATAGGTGTAGGCTGCATTGTTGAAAAAGGATTGCCGGTCATATTCACAAAGAATGGAGCATTTTCTCAGGATCAGCATCGAGGATTCAAGATGATCACAAGAGGAGAAATGTAAAGTAGATTATTTCTTTTGAGCTCCAAGATACTAGGTGTGGAGAATGAGGTCTCCTATGTGCAACGGAAATATGTAGTGAAACCTTGTATGTCCAACACTTGGACACACAGCTATACCTTAGATAGCTTGCTGCTCTCAATACAAAACTCAAATGGACATGAGCCTTTAGTGAATCAACTTAGACAAAAAGATCTTTCTAACAAGCTATAAATAACTTAATTTGTACAAGTTTTCATTAAGAAACATAACTGACAAAGATGAACTACCTATCCACATAGGTATGCTATGAGAACTGAGCTTCACTCTCGGACTGATAACTCTCTGAATACATATCATTTGAGAATGATATTCGGTATAAAGAAAGTAAACACAAATACCTTTCCAGTAAGCTAGAAAACAAGTAATTTGGATGTGTTTTGGTCAGGAAACGCAACTGACCAAGATAGACCACTCGCACACATAAGTACACTATAAAACTGGACTTCACTCTCTAACAGATATCTCATAGAATATAAATCCTCTGAATGGGATATTTGTGACACTGAAAAAATATTTAAAGGTCTTTCCAACAAGACAAAAATCAAGCAATTTGGATATGTTTTGGTTAGGAAACATAACCGGCCAAAATAGACTACTTGTCTACAGAGGTATACTAAAAACTAGACTGCACTCTTCCACTGATATCTCACAGACTATGTAAGCTTTCAAATAGCTGTTTGGTAGCAACACTTGAACCAGGTAAGCTTTCCAATGAATGTTTAAATGCAAGAAATGGTTATATATGCACTGAGATATGAGCTCTACAATAGAGCTGTGTACAAACTAATGTGCGGCTAGAAGGAGTCTAAGGGGAGAAAATAAATGCAAGAAATGGTTATATATGCACTGAGATATGAGCTCTACAATAGAGCTGTGTACAAACTAATGTGCGGCTAGAAGGAGTCTAAGGGGAGAAAAAATGACAAAATGGCTAGATCTGACTACTGGGAGCTCTTGCCTCTTTCTCTCCTTTTTTTGAATGTGCTCCTACTTCACTTTTATAACCAATGAGCATGTGAAGAAGTTTGTGCCTTCTTCTTAACTCACCACTCTCTCCACTACATGCTACTAACTACAAGGCAAGATATTGTATCTCTTACTCATCATGAATTTTGACTAGACTTTTTCTTTTATTATTCTTTCCTTTTTTCCTCTACTTTTTCTTTATCTTTATATTTGGTAAATTTATCCAAGCATGGCTCATATGAAAATGAGCTTGTACATTTTTCTTCAACACTCCCCCTCAAGCTCATTCGGGAGTTATCTTCATCCATGTCCTACAAATTTATCACATCCTTGAAACCTTTGAGTTTAGAAGCATCCAAGAAATTTGTAAACATATCTACAACCTACTCTTTGGTTCTAATGAACTTTATCTCCACATATTTGCTCAATACTTTCTCCCTTACATAATGGTAGTGGACCTCTATGTGCTTGCTCCTTGCATGAAACATAGGATTGCTTGCCAAGTAAATACTTGACATGTTATCACCGTATATAGGGATGGTTCCAACTTGCACTCCAAGATCAGCCAAAAGCTTTTTAATCCACATTGCTTCACATGTGGCAAATGCTAATCCTCTATATTCAGCCTCCATGGATGAAAGTGCAATAGTAGGTTGTTTCTTTGAGCTCCATGTGATAGGTTTGCTTCCTATCAGAAACACATAACCTGAGGTTGATCTTCTATCTTCCTTTGAACCTGCCCAATCAACATCGCTAAAGCCTTTGACCTGTAGCTCTTCATCAAACTTGTAAAACAAATCATGATTAAATGTATGATTTATGTATCTCAACACTCTCTTGGCTGAATTTAAGTGTTTGCTTGTCGGGGCTTGCATAAACTGAGAAAGTACACCAACAACATAAGATAAATCAGGTCTTGTAATGTTTGCATAGATCAATGATCCTACAATGCTTATGTATGTTGTTACATCTTCCAATGGTTCTCCATCATTTGAACAAAGCTTTGTATTTGTCTCCATGGGTTGAGTGAGTGGTTTGCATCCACTCATTCCAAATCTGAAAAGAACATCCAACAAGTACTTCCTTTGCATCAAGTAGATGCCACTCTTTCCATAAATAACTTCAATTCCTAAAAAAAAATTCAGCTCTCCAAGATCTGAAATTTTAAATTCCTTACCAAGCTTCCTTTTGATATCTTTAATCCTTGTAACATCATTTCCTATTATGATGAGGTCATTGACGTATATGCAAATATATACCTCTCTTTTTTCTTCCTTCTTCATGTACCGAGAAGGATCTGCACTACTTGGGTTGTATCCACACTTAGTTAGATACTCTACCAATCTCTGATTCCATGCTCTTGGTGCTTGCTTCAAGCCATAAAGTGCCTTCTTCAAGCTGCAAACAAAATATGGATGGTTCTCATCTTCAAATCCAACTGGTTGACTCATGTATACCTCTTCTTGTAGTTCTCCATTAAGAAAAGCATTTTTGATGTCGAGTTGATATAATGGCCATCTCCTTGAAGCACCAATTGCTATTAATGTTCTGATAGTTCCCATCTTTGCAATAGGGCTGAAAACTTCATCACAATATATGCCTTGTGTTTGTTTAGATCCTTTGGCAACTAATCTAGCTTTATATCTAGCTAGTGAACCATCAGCATTCCTCTTTACTTTAAACACCCATTTGTTTGGAACAATCTTCATACCTTCTTTCATTGGCACTAGCTCCCAAGTGTGATAATCTTTGAGAGCTTTGATCTCCTCTTTCATAGCTTGCTTCCATTCCTTTTGTGTGCAAGCTTCTTCATATGTCTCAGGCTCTTTGTCTTTGATAACCTGCATCATGTATGCAAAATGTGTCGCCATAAAACTATCATAACTCAACCTTTGAGTTGGATACCTTGTTCTCGAAGATCTTCTTTCATTGCCTTTAAAAAGTTGCTTCTTTAACCTATTCAACTTTACCATCGGAGTGATTACCTCTTCATATTCTTCTTCACTTGCATCTACCTCACTGTTTGGAGTAGCACTTGCTTCTTCGACTCTACTATGAGCTGAATTTGGAGACAACGAAGGACTCCCCTTCCATGTTGAACATTCTTCATTTGATGTAGATGCCTCTGGACCTGAAAGCTTTGTGCTTGATTGTTGAACTTCTCTTTGATTTGTTCCTGCATAATCATCACAATCTTCTTCAAGCATCTTTTCCTTTCCTGTATCTTCATACCATGGTCTTAGTTCATCAAAGACCACATCTCATGAGACTCTTAACTCCTTTGTTCTAGGGTTGTAACACTTGTATCCTTTTTGCTCCATCGAGTAGCCAATGAAAATGCATTTTTTTTATCTTGGTTCCATCTCTGTTCTAACGTCTTGTGGAATGTGAACAAAGCAAACACTGTTGGAAACAATGTCCTATTTGTCAAAGGTTGGTCATGCTCTCAGATTACAGCATGTGTAGCATCTGTTCTTGACCCTTTGTACAACAAAAGCGACGGGCGCCTTGGATACAAGAATCACCTTCCAAAGAACCCACGCGAGTTCGAATCCTGTGTCCAGCAACGGCGTAGCGTGATAAATTATACTTTTGCTTTATTCATCAAAAGGTAGTGGCACGATAAAAATCTGAATATGAAAGAAGCCGACGGAATAGTTTTTTCTTCTTTTAGCGATAGAGTTTTACGATCATGCTTTATTGGCTTTTGGAGAAGTGCTTTTCAAGAACTATACAAGACTATATAAACAAGTGCTTGGCTCACTTGTATTCATCCTTCACCTAGGATCAACACAAGCTTGGAGCTTGGACCTCAGTAGAGGTGGTGTTTCTTCTAGCACATGGGGCAGCCATGGTGCTAACTTGAAGCATGTTGAGGAGCAGCTATGGAGTTCTTCTTAGTGATTCTTCTTGAAGAAGATGAAGGGTGTGCTCACACTCTAGCTCATGGAGAGGAGGGTATCTCTTGTTCATGGCAAGAAGACTTGATTATTAGCAGCTTGATGGTGAGGATCGCCCATCTACATGATGTATTTGAAGATCATCTTTTACATGAAGATGTTAGGTTCAAGATTATCTTCTACAAGAAGATGTCTGGCTACTTCAAAGACATTGGATGGGACCATCTACATGATTTTGAAGATTATCTTCTACAGGAAGATATTAGGTTGAAGATTGTCTTCTACAAGAAGATGTCTAGCTACTTCAAAGACATTGGATGGAGTTTAACATAAGATTCACATCTTATGTTAAGTATTCAGGTACATATTCTCTTTATGCACACAGGTACTACTTAAAGTTTATGGAGGCTATGGCGTTCATATCAGGAGGAGACCTATTCGGCATAGGTACAAGAGAAACAGTACGTATATGCTTTATGCATATTTTTATGAGGTGTTTGAGAAGGTGTGTTCACATGAGTTTGAGGATTTCCGTTCACACTGATCCTTCCTCTTTCAGTCACTCATATTCACTCTTCTATAACCTATAAGGTCACACATCTCATGTATATTCAGATTACTGCCCACACATCTGAATATGTTTGTTACATTGTACATTCACTCATGCATCTATTTCTCATCACATAGAGTGATTGAGAATTTTGCTCCCACATTGTACATTGAACATTGGTATATATGATACTATGAGTAAGCGATGGCTTACGTAACACCTTACACATGTCGTCTATTCTTTCTCTATCTTTGTCTCATCATCTGTATGATTAAGTTGTGGTATGTTCATGTTTTGTCAATATGGAAGATTGCTAGAATTAATGTTGTACATGAATGGAACTATGGAACCATGGACCTGTGACATGAGCCTAAGGGCCTACCTCACTTCCAACATTTGGTATCAGAGCACTAAGGTTTTGGTTACAGAACTTTAGATCTTTGGCATCAATGCATTAAGGCTCATTCATGTCCCAGGTTCCCAGAATTCCAGATTTACAACATATGATTTGAAAGCATCTTCTAATATTTGACATTTGACATACACACTCAATCTAGATGAGTAGAGATTTGAGAATTAGACAATTCAGTTACATGTGTATTCATCAGTGTGGAGTATGAAGTTGATGATCTGTTAGCAGCCGAATATTTTTGAAGAGTATGCAAATACTTTACAAAAGTATTGTTTGAAGACCCAGACTTGATGAAGAGAAGACTACTTCAAATTCAAGGAAGAACAATGGTTTAGAGAAGATGAAGAAATCAGATCAACATCAAATCACAGGTATCAGTTTCTACTATCAGATTATCATTTGTAGGTCATATCTTAGAAGAGCAGTTATGAAGAGATTTGAAGAAATTCAAGGATTTCTTTTATACGCTTTCATCATTTGAAAGTTAAAGGCTACATCGAAACAGGTATCTAGAGGTTTTTCTAGAGAGTTTTTGAGAAATCTCTTTCATGGCAAGAAAGTTCATCTAAGAAGACAAGTGCAGAGATGAGATGAGTTTTTCAGCCAATTTTCTGTTGTAAGTTGGTTGGATATCAAGGTACAAATGTATCTAGAGAAGGTAACTCTAGAAGGGCAATTCATCATTCATACAAAAGATTGGTGAATTTAGTCGTTTCAGACATTTGAAGCAGAATTTTTGATTCAGAGATATGAGGAGATGATAAAACATGTTTCTATATTCAACTTCCATTTATATACCATGTTTGTTTTATCTCTTACTCTTACATTAGAGGAGAGAAAAGTTCAGTTGAAGAAGTTAAGAGTGCTTGCTACTTCAAGATGAAGAGAACAAAAGGTATGGAAGAGAATTTTGAAAATGTTGACATCATCAGGTGGAAGAAAGATGCAGAAGAAGAAAGTCCATCATTTCCAAAAGAAAAGTAAGACTTCCTTTTCTCATATATTTTCCATATACTTTTCCTATTTTATCCTCTACACCCAAAGACAAGTCTACGAGAACATCTTGTTTAAAGAAGAAGCAGTTTCTTGTTTTGCATTACACTTGGTCATGATTTAGTAGATTTGACAAAGAATTGCATTGAGAGAAAGAAAAACAGCAGATATATGTTTTGACTCATATGTATATGAGTTATGTTGAAGCTTTTTGAGCAGACAGCTTATATGTTCCCTCAAAGAATTCTTAGAGTGTCAATACAGAGCTACTTGGTATATGACAAGTTGCAGAGAAGTATATTTCTTCTTTATCTAACTCTTGAGGTAAAAGAATTTTTTGTAGCAGATGTTGAAGACTTGGGTTGAGGTTTTATGTTTGGAAAAGATTACCTCATATTCAGTATTTTCAGAAACTTCAGAAAATTCAGATTTGCTGATGTACAGGTCATTTGAAGAATCTACTTTTTATGATTGTCTTGATTTTTTGGATACATGCTTGTATTCAAAAAGGTGTTCCATTAGATCCTATCACTTGATTGAGAAGTGGAGTTAGCCAAAAGAAAATCAAGCAGGTACTATCACATTTCACCCGGGTAAAATATGAAAGTTATGAAGTATCAACTTGCAGCTTTTGGAGTTCTCAAGGTGAGAAGTTTGTCCACTTATATTTCAAGTAGGAATTGCAGATTCCTTGAAGGATTTGTTTGAAGAAAAGTTTTACAACTTTGTAAGAAGCATGGACACTTGGAGACATTCAGGTAGCAAATCAAACATTCAGACATGAAGGTTTGATAAGAGCAGATTCTACACAGGAGAGATCATTGATCTTGGATAGATCTTGTATGATCTTGAGTATTTATGATTCAATTGTCTATCCTTTGTTTGATAAGCTTCTTAGCATTGGAAGAAGTAAGTCAAAGATTCAGATTCTATCAGATTTGTGTTGCAGAGAAAAAGAAGATACTTGTTATGTTACAGAAAAATATGGATCCTAAAACTTTTGTTTCAGATACAAGTATTGATCACTAAAGATCAGATTTATTGAATAAGGAAGACGTTCCACATTTCATAAAGTCTGATATATTTGAAGAATACTGGATACTAGTGTTAAGTCATCCAAGGGGGTGATGAAACATGAAGATTTATTTTCAGCCATATGTGAAAGAATACAGAGTCATACCTATAGGTATTCCTATTTCAGGTATTCCTATATTTCCTTTGTCAGGTTCTCTTTATGTTCCAGCTTTGAAAGAAGAAGGAAGAAGGAGAATGTTTGGAGAAAGTTCCTGTTAGGATGTTCCTATTCAGGTGAAGGTTCCAGATTTCTATTAAAGAGAAGCTTGATATTTCAGAAAGGTATATTTCAGACGTGCGCACATATATGTTTATACCAAGTTCTGAAGGAAAGAGGTATGAAGGATTTAAAGGATGAAGACATGATGACATCATAGATTTTTGACTCATATTTCAGTTGATTTCAATTGAGATGAGTTGACATGACTTGAGTATAGTCAGAGATGAACCAGCAGTGTTCATAATACACTAAGTTGTGAGTTGATAGTCACAGGTTCCAGGATTCAGTTCTTGATTTTGTTTAGTGTATTTACATGACGCAACAGAAGTACGTTGAGAAACCTTTTTGGAAGGTAAATGCAAATATATGGATCCTAGTGTATGTTTTCAGGTTTTTGAAGACAAGAGATAGCAGGTGCAGAGACAACTCATGCTACAGTTGTCAAGCAGTGATTGCTTGATTTATACACTATTGGATATCTAGTTTGCATATTTTCTCAAGTATTATGGTTCATATTCAGCAAGTTCAGGTTTTTTGAAGGAAAGTCAAATTCAGGTTTGAAGGTCAGTGCGGGAGTACAAGCTTGAAGCTTGTGATAATTTGCAGCTTATGAAGTTTGCAGATACAAACCAGATTGTACCAATATGACATTGCAGGGGGGATTGTTGGAAACAATGTCCTATTTGTCAAAGGTTGGTCATGCTCTCAGATTACAGCATGTGTAGCATCTGTTCTTGACCCTTTGTACAACAAAAGCGACGGGCGCCTTGGATACAAGAATCACCTTCCAAAGAACCCACGCGAGTTCGAATCCTGTGTCCAGCAACGGCGTAGCGTGATAAATTATACTTTTGCTTTATTCATCAAAAGGTAGTGGCACGATAAAAATCTGAATACGAAAGAAGCCGACGGAATAGTTTTTTCTTCTTTTAGCGATAGAGTTTTACGATCATGCTTTATTGGCTTTTGGAGAAGTGCTTTTCAAGAACTATACAAGACTATATAAACAAGTGCTTGGCTCACTTGTATTCATCCTTCACCTAGGATCAACACAAGCTTGGAGCTTGGACCTCAGTAGAGGTGGTGTTTCTTCTAGCACATGGGGCAGCCATGGTGCTAACTTGAAGCATGTTGAGGAGCAGCTATGGAGTTCTTCTTAGTGATTCTTCTTGAAGAAGATGAAGGGTGTGCTCACACTCTAGCTCATGGAGAGGAGGGTATCTCTTGTTCATGGCAAGAAGACTTGATTATTAGCAGCTTGATGGTGAGGATCGCCCATCTACATGATGTATTTGAAGATCATCTTTTACATGAAGATGTTAGGTTCAAGATTATCTTCTACAAGAAGATGTCTGGCTACTTCAAAGACATTGGATGGGACCATCTACATGATTTTGAAGATTATCTTCTACAGGAAGATATTAGGTTGAAGATTGTCTTCTACAAGAAGATGTCTAGCTACTTCAAAGACATTGGATGGAGTTTAACATAAGATTCACATCTTATGTTAAGTATTCAGGTACATATTCTCTTTATGCACACAGGTACTACTTAAAGTTTATGGAGGCTATGGCGTTCATATCAGGAGGAGACCTATTCGGCATAGGTACAAGAGAAACAGTACGTATATGCTTTATGCATATTTTTATGAGGTGTTTGAGAAGGTGTGTTCACATGAGTTTGAGGATTTCCGTTCACACTGATCCTTCCTCTTTCAGTCACTCATATTCACTCTTCTATAACCTATAAGGTCACACATCTCATGTATATTCAGATTACTGCCCACACATCTGAATATGTTTGTTACATTGTACATTCACTCATGCATCTATTTCTCATCACATAGAGTGATTGAGAATTTTGCTCCCACATTGTACATTGAACATTGGTATATATGATACTATGAGTAAGCGATGGCTTACGTAACACCTTACACATGTCGTCTATTCTTTCTCTATCTTTGTCTCATCATCTGTATGATTAAGTTGTGGTATGTTCATGTTTTGTCAATATGGAAGATTGCTAGAATTAATGTTGTACATGAATGGAACTATGGAACCATGGACCTGTGACATGAGCCTAAGGGCCTACCTCACTTCCAACAAACACATCCAAACACTTTGAGGTGTGTAAGATCAGGTTTCATATCGGAATATACCTCTTCTAGAGTCAAGTGATATATTCCCAATGTTTTTCACCTATTCATCAAGTAAATGGTGGTTTTCGTAGCTTCAGCCCAATAGTACAATGGTACCTTCATCTCGTTGAGCATGCATCTTGCAATTTCAACAATTTGCCTATTTTTCATCTCAGCGACTCCATTTTGTTGTGGTGTATACCTACAAGCGAATTGCCTTTTGATCCCATTCTCTTGTAGGAAATCTGAAAATTCTTTGGAGAAGTATTCTCCTCCACCATCGGACCTTAAGGTTTTAATAGACATTCCTGTTTCTTTCTCAACTTCAACTTTGAATCTTTTGAATATAGAAAACATCTCTAATTTTTGCTTCATACAAAATAGCCATACCTTTCTTGAGTGATCATCAATGAAGGTGACAAAAAATCTATTACCAGCCATTGATGCCTCTTGGGTTGGTCCCCATACATCCATATGTATCAAGTCCAAGACATTTGGAGCCACATAATTGCTCCTCTTGAATGGTTGCCTCATTTGCTTTCCTAGTTGACAAGCTTCACATAACTCATGTAGTCCAATGCTATTAAATTTTGGAAGACCTCTTACCACTTCATGTTTTCTCATGTCGTTCAGCTTTGGAATGTTGATGTGTCCTAGTCTCTTCTGCCATAAGTTGAGCTCTAAAATCTTCTTGTTCCCACATTGAATGTACATGACCTTTCCATGTGGATGTTGGACATCCAAAGTGAACATCCTTCCTTCTCTTCTACCTCGAGCAATGACCTTTAAGCCTTCCTTTGGATTCTTTATGAAGCACCCATTCTCATTGAATATGACATGATAAGCCTTCTCTACCATTTGTCCTATTGAAATCAAGTTCTTTGAAATTGCAGGAACATGAAGAACATTAGATAGTACCTTTGCTCTAGTTGTATCTCCAAGCCTTATATCTCCAATATGTTCAATCATGTGTTGAGTATCATCACCTGTTTCAACACATCCTTTTCCACTTGGTACCTGTAGATTAGTGAACAAAGTTCCTTGGTATGACATATGGTTGCTACAACCTGAATCAATGTACCATTTTTTGTCATCTTCACAAGAGCTTCTATACTCATGTCTCATTGCAAGTAGTGTGTCCTTGCTTCCTTCACTTGAGGTGCTTGCATAGTTTTTTTGGTTCCTTTGATTGCCTCCATTTGGTCTTCCATTCTTCAGCCAACAATCACTAGCATAGTGTCCTACTTTACCACAATGATAGCATGTTATACCTTTATGAGAATTGTAGGAGCCTCGGCCTCTTCCTCTACTTCTACCTCGACCTCTTCCTTGTGTGTTGGCATTTGATGCATCTTTGTTGTCTTTTGAACTATTTTGGTTGTAGTTGGAGTTGTTGTGACCTCTTCCTTTTCCTCTTGAGCCTCCTCTTGAGTTCCTTCCTTTACCTCGGCCTGCATATAACATTTGGTTGTGGTTGTCCTTTCCTTTGGGACCACCAAAGCTAAGCTCTTCTGTGACAAGATGAGGGATTAGTTGTGCAACTTTCAAGTTAATCGAAGTTCTAAAAGGCTTCCATCTTTTATCTTCTCTCAATCCATTGAGATTATAACACACAAGATCTTCATCTTCAACCATTGTGCCAATAGAAGCTAAAGCATCACTTGTCTTCTTAATCTTCAAAGTATATTCAGCTATGGATTGACTTGAACTTCTCTTGATTGTGTTCAACTCATTCTTGAGTTGAAGTTTCATAGCTTTGGTATTTGTTGAATACATCCTTTCAAGAGCTTCTCAAGCATCCTTAGCTTTCTCTAGATGTTGAATATGCCCTACCATGGCATTAGTAATGACTTGTGAAATGAGTAACATGACTCTCCTATTCCTCTCTTCCCATCTTTAGCTTGCCTCCTTTGGACTTCGGTGGCCATCGCTTGATTGATTTGAGGTTTAGCATCATCGCCGCTCACAATACCCCATAAGCCTTTCCCCATTAGGTAGTTGGTCATTCTAAACCTCCACACGTGATAATTATCCTTATCCAACTTCTCTACTTGTTGACCCAAGTCAGCCATTGAAGAGTATCAAAGACTTTGAGAGTTACCTCGAATAGTTATAATCCTTTGCTCTTGCATTTGTGAAGCTCATCCTTGTTTTATAGCTCCTCTTTTGCTTTTATTTATCTCCAACTCTGTTGATGAAGCTTCAATACCAAGTTTGCTCTGATACCAACTATGGAGAATGAGTTCTCCTATGCGCAACAGAAATGTGTCGTGAAACCTTGTATGTCCAACACTTGGACACACAACTATACCTTAGATAGCTTGCTTCTCTCAATATAAAACTCAAATGGACTTGAGCCTTTAGTCAGTCAAAGTAGACAAAGAGAGCTTTCTAACAAGCTATAAATAACTTAATTTGGACAAGTTTTGATTAAGAAACACAACTGACAAAGATGAACTACCTGTCTACACAGGTATGCTAAAGAACTGAGCTTCACTCTCAGACTAATAACTCTCTGAATATATATATCCTTTGAGAAAGATTTGGCATAGACAATGTAGACACAAATAGCTTTCCAAAAAGCTAAAAGAAAATTAATTTAGATGTGTTTTGGTCAGGAAACGCAACTGACCAAGATAGACCACCTGCACACATAAGTACATTATAAAACTAGACTTTACTCTGTGATAGATATCTCATAGATTATAAATCTTCTGAATGAGCTATTTGGAGCAATAAACATAGATCCAAAGATCTTTCCACCAAGACCAAAATCAAGCAATTTTCATATGTTTTGGTTGGGAATCATAACCGACCAAAATAGACTACTTATCTACATATGTATAGTAAAACACTAGACTACACTCTTTCACTGATATGTCACAATTTATATAAGCTTTCAAAGAGATATTTGGTATGCAAAACATAAACAAAATAAGCTTTCCAATGAATGTTTAAACGCAAGAAATTGTTACATATGCACTGAGATATGAGCTCTACAACAGAGTTGTGTACAAACTGACGTGCAGCTAGAAGGAGTCTAAGGGAAGACAAAATGACAAAATGGCTAGATCGGACTACTGGGAGCTCTTTCCTCTTTCTCTCCTTTTTCTTAATGTGCTCCCACTTCACTTTTATAAACAATAAGCATATGAAGAAGTTTGTGGCTTCTTCTTAACTCACCACTTTCTCCACTACATGCTACTAACTTCAAGGCAAGATATTATATCTCTTACTCATCATGAATTTTGACTAGACTTTTTCTTTTATTATTCTTTCCTTTTTTCCTCTACTTTTTCTTTATCTTTATATTTTGTAAATTTATCCAAGCATGGCTCATATGAAAATGAGCTTGTACATTTATCTTCAACACTAGGAACATTGCATTGTTCAATCATGGTAGTCAAACCTTATCAAAATTGGAAATCTAGAAAAAGAGGTTAGCTCATCTAGGTGAAAGGTCTCTAAATTGAATTAGTAGGGATCAAAGTGTGCTTGTTCTACCAAACATCCCCAAACAACACATGATTTACAATTGTAGTGCTTGTCAATTTGGCAAGTCTCATAGGCAACCATTCACAAAGAAGGGATACATTCATGGAGACCTATTGGAGCTAGTCCATATAGATGCATGGGGACCAAGCAAGGAGCTTTTAATCTCTATATCTAGGTATTATGTGTCATTCATTGATGATTATGTCAAATGGACAATACAATATTTTTTGAAGCACAAAAATGAAGTGTTTTAATGCAATAAGAAATATCTAGCACTTCTAGAAAACCAAACAGGTAAAACCTTAAAGAGACTAAGGTAAAATGGAGGGGGAGAATATTTCTCTCATGACTTGGATTCTTATCGCCAAGGGAGAGGAATCAAAAGAGAGATGACAACCAGGTATACTCTAGAGAAAAATAAAGTAGCAGAGAGAAGAAATAGAACCATAGTGGAGGCTACAAGATCAATGCTAAATGAGAAGAAATCACCCAATTACGTATGGGGAGAGGCTATATTCACAGTCACCATGTGATCAATAGACTCCCATCAAAAGTGTCAGATGGGATGACACCTTATGAATCATGGAATGGAAGAAGGCCCAACCTTGATCATTGTAGGATCTTTGGGTGCATAGCATATGCACACATATCGTCACAAATCAGAGGCATGTTAGATATAAGGGTAGATTGAAGAATCAAGTGATTCTAGAGAAGACCATAAGAGTCCAAGAAGGGAAATCAAATCTTGGAACTCTAAAGGCAAAGCCAACATTTACGAGATGAGAGATGTGGTAGAATCATCTCAACAAATCATAAGAAGGTCTACTAGCGAAAAAGGAAGCCAAAAAGGTGTGGTTGAGACAACTCTTTAGTTACTAAGCATTCAATATACATAGTACATCACTCAAACTTTGAAGAACTATCAACATATGAAGAAGGCAAGAAGAAGCTAGAATGGACAATTGCCATGGAACAAGAGATAGAAGCTTTACAAGAAAATTAGACTTGGGAATTGGTTCCCAAGAAACCATCTATGAAGCTCATTGGTTCAAGGTGGATTTAGAAGGTAAAGAAGAATTATGATGGCTCAATTAATAGGTTTAAATCAAGGCTGGTAGCCAAAGGTTTTGCACAAATGCAAGGCATTGAATATGAAGAAACATTCTCACCTATGGCAAAAATTCCCATAGTTAGAGTACTCATGAGTATAGCATCTTCCAAGAATTGGAATATCTATCAAATGGATGTTAAAAATGCTTTTATAGATGGTTTGATTTTAGAGAAAGTGAGTTAGGTCTTTCTTGGGGCTCACAATCATTGCTAAGTAGATTCTCGAGCACCTCATAAGAGTCAAGGATAGAAGTGATAGTAAACTTCCATAAGGTGTAATTAGTAACATGGAGTTTACCTTTCTTGAAGGCTCATGGTTGCATCTACAATGTTTGCATGACTGGCATCATTACTACTCTAATTTGTGTTCCATAGACTCCTACTAATGAAGCACCTTGATTTTTGGTAGTAGATGATGACAAACACCTTGACATCATCTCTGTTAAGTCATTCAAAGACTTCTCTGACTTGTATTTTTGCTTCTGCAACACTCAAAACCTCTTAAGCTCTCATACCATGTAGGAAAATAACCACGCAATAGAATATGATTGATAGATAGAGTAGTGATAAGCAAGACACACTAACAGAAATATACATAGAAAGAGCGAGAGAGAGAGAGAGAGAACTCAGACTCTTAAATTGCCAACAAGTATACAATGATGATATTGTCCACCTATGCGCTCCCACTCTGGAGCTTCAATGATGTTAAGGACAGACTCTAGATGAGGGGTTTTATAGTGTGCACAACCATGATTTCACCACAATAATCAGGGCTACCTAGTCATATGATTTAAGCATGATCACTAAGTTTTCTTGATGCTATGATCTAGGTGTAACCATCGCAATCATCTATAATTCAGAACATACCGAATTACCTAACTATTAGACTGATAAACCACTCGATTGAACCATCTGACTGAACTACAAGATTGAACTACCAGACTAGTCATGTACAAGACTACCTGGTCACCATAATTCTGGACTAATTGACTATTGAAGTGTCATAACTCCAGAATTATGGTGTCATTAAAGTATACTCCTTGCCTAGCCTACTAATTAGACTCACATAGATCATCTAGTACCTTTTTTGGTCTCATGCTGAACTCATGAGAAATGTCTGGACTCGCATCATGGCTTGTCCTCATAATGTGGGCCATGCAACTTGGAGTATAATGGAACATTTGTGGTCACGTGTGGGTGGAGCATTGAGTATATCTAACAATATTAACATTAATGTTCAACTCTCTTAAGTTATTAAATCAATGTGCTCTATTAGATAGAGTTGCCTCTTAGTTCCTCTTCTTCTTGTAATTGTCAGTGATGACCTTAGAGGCTTGGTTAACCATCATGCCCATCTAAATACATTGTGCATTGTCTCTGCTTCAAGAATAAGTCATTCCAAAGCTACTTTCAAGGATTTTACAATACTCTCCACATCTCTTGATTAGTTAGGCTTGCCAAAGAGATCCCTATTGGAGAAATCTTGCAATAGCTTTGTATTCGGATGGGTTTTGAGGTATAAATGGGTCAACCATGGAAGTGGTTATTGCCAAGCTTGATAATAAATTTTCCTACTCAAAGAGCATGCAAGTGGACATGGGAGGGCATGCCATGGTGATCAACACCTTCCTCCTCTCATTGACTATGTAGGTTTTGGCTTGTTGGAGACTGAAGGACAAAGATCTAGTGAAGTTGGTGAGATCTTGCAAAAACTTCCTCTGAAAAAGTGATCCCAATAGGAGGGTTGTGCCCAAAATCAATTGGTCCATGTGTTAACCAGAAAGATTTTGGAGGATTGGGCTTTCTTCATGCTAGAGGAATGGTAGATAAGTTGGCTATTTCTAGTGAATGATAAAAGTGTGGCGAGACACGAAAGTGGGCAGCCGAGGTTAGAAAAAATGATACTATTTGGTTTCATATTAGGGGAATCAAAGAAATGGACTTGGGGAACTTCCAAAGGGCAAAGAGGCTATGGAGAAAAGGGTTTTGTAAGTGAAAACATATCTAGAATCAAGAGAGAGGACACTAGAAGAGATTTGAGGATGTAGACCCAAGTAGTACAATAAACTATGAAGACTAGAGCCTACTAAGGCACATGATATATGCTTGGGAAAACTCAAAGATGATCATCCTTCTCGGGAATGATTCACTACAAATTGAAGGGTTAAGATGAATCACCGTTAATAAACTAGATAAAACATTGTGGATCCATAAGCATCATGACTAGCATATATCCATTAATAGAAGATGTAGTTTCAAGTAGCTCGATATTAGATGGTAATTTACATTTGGGGACCTATGGCATCCTCTCATTGACAATAGAAAATGGCTAATATTGTGGAAAATTCACCATCCAGAAATTTGACCTATGTGAAAGCTAATAAGATGTGTGGGACCCCTTAATGGTGTAAACATTGCCTCAAGGGTAGACAAGACCTTGGTCACCTCTTCTTTTCTTGCCCAAGGATTCTCTCTATTTTGTAAACTCTTTCTAGAATCTTGAAGTGACAAAATCAAATCAACTAGAAGCAAGCCCTTCTTGGATAAGCAATTGGATGCTGCTACCTTGTGGAATGGCATCAGAGGGGAAACACTTTGGATGATATGGAAAGAAGATGTGCAGCCAAATGTGATAGTCATCAAAAAGAGTGATTGTTTAAATCCCTTGGTCTATTAGGAAAAACAATTCATAATTGTAAGAAGCCCCTCCTTTTAGGCACCATAGGATTTTTGTATTAGATGACGAAAAGATCAAAAGGAAGTGGACCTCCCATAAAGGCGACAAAAAAATCATCGACCTTCTCTGTAACTCTCTCTTCGAATCATAGGTCTCCCTCCCTTTTTGAACAGAAAAATCATTGATCACTTTAAGTATCATTCATCTCATTCTGTTTTAAAAGTGGTGGATCCCAAAGGCACTATGCCCATCCACTGTACTATTGTTTCCTTTTTATTAATTGAAGTAGCGAGAGTAGGCCCATGCCAAACTTCCGATTTAAAAGAAAAACAAAACATCAAGATGATGGCAAGCGTTTTAATCTCAAAGAGACAGGTGTTTTATTTTTTCTTTTTGGAGGACGAGGAAAAGAAACAACCAACAAGTTTTTTATGGTCAAAGAGAGTTAAAGAGTAGTTACTTTAACACTTCAAATACCAAGATCCATGAAGATTTTACAAAACGGTTTTCATTATTAAAACAACGAAGCATTGTGTGCGTAGAGGTTCATAAGCACATAGTTTGAATGATGCTTAGATTGAGTTTTAATCGACTACATTCTATCATACTAAAATACAAAATTCACTGAATATTCTCAAGTTTTTAGCGAAACGTGTTGCATTGCAACATTCTTATGATAATGATTAGTGTAAATCAGTTTTCTGAATCAACGGAATAATGGTCGAGCTGAAAAGAATTACGCACAATATTCTAGTACCTCTTTAAGATTCATAACTTTTCTATGTTTCCGTTAAATTGAGTAGTTCCCATCGTAAGTAAAGCATCTACCTACGTCATAGAGATGTTCTGATCCTCTTGAAACCGCGAGGACCATTTACAGATGTCTGTTTTGCGGGCCCTTTTGTCTCCTCTCTGTAGTGTCTGCCAGTGAGCAGGTTTAGATGCTTTTTCTTCTTTGACTGTGAGAAAAGTGCCTGCTGTTTAAAAGTAATGCCGACTCCTAAAATAAAGAGGTTTTTGTAACTGAAAAAAGAGGAAAAAATAAAGGGAGAAAAAAATGAGAAGAGAAAAAAAAAGAACCAACTATGGTGTGTGTGGTTTGACAAGTCTGGCGTTGGTGCAGTTTTCTTTCATTTCTTTCGGTTTAATCTCGATTTGCATAGTATTACAATCAAAAGCATTCTCATCAGGGATTAAGCAATAGTTCATTTACCTCAAGGAGCGTACCATCTTCTCGCATATGGCATTATTCATTTTCTATTGGTCGAGTTTTCAGAGGTTCAAAAGAGATTCAAGAATTTTTTTGCTTTCACAAAAATGGAGTGAGAAAAAAGAGGAGAGGGTTAAAAAAAAAAACAATTTCTAAAGTTGTCGCCCTATATATTTACATCCGTTTAGCTCTCCTTCTTTGTGGTTTATGGTAGGGCCAATTCCCTCGATGGCGGTGAGCAATTTGGGCTAGGTTTTATTCGATCGTCTCCCTGCCTTGGAAGAACATTCTTGCCAAACAAGATGAGCTCAAAAACGTTTGCTTCATAGGGTAGCTATTTGGTCCGAAATCACCTTTGGACTCCCTCCAATATTGGTTTTCTTAAAGAGTGGTTCCCCCGTGGTTTGGTGATCCATAAGTGTCAATTCATGCCAGCCAAACATGTGCATTTGGTTTTTGAGAATGAGGAAAGGGCTTTCCAAGCCCTACATGTTAGATCTTGCACATTTGGTGCTCGATGTTATGTCTTTTCAAGTGGTTCCCTGACTTCATCCTGAATAAGTCCAAACTACCTCATTTTCCACTGTGAGTCGAATTCCCCAACCTCTACTTCCTTTTATGGATTTATTGGATCGTTGCTCCGATTGGTCACCCATTGGCAACCAAGGATGTTGTTCCAAGTTTCATCTATGAAGGTGTGGTGCACTCTTTCAATGCTAGATGGCACTCACAGATTTGTGCTGAAGCAGACCTCAACCAAGTTCTTCCCACCAAGATCAACATTGACATCAGTAAAGGACTCCCCCTCGAACAAGATGTAGTTCTAAAAAATGTACCCAATGTGTGCTTTCACTCTAGAGCACAAGGCAACAAGATCAAAACCCTCTCAGGAAAAATTCGTTATGGTTCGAAGAGAATAAGGAAAACTTGCATGCTTTGGGTGATAAAATAATAATCCCCCCTATGGATAAATCCCTCGATCTAGGTTCAAAAGAGGTCAAAGGAACTCAATTCCAGGATCATAATTCAAAGACCTTCATGGAAGTAAGGTACAAAAGGGGAAGAAGTCTTAAAGGGGCTGATGTGTTGAAGCCCAATCTACCGGTCCTTGCAACCAACAATATTTTTTGAATAAGCTCAATATGTTGGACTAGCTAGGGACTGGAAAGAACACTTGAATGAAGAGGAAACAAGAGAGACTCCTATCACAATCAAGCAAAGTAATCAAGAAAAAGTCACTTCCAACAAAGAAGAACATCTCACCTCCAGCAAAGAATAAAACCTTGGTAATGAAAGTTCTATCATTAGCTCCATGCTTCATAGTAACAATGTGGACTCTTTTGTTGGGGTGGTGTCTCAAAAAGGGTAACTCGTTACTAGGATCCCAGGAAGAGCCCCACCCCCCCCCCAAAAGATGTCTCATGTGCCAAGATCCCTCAACCTTTAGAAGAAGAGAGGAAGATTTTATAAAAAAAGAAAAAGATGACTAAATCCCCAATCAACAAAGATACCTCTTGTCATAAATGATTTTTGTGTCATACAACATTCAAGGGTTGTCAAACCACTCAAGAGCATTTGTGTTTGGTTTGTGCTACCATTAGTGTCCATGTGAAAGGCCAAATGACCCCCAGACACTTCTTTGTACATGTTCTTTAATAAAACATATAGTGGCTTGGTCAGTCACAGTTTTCCACTATGTGTGGCCTAAGAGCTCAGTTTTCCACTCTGAGGATATCGTCATGGAGCTCTCGAGAAGGAGAGTGCACTATGGTGCATCACCATTAAAATACTTCATTGTTATCAGAGCATTTGGATGCAAAGGAGTTTTTCCTTTTGTGCGAGCGAAGTGAGCACCCACTCACCTAAGGCTTTCTCCAAGGCTAATGACTAAGGTGGCAACCAACGCATAGACCTTGGCATAACTTTCCATCAAAGTCACCGAAGTCACCGTTGGCACTGCTAGTTGTGCACGAGGGAGGACCTCAATGATCAAGAAAGATAGAGGTTCTCGATACCTCCTGGGAGGTCACCCATCCCAGTATTGCTCCCCCCAGAGCTTGCTTAGTCGTGGCACTCTCTTGCCACTAAGCTACACTCTTGTGGTGTCTGAAGAAGGGGAAAGACTAAGGTAAACATTACCTTGAACATGTTTTCGTCAATCAAAGCTTCATTCTTTGCTTTCAAAGCCTCTTTTTGAAGCATTTTTAGGGTGTCTTTTGGAGCCATTTTGGAGTACTTTCACACATATTTCTCATCACTAGCTCCAAGAAAATCAAGAAGAGTGTTCTTTGTACTTTTCCAAAAATTAATATGAACCTTTGGGGTTGTGTTTTTAGCCACCCTCATAAAACTACAGGTTTCTTGAAAGATTTTTAGTTTTGGTGGGAGCAACAGCTGCAAATTTATGGAGGTTTTTGAGCCCAAACATTAGAGTTGATAGACACTTGCAAGTGTTGTTGGCTAGTTTTTGGGTTGTGCATTCAGCCTTTTAGTGTCATTTTACTGCATATATTGAGCACATACATACCATGTATGCAGTGATTATATGCAATGGGGTTAGTGAATCACTATGCAGGTAAACATGTTAGTAGTTGCATTTTTATGATATTTTGACACTAGTCATATGCTCATTTTGCAGCGGGTACTCTCACAAAATGTTTCCAAATTTTTTATTTCTTCAACTATATAGTGGTTGATTTACTTCTTGATACACTTATTTGTTGGTGTTTGGACTCTTCTAGATCCATTATCATTCTATTTAGTTTACCATCATGGCATCACAGGTTTCAGGCACATTTGGTGGATCAGGGTCTAGTGCTAGTGTTCCGAGGAGGAGTGTAGCTCAGTGATGAGTAGCACCTCCTTTAATGTCAATCCGAGAAGACGTGAGGATGGTATGAAGACCACGAGCAAGTGGAAGCACAAGTGCGTGAGTGAGAAGCACACAAGCATGCACACACATACACGCACACGCACGCACACGGCAAGAACAAAGAGAGTAAGACAATGGAATCACTTCTATTGCAACAAAGTTCTCATACAATCTCAAAACTACAAGAAGCCACCTCAAAAATGAGCTCTCTAGCTCTATTTATAGTTTTTGACTAGCTTTGGCCCTGTCCAGACCTAGTGTTTGGCCTAGTTAAAAATTAGGTTCCAGGGCTTATTTGAGGGCTCAAACAAGATCTAAAAAATATGAAAATTGGCAGGCAACTACTTCTAAGGCTCCTCAAGCTCGAGGACTCCTCGGCTTGTACAAAATGGAGCTACAAAAAGGGTGAAATGGTATTTACAGGGGTTTTTAGTGATGAGAATCACTTTAAAATGATGTAAGGGTTTTGAAAAAAATGAAGGGTTTCCTTAGTGCTAGATCTGCATGTGTGTCCGTACTTGCTTCTTCCCGTATACTATCAACACTCTCCCCCCCCTAGCGTCTGTCGCCTCTGACAGACCTCTGCTCCACTGTTTGATCAATGTACTTCTACAGGAGGTCGGTTGCCACTTCTTGTTCCTTGATGCGTAGTCCCCGGACCAAGTCTCTCTGGAGGGCATCCCAATTGACTGCACCCGGTATGTCCGGTTGTGGCGTTGTGTAGAGTTCTGAGTGCATCGTTTGTTTGCATGCAAAGAGGTGTAACAAATGGGTGGGCCTTGGCACGAACACCTCTGAGTGTGCTTCCCAAAACCCTGTGGTGAACATATCATCGAAAGTTTTCTTATAGCAGGCAGGGAGATATCTGATGCATGTGTGATGCATAAGCAACGCGTATGCTCAGGGTGGTGCTCATATCATATAGCAAGTCATAATTACCATTAACAAACCCGGGAATCGGAGGCTGAATATGGCATACATTGCGGAAAGTTTTGAGCACCACCTGCATCATATCGAATATCTTGAGCATCATCTGGGCAGCTACATCTGGCATGGGGTGGAGGCGTGGCATCCAATGTCTGATAGTTGCAATCATGTAAGATATTGTGGGGGTGCCGGTTGGGGGTGCAATGGCGGGGTAATTGAGCCATTCTCTACAGTTTACATTGTTCTGAACCTTGATGGCGAAGGCTTTCCATGATCTTCTTCTTTGTACTGGCCCATAACAAGGGTTATACTTCAAATGCATGGGAGCGTGATCCCATGTTCTAAGCATTTCCGGGTATGTTTCAAGTAATCTTTGCCTCCAAGTAGGTTGGAATATCGCCCCTTTTCTGGCTGCCTCTGGTATATCTTCTGGTTCGAACTGGGTGGCGAAAGTAGGGCACTTGTTGGTGACTCTTTTGATCTCTGCGTTGTAGTCGGCCAACAATACAAAATATGGTTTATATTGTAATTCTGAGCTCGTGATGAGTCGTCTAGGAGCAAGGTGCCTGAAATATTCAGACTTGAGTATAGACTCCTCAATGGTTTTCATGGCCAGCATCTGATTTGCTATGCGCTCTTCGTGAGTGTGGCCCATCTCCTCTACCTGCTTCATCCATGCCGATGGGGGCTCCTCATATGTTTCTTGGCCTTCCTCCGTAATTCTGCCTCCTGGAAGGGGTTGAGGCTCATAATTGTCTTCAAATGTCTCCTCCACTGGAATGACTACTGTTTCTTCTTCTATGGTTTGATCAGGTGGAGAGGGAGGTCGTTCATATTGTAACAACTTAATTTTTAGTTTTGCAACCTGTTGCCATAGCTCAAGTACTTCATTGGTTACTGATAATTCCGGCTCTAGTGAGGTTGCAGCGTTGGCCATCGCTTTTGGTTCTCGTTGGTGTGGTGTAGGCACTTGGGCTTTCTGTAGGTCTTTGACTTGGTCAGCAAGCTGATCATGTGCTTCTAAGAGATTGGCATAGGTTTCCAATATTTGTTGTATGTTTTCTGAGGGGATGGCTTGGAATTTAGCAGGGTCGATGGGCGCCCCTGGAGTATTTTCCATGGCTGCTTCGAGGTTGTCTTGATTTTGTTGCTGTAGTCTTTTGTTTTCATCTTGAGCAGCCGCTAAATGGCGTCGGAGTAGAGCCATGTTTCGTTGTAGTCTAGCATTACGGGCTAGCTGATCTCTAAGTTGTTCTTCCGTTGCCCTACTCTTCTCTGTATGTGTGGACTCGAGCTCCACCTGATATTGTTGGAGGGTGGTCACCTCCTGCTGTAATTCCATATTAGACAACTCCAAGGCAGTGACACGTGCCTGGAGGTGGGATGACAAAATACAGAGCTCTTTGTTGTTTTCTTCTAGTAACCTGTATTCCTGTTTAAGTTGGGCAGCAGCTTCGAGCATGGTGTCTAGTGCATTACTAAATGATGTGGATGCATTGGTGGAGGTGGAACATGCAAAGGGTCGGGAAATGGGTTAGGGAAAAGTGGATGATGTGCCTATGAGTGAAGTGAGATGTGATGATGGTGGAACAGACGTGGCGGTGGGTGCTCTTGTGGATGGTGAAATATCCATGGGGTCGGATGTGATAGTGTGTGAAGTGTGAATTGTGAATACGGGAACGGTAGGTGGTGTGTTAGTGGTGGCAGTGAAGGTGGGGGAGTGGGGTTGGGGGAGGGACTTTTCATTATAATTCTCCACCTGTTGGAGTATATTTACAAGGTTTGTCCAGAATGATGGTTGGGTGATTTGGGTTGATTCCGAGGGGGTTAACAGGGGTACAGTGGGTAGGGGTTGGGAGGAAGGAACTGTGTGGGTGAATGGAAAAGGTTGGGATAAGGTTTGTCTAGTGGCAAGTGGTTGTCCCAGGGCGGGGAGATAAGAGGGGTGACCTATTATGGTTTGATCGGTGGCCGGATGACCTGTGTGGGGCTCAAAAATTTGGGCGAGAGTGATGGTTGTGGGTAAAGGGAAGGATGTAAAAACGGAGGTGTGTACAATGGGTTCATGTTGGGTGGATATCGGTTGTTTAGAAAGACTAGTGGAGAAGGGTTCTGAGGGTTGAATGGGAGGTGACGGTGGAGATGGTACCTATGTATTTACATCTTGTTCGTCAGTGGGATTTGGGCTAGCCATGTGAACATCCTCTGAAATGGTGGTAGGCAAGGCAGTAGACACTTCCATTTGAATCATTTTTCCCCACCGTGGCCGTGTATCAATCCTTCGTTGATCATAGGTAGGGTTCTCCCGATAGACCATAGTCCTCAATGCTTCCCCAATCCCACACGTGTCCGCCAATAGATTCAATGATTCAACAAAATGGGAATCTACATTCTCGGCTTGAAGCATTTGGTTCACTAGATCTCGATTCGCCTCTTCTGTCATCTTGTGTCTTCTCTGTACCTGCTTGATTGTCTTGTATAGCCGTTTGAGTTGTGCCGTGTAGGCAGGGGCCTCCTCTTCACTGTCTTCTAGTTCATTACTTTGTGCACCTTCCTGAACTTGTGTGTTTGGGTCATGAGGATGTTGTGCCACTTCTTCCCCATGTACTCTGCTTGTCTCGCCCCGTGGCTGTTCTCTTTGGACTGGTGCTCCCGGATCAACATTGTCAAGGGAATCTTCACTGTCTGATAGGGGGACCGTCTGCAAGAATCTTTCAAAATCAAAGTTTGGATCCTCTGTGAAGGTGGCCATAGATGCAAACTCTGCATCGGTAGGTAGTGGAGGGGCAGATGGAGCGGGTTGTACCACATCCCCAGCTTGAGCTCCTTGCAGATGGATCGTGAAAGGTGCGACCTGAGCTTCTGGTCGGGGAGAAGCTTTGGTCGTAGCTTCTTGAGGGATCATTACCTGGGAGAGCGATCCACGCATTCGTTTTGCAGGCTGGCTCCCTGACTTCCGCCCTTTGAACAACTCCAGTTGTGCATATTTTAGGGCTCTGGCAACCGGCACATCATATGCAAGACATCTATAGATAATTCTTGTAAGCGCACAACAGCCATGTAAAGTAGGCTTCCTCACTCCCCACTTGCCTGCCTCATACACTTGGTCCAAGATCCATACAGGCATCTTAATGGGCAAGCTTCCAGTCTCTACTAGATATAGCACATACCATATTTTCTTGTGAGGTTGGGTGAAACGGTCCTGAGCTGGGAATGCGAAGTGTTGGAGGCACATCCGCAAAGGTATGGCGATGTTGGGGGTGAGGGCGCACATTTCTTTTAGCTTCTTGATTCTATTGCTTTTCATCGACTCAGGTATCAAGGGGTTGCAATCAGAAGGTACATGCGTGCCATACATCTGAAGTGCTTCCCTGATTAAAGTAACATTCAATTCGAACTTCCTCATTTCCTCCAGATTTGACAAGGAGGGCACCCAGAATGTGCCTGAATGATCTTTATCACCTGTCGGCTTCAGCGTGGCAATTAGGTAGTAGCACCTGAGGAAATCGGGTTTAGGCAGAGCTGCACTAAAATAAGTTTGTAATCCTGCTTTTTGTCAGATATCTTGAAGTGGAGCTGCATTCTGTAAGGTTTCGAATTCTCTTGAAAAGAACTGGAAGGTCCACCACACTCCTCCACACTCCATCTTGGACTCCCATATATGATCTGCGTCTCCCAAGTCTCTTGGAATTTCATTGAACCAATGAGAGTGCCCTTTTACTCTTTCGATTAGGCCATTTGGTGGATCTGGAATAGGAATTCTCCGCACATTCACGAACTCTTCAGGCCGAGCTGTTGGTGGGGCCTCCACCGGCATGGCATCCCAATTGATTTGAGCACTAGATCCTGCCTGAGAGCTTGTGCCTGCTACTGCTGCCATGGGAATCGGGTGCTTATCTGCTAGAAGAAGAAAGGCACATTAGTGTTGCATAGGAAACAGGATGTAATGGTGTTCCCTTCACAATACTAACATGACAATCCCGAAGGTTAGTGGTCAAAGATGAAGTGCTTGTGATAGGTGTGAGTGGTGATTAGAGGTCAGTATCATCCTAGATGCCTACTTTGGTTATGCAGTGGACTCGGACTGTACCTATGTCAGAGTGGATGGATTTACAAAAATTGGGCCAGGGGGTTTAATACACAGTTTAATTCTCCAAACTTTGATAGAGGATTCGTAGCTCTTAGAACTAAAGACAGGTGAAGATTTCTGGATGAGAGTGTGCTGTATTTGGGACCTTTTGGGTACCCATTTCCAGACATTCCTACGGTTGATGGGAGTGGAGACAGTGAGAGGTGTAGGTATCTTTTCGTTTTCTCAGTTGTTGGCCACGAGTGTTTGTGAAAGTTGCTTCATCCTAGTGCCTGAAGGTGAAGTAATTTTGGCTTGTAAGCAGGCCTTGGGCACCCATATCTGTCTAGCATTAGGGATGGCCTTCATTGACCGCTTAGGAACCCAAATAAAAATGGTATGCCTAGGGGTTATCCTAGGGGGCTTCTTTACTTTGTTCCTTGATGGTGAGGCTCGTTTCTTGTCTTCTTGAGAGTCTGCTATTAGATTTGTGAGTTTTCCATCCTTGCGTATCCAGATCTGCTTCGTGCCATGAGGTGCTCTGTGTTGCACGGGTTGGCGCTCCTGCCTCTTAATCAGCGGCCTCCTTCGTGTCGAGTGATGTTCGGTCTGCTTGTTTAGAATCTTCTTTGGATCAGTTAGGAACTCCTTATTGGCTCCTGTACCTTCAATAAGATTGACAATCCTCTGCACCATAGAAGTTTGTACAAGAACAACATTGTTATCTTCATGTGGATTCCTGGAGGGACCAGGAGTTGGTGCCTGTTCTATTGGTTTGAGTGCTTGATTTTCTAATTCAATCGTGAGACGGCTTTGGCCTACCCAAGCCTGAAGAATTCCACTTCTTAGGTTGAGGTTGACTGCGTGATCATAGATCCAGTCTTGGCCTAAGACAAGAGGTCCGGTCAGATCCTCGTCTTCACACACTAGCACTTTTGCTGGCATGAGGACCTCTTGTATGTAGAGGGGAAGCTCCACCTCTCCTATGTAAGGGGTTTCAACACCTCCTAATCCTATCAGATATGCTTCTAGGGGTTTTACCTCCAATTGCAGCTGCTGGCAAGAAGAAAGTCGAACTGCACTTGTGGCTGCTCCTGAATCAATTAGAGCTCTCACGCTTGTTGTGCTGTCTCTTTGTCCTATTTCTAGGTCACAAAAGGTCGTCGGTCCACTATCTTATGGGTACGTTCACCTGAAGCCTCACACATGGCCATGTGGTAGCTTGGAGACTCTTGAGTGTCAATCATAGGATGATCCCTCCCTTGTCTCCTCAACTTCATTCGTCTGATACGCTCTAAGGCCTCTGCCTGTGCTTCTTCTCGAATTCATTTTTCCTCCTCTTTACGTTGCTTAGTAGTATTGAGTCGACTTAGCATTTCCTCTGTGAGGGGTTCCTGATACAGCTTGACTTTGCATCCGCTAATATAGTTTGGGAGAACATCACCCTCCAAAGTGGCTAGTTGTACTGCTCCACTCGTGGAGATCCTATTGATGATCATAGGTCCGTAGCCTCTCTTTTCTAGGTTCCTTGCATGTTGTTTCAATGTGTAGACTAAAACTAGATCTCCTGCTTTCAAGCCCTTATCCTTCACATGGGCATCAAAGTATGCCTTCTGTCTCTTCTTAGCTGCATATATCCCTACAGCTGCTCTCAGTCTTGTTTCTCCTAATCGTTCAAGGTCAAAAAGTCAAGAGGAGAGTTCATGACCCCTCCATTCGTGCTCTTGTGCTACCTTCAATGTAGGTATCAAGAAGTCCAATGGTAGCACTGCATTTTGGCCAAACACCATCTGAAAGGGGGTGGCTTGGAGTACCGTTTTGTAGGCGACTCGGTATGCCCAAACAGCATGATGTAGCTGTTTGTCCCAATCGGAGCGTTTATTATTCACGAGCTTGGTCAACACATTGCACAGAATCTTGTTTGTGCTTTCGGCTTGCCCATTTGCTTGAGGGTGATAGGGGGCAGACTTCTTATGAACTACCAAGAATTCTTGGAGCAAATTTTCAATTACTTCATTCAAGAAGTGAGTGCCTCTATCACTAACTAGCTCTATAGGTAGCTCATATCTTGTGAATACATTCTCAAACAAGAATTTAGCAGTTGTTTGAGCATCGTTCTTCGTTGTGGCTTTTACCTCTACCCACTTTGTTAGATAGTCTGTCGCAACAATGATATATTCTGCATGGGAACCTTTAGCTGGGGGATTAATAGGACCTACGAAGTCTATTCCCCACTTAGAGAATGCACGTCCACCCATCATAGGTTTCAATGGCATCTCATCTTTGCGTATAGGATACTGAGTTCTCTGACAGACATCACATGGTTTCACATAGGTATGTGCATCCATGTGAAGGGTCGGCCACCAGAAGCCCGCAAATAGTATTGCCTTGATCACCCGATCTGGTCCAAAGTGTCCTCCTGCTACACCTTGGTGAGCAGTTTCCAAGATCTTGAGATATTCACTTTCATGGACACATAGCCTCAGGTAACCATCTTTACCACGCTTGTATAGATTATCACTGATGTTGGAAGCAGCCAGAGGCACAAACGACGTGGAAGCATGTAAAGACGGAGCAGGGAGCCAGTCGGATCATTTTTTCAAACAACTATGTTTTTATTACTTCTTCAAACATCCAACAGTGATCTTCATCACTCTTGTAACATATGTAATATAGACAAAACCTCATTTTGTAATTCATAGCTCCATTTTGTGCAAGCCGAGGAGTCCTCGAGCTTGAGGAGCTTAGGTAGAATGCTCGTACCAATTTTCGTTATTTTTAGACATCGTTTACCCTTCCAAATAGCCTCTAGGACCTATTTTTTAACTAGGCCGGTCACTAGATGTGAAACCGGTCAAAACTAGTCTAGAAACTATAAAAAGAGCTAGAGAGCTCATTTTTGAGGTTGGTTCATGTTGGCTAGTGTGAGCTTAGAGCTAGTTTGAACTTGTAATAGTGTTCTTGAGTAATAGAGCTAATTTCCCACCTTCCATTGTGTCTTGCTTGTCTCTTCATTGTGTGTGTGTATGTGTGTGTGCATCTTTGTGCTTCTCACCATCACTCTCACTGCATCTCACATTCACGATCTTCATATCACTCCTATCTCTTCCGTGGATTGACATTAAGGAGGTGGAGCTTCTTAACGTGGTTCTCACCATTGTGCTAGAGCAACACCAAATTTGGCGCCGTTGCCGGGGATCGAGTCTAGGACGAATGCGTGATGGTAAGAGTATAGCAAGAGGTGGCGTTGGAAGGTAAAAATTTCAGTTTTTGTTGTTGTTTTTACTTAGTATTTAGTGTTTTTCACTTCCCCCACACTCCATCTTCATCACCGCATCATCATTTTCATTTCCAAAAAAAATCAAAAAAATTCACCATATCCACCCATTCACCTCATTTCCCCTCATTTGTGCATGCGAGAGAGAGAGAGAGAGAGTTTTTGTGCTCGTGTGTGCTTGTGTTTTCTTGAGTTTTCGTGCAGGAACAGTGATCTAGAGCATCAGGAAAGCTTGGAAGAGGTAAAATTTCACTCTCTGTCCAAGATCTGCCGAGTGTGGCGGACCATCGCGATGGTCCGCAACCTTCGGAATTTTTGGTAGGCGACCACACCACGAGGTAGGCGATCCTTGCGCAACCACGAATCCACAGGCGCATCTCAGAAAATCACAATTTGGTGGACCATCGCGATTGGCTCAGACCATCGCGATTGTGTCGCACCATCGTGATAGGCTCACGCCATCGCGACGGCTCGGCCGGACCATCGCGACGGTCTCGGACCATCGCGACGGTTCACTTGAGCCATCGCGACGGTCCACTTGGACCATCGCGATTGTTCAGTTGACCCCAGACCATCGCGATTGGCTCACGCCATCGCCACGACGGTGCCACGTGTCACGATAGACCATCGCGACGGTTCATTTTTTGAACCATCGCGACACTTCGAAAATTCGGACCATCGCGATTGGCTCAAGCCATCGCATCGCGGACCATCGCGACGGTTCGCCTCGGACCATCGCGATTGTTCCCCGTTGACCGTTGACTTGGACCATCGCGATTGTCCGCTTGATCGAGCCATCGCGACGGTTCAATCTTACGCCATCGCGATTGTCCATCTTCGCGCCATCGCGACGGTCCACTTCGGACCATCGCGATTGTCCAACTTTGACCGTTGACTCACGCCATCGCGATTGTCTGCTTGTTTGAGCCATCGCGACAGTTCAATTTTTCGGGCCATCGCGACGGTTCGACTTCACGCCATCGCGACGGTTCACCATTTTGGGCCATCGCGATTGTCCAAATCCCACGCCATCGCGACGGTTCGCTCGGACCATCGCGACGGTCCCAGACCATCGCGATTGTGCACCCCCATCGCAAATTTAGGGCTCCAATTTTTGACCAATTTTGGGGGAATTTTTGAGAAATTTTTGGACCATTAGACTCATAGGAGACCCCTTAGCTCATATTTGGAGAAAAACCTGTTTGTCAGTTTTTACCCCCCAGGGCCTGAACGCTCATAACTTTTTCATCCGAAGTCCGTTTTGTGGGCTTAATAGCTCGCTAGAAAGCTCGTGACGAGTACTACGTGACCTCAACTGTTTTTTTTCTTAAAGGATACGACTAATTTTGGATAAACTATTTTGAGGTTCACTCAGTTTGGGACTAGGAAGCCAGGGTGTACACATTGAAAATTTGGGCAAAAAGGAAAAGGGACTTAAAAGGTGTAAATACTCAAGTGTTTGATCATCCTGTGAATTGGTCTAATATTGGAATTTTCCAGGTCTAGCAAAGGACAATCAAAGGCAAGCAAGCAAGGCAGTGAAGACAGCAGAGCTTGGGAAGCGCGGCTTCTTGGGCAACAGGGCATCAGAGCAACAGAAAAGCCGACTCGAGGTTGGAAGATTACTCAACCCCCTCAGTCAATTCTTAGCTTAGGATAAACGTTAGCATTGTGGATTTAAAACGATAGGAACGCCTCAAGTTCAAGATACTTAATTTTTTCAAGTCCAAGACTAAAGGTGGGTGTGACGCGAAAACCTAAAGGAAAGAACCTAAGTCTGACGGAACGAGAACTCAAAATTATAACGGAAAGTCGAATTCCTGACGCATACATTAAGACAAGAACTTAAAGACCTTTAAAAAGAAACAAAAAGTAATAACAAAGAATCAGTGACGATCTAAGTGTGTAATTGAGTGAGCAAGGGAGAAAATTAATGAACCTTAGATCGGGCAAACATATAGGTAAGTCAGACAGACGAAGCCTTAGATCATCAGAGGCGAGTGTAAGAACTACTGCTCGATCGTGGGCTCAGCAATTGAATACTAGTTACCCTTACGAGGGCTCAGACACCAGTGGCTCAGAAATGGCATTTAGCACAGAAAGACCAGAAGTAGGGACAAATGTTGCTTACCTAGAAAAACCTGAAGGACCCTATAGAACGCAATTAGAGTTTCTCCGAACCAACCGATTAGGTGCTCGCATCTATGAGGATGGTTTGCGAAGGCAAGTGGTGCAACTGCACAACCCTGATCAACCCATTGGATTGGGGAGACCAGTGGTGAAATTTGAGAGAGACGCTTACATAGACAAAGAAGGAACCATGTACGTCCTAAGTACGCAGCCAAACGACACTAATGAGTTTGGCACAATTCAATTAGAGACGGAAGCGAAATTTCAAGGAAAAGAACTGTTAGAAGAACCTAGAACACCTAGAGGGAAATCCGTATTAACAAGAGTACTAATCCCCGAATGGATCCCTCAGGACAACAGAAGCATAGAGTTGTTCGTAAATAAAGAGACAGATGAAGCCTTTTGGAGGTACAGAAAGGAACATCCTGGTGAGATAGGCATCGTTACGATTTATGAATTCAAGGACCCGGATACACCTGGAAAGGTTGTATACCTGGATGAGACTTCAGAAAGAGTCTTTGTGGTGCCTGACCATGCTAGAAACACATATACATGGAGAGGTGAATTGGTATTCACTCCACTTAGAATGAACATGAATACCAGTCAACAAGGGGCTGGAACATCATCAGCCTTTGGAAATCAAAGAGAAAAGAATAAAGAGAGACCCGAAATAAGCTTCACTCATCCCATGGGAAGAGATAGAACAACCACGGATAGACAAAGAGATCATGGAATACCAGGTGGTAGAGATGATTTTCCTCTGCCTAGACCACGTGAACACACAAGAATGTTGAGACCCACACAGTTAGTGAAATCCATGAAAAATTATTTTGATGGGACAGGAGATCCCTATGATCATGTCGCAGAATTCAAGCAGGTACTAAGAGCAGAACAAGTCGAAGACATGTTCACGCAATACAACGCATTTGGACTAACGTTAAAGAATACAGCTTTAACTTGGTTCCAACCACTGCAACAAAGGCAATTTAGAGACATCCATCACTTTTTAGAGTCATTCATCACTGAATTCTCTAAAAGTGGGATTAGACATGACACGTCTTCGTTGATTCAGAGCTTTAAACAAACCCCTCAGGAAACAGTTAGACTGGCAGGACGTAGGTTTAGACAATATGTTGAACGATGTCCAATGCAAGAGCTACCCTCACAAGCTAAACAAGTGTCATTGTTTTTAGATGGCTTGTTGAGCTCTAAACTACGCTCCTATGTGTACCTAAAAGAACCCAGAACGCTAGAGGAGTGTGTAAGAATTTGCATAGACATTGAGGACAACCTAGGAGATGAACTAGAACTCTCAAAGATCTATAAGGACTCAGATTGTTCTTCTCTAGCATCCACAAAATTGTCTAATTCGATAGAGGACCTAGCGGAAAAAGTGGCCCAAAAACTAGGAGTTTCTAGTAAACAGGTGCCCAAGCCACCAACTAATGTACGTTGTTACACTTGTGGTGGGAATCATTTGGCAAACGTGTGCCCCAATGCACCACAACCTCAAGCCCACCCTAGTGGCCAATATTGTACAATTGAGAGAAGATACACGAATCATACGGCTCAAGACTGCCCTTACAACAAACAAACCGTGAGACAGAACTATCCACAAGCATACCAGCAGCCAGGTAGGTATCAAGGCCATTACAATGCTCAGCCTTATTACTATAGGCCTCCTCAGAACTACCCGTACCAGGCTCAACAGAGACCTCAACCTGTCTTAGCTCAGTAGCCACCACCACCAGCAAATGTCATCCCAGTCAAATATGCTGCTGCAGAAGAGAACCTAAGTAGGGCCTTAGTGCCTTCTTCGCCTTTGATCACAGAGAGTGATCCAACCTCAAACAGTTTCGACTCTACGCATGTAGATAGTCCACTCGCATATTACACGGAGTCACCAGAACATGTGGAGACATATAATTATGGTAGTCCACCAATGGAACCTAGTTGGGAGCCCGACTACGCTCATGTGATGTACGCAAACCCAAACCCACGGCCCCAATTGAGACAACAGAGACCACATGGCCCTAGAGGACCATGCTTCAGGTGCCAAGGAGATCACTTCATAAAGGATTGTCCACATCCCCCAATAGCAAGGCAATCACAGTACTATAACATACAAGGCTTTTGTGCCGATTGTGGCAAAGAGCACATAATCAAAGATTGTCCTAAGAACCCAGTTAACACTTCGAGTGTGACACCGATCAACGTGATAGGTATTGTAAATAATGCAGATGGATCCAACCCGACCTACGTGCCTATCCAAGCTATAACAAGAGCCCAGGCGCTCTTACAGAACCAACAGCTTAATCAAGAGAAAGTAGCTAGAACCAGTGAAGTTGTAGAATCTAGCAATAAAAAGACAAAATCTTGGAAAGATTCTAGAGAAAGAATTAAGAGAAAATGGAGTAAAAAGATAACTGAGTTGGAAGGAAGTTTAAAGGAATCTAGAGCCAAAATCCAAGAATTGACCTCACAGGAACTGAATCAAGAGAACCCAGCCCAGAAATCAGGATCAGTTTTAGCGGAACCCATACCAGAGAATCTAGACATGATGTTTCGAGCATATGAGGCTAGATTAAAAGAGGGACCTCAAGTAGCTGAAATGAGTAAGAACTACCCTCGAGCTAATCTGGAAATTGAGAGAACTAAACTTTGCATGAAGATGGTAGAATTAGCACAAGCTTTGTTCGAAGCCTCTAGATATCTTAATTGGAATAACATGGCAAAACCGGAATTACACTTTCAAGGACTAATGGAGAGGCTAGAATACTTGATAGAAAGCAAAGAGAAAAAAGATCAGCATAGGAACCCTATTGTCCCAGAGACACAGGAAAGGAATGCACCATCTCTGTCTGAAGTACCCAATACAGAAAGTCAAGACAATTTGTCTTCTATACATAGGTACTCACATGAATTTTTGAGAGAAATCCAAGAAGAGAAATGGAGAAATGAACAAGGAACTCATCCTCCTATTCAAGAAATAGATGATTTGCAGGAGCAATTTCCCCAAGTTATTCCCTCTATTTACGATGATGTAGAGGAAGAACAACTGAGTGAGCACACAGACTTTGAATCTAATTCTTTACAAGAATTACCTCAGTTCACAGGACCTTGGGAAGCAAAGTCTATTAATATGAGAGCACCCACGATAATAGTGAGGAATGAAGAATCAGTAATCCCTAGAAACACGGAAGCGATCAAGAACACTAAGGTACAATGTAACCTCACTCTAGAGGAGCTATTAAAGGTAAAACCAGAATTGTGGAAGCACGTAGCAAATCAATTCCCCGAGCTTGCTACTACTCCCTCACAAATAGGATCACAAAACAAGATACCAGAGATACCCGTAGAAAAGATTGGAGATGTGAGCGAAGGAGAGGAAGGTAACACTTATCTTCCAATAACCCATCAGGGCTACACCACGAAAGCCATCTTAGATTCAGAAGCCGGAGTAGCCATAGCTACCACCGCTTTATGGAAACGTTGGGGTAAGCCAGCATTAAGACCCACCAGGATGAAGCTACAAATGGCTGACGGACACATAGAAAAACCATTAGGCTTACTAGAAGGAATATCTCTCACCACTTGTGGTGTAGAATTTGAGCATACCTTTGCCATTTGTGATTTCAGTAAAAACCATGCATATGAGATGATATTGGGACGACCATTCATGCGTCAGTTGCAAATTGTACAAGATTGGGGAACTAATTCCTTGTACTTGCAACATTTAGGAGTGACTACTAAAGTCAATCTTAAAGACTATTCACACAGAGATGTACCCCCAATACAATGGAATACCATCCATAAGACACAAGTAGAAACGGAATCCGTGCACTCATTAGAATCAGATCCTTCTTGGTTGCATGAGGATACTCATTTATGGATGTGTAAAGTAGCCAAACAAGAGGAAGAACGATTAGAAGCAAGGACCTTAGGTGCAGAACAACACCCACGAACCCTTCAAGATCCAGCTTACGCACCTGTAGTATTCCCTGACGAAGAGTTTGAACCCCATGGTTGGGCAGAAATCCTAGCAACTATGGATGTAGCCATCAATGAAGAACAATGGACACCCCACTGTGACGAGGATGGCTATGACATCTCAGTTTTCAAGATAGAACCAATCATGTGCGATGCTATGTTAGAAGAGTGTGAACCTAACACTGATGCATTTGAGGATGCAAGCGATTTCGAGTTAGAATCCATTATCATGGACCCATCCTTTGCATCAGAGGAAGAATATTTCTACGAAGTAGAGACTCACCCTCAGAGACATGAGGAAGTTATGAATGACGTGAGAATAGCCACTCAAGTGACTAATAAAAGTGAAGGCAAGAAAAGAAAGAAGAAAGAAACCATGTCAGAAAAAGAAGAATCTTTATTTGAAGTACCAGAGAATTTCAAGAAATATGAAATTGAAGATAGAAGAATCATGGTACGAATGCCTAACAGGAAGGCAAATGATGGACAAGTATATGATAACCGAGAGAAAACCAAGAAAATAATAGTAGCCATAGAAGGAGAAGAAGAAAAATGTACCTACATAGGGCATGATTTGACAGCTGAAGAAGAAGAAGAATTAGTTGCCCTATTGCGTGAATATAGAGATGTGTTCGCTTGGAGTTACAAAGATTTGAAAGGAGTAGATCCAGATATATGTTCTCATAGAATCCCTATGACTCCAGATGCAAAACCTACGAAACAGAAACCATACACGTACAATGATAACTATGCTGCGAAGATTAAAGAGGAGATAGATCGCTTGATAGAAGCAGGATTCATTTACGAAATTGAGCATACCGAATGGGTATCCCCCATTGTGGTAGTGCCCAAGAAGAATGGAAAATTGCGTGTGTGTATTAACCTTAAAAAAGTTAATGCCGCCACGATTAGAGACAGTTATCCTCTTCCTATCACAGAACATCTATTGGAAAGAGTTGCGGGCAAGGAAGTTTACAGCTTTCTTGATGGATTTTCAGGCTATAATCAAGTAGCCATTGCTCCAGAAGATCAACACAAGATGGCTTTTGCCACTGAATGGGGCATATTTGCATTTCGTGTAATGCCATTCGGCTTAACAAATGCACCCGCCACCTTCCAGCGACTCATGTGTCATGTTTTTAAGGAATTCTTACGCAAGAGTTTGGAAGTTTATGTCGATGACATATGTGCTCATTCTAATGCAAGACAGACGCATATCCCAGAGTTAAGGCAAATATTTGATAAATGTCGAGAATATCAGGTTTGTTTGAACCCAGAAAAGTGCGTTTTCATGGTCAGACAAGGTAAAATTCTAGGACACATTGTGTCAAAAAATGGAATCTCTACGGATGAAGAAAAGGTGAAGGTAATTGCAGAATTACCTAGACCAACTAATGTGAAAGAGGTACAGACATTTATGGGCCATTGCGGATATTATAGGAGATTCATACACATGTATGCAATCATAGCCAAGCCATTGTACTCTCTTTTAACTAATTTCAAATGGACAGAAGAATGTGAAAATTCATTCAATGAACTTAAACGACGCTTGTGCTCAGCACCTATATTGACAACCCCAGATTGGAGTAAGCCGTTCCATGTACATGTGGATGCATCCAATTATGCCATAGGATGTGTGTTAGCACAAACCACGAGTGAAGGCAACATAGATCTCCCCATAGCCTACACGAGCAGACAATTAAACGCAGCAGAAAGGAATTACACCACCACGGAACGAGAAGGATTAGGGATGATCTACGCAGTAAAGAAGTTTAGGCACTACTTGTTGGCCAACAAATTCAAGTTCTTTACAGATCATCAAGCCCTATTGTACCTAGTCAACAAACCATGTAACACAGGACGACTGATACGTTGGTTTCTATTACTCATGGAGTACGATTTTGAAGTAGTAGTCAGGAAAGGAAAGACACATCTTAGAGTTGACCACCTTTCAAGATTAACCTCAGGAGAAGCTCCTCAAGGAGTAGCGGATGAATTACCAGATGCATACTTGTTTAATCTTGAGATAGCACCAGAATGGGCTAAGCCTATAGTCCCTATTCTCACATACGGACCCAAGAACTCTAGGATAAAGATCAAAGAAGGAGAGATTACCAAGTCTCAGAGATACCAAATCTTAGCAGGAAGCATATATAAACAGGATAATCAAAAGATTCTTGCTTGTTGTGTAGATGAATCAGAGCATGCAAATTGGTTGCAATTAGCACACATAGGTGCATTAAAGCAACATCATTCGAAACATCGAACATTACAGACTCTGCATAGACTAGGAGTATATTGGCCTTCAATGGAAGCAGATGTCTACAAGTTGTGTAAAGAGTGCTATGTTTGTTGTGGAAGACCACCAGTAGAGCATGCGACATTATATCACGTGTCTCTCACACCAGACTGGAGTGAGCCCTTAGTGACATACTTGAGGACGAACACCTTCCCTCAAGGAATGACCTTAGCTCGACAACGCAGTCTGGAGCAGGAAGCTCAAGACTATTCACTTATTGGCGATAATCTATACAAAAGAGGACGGGATGGATATCTAAGACAATGTGTTCATGAAAGCGATTATCTGAGCATACTAGAGACTGCACACCAAGGTGTTGCAGGAGGTCATTTTGGACCTGATAGGATAATCAAAGCCATCCTCTTTGCAGGATTATGGTGGCCCACTCTTCACATGGATGCTCATACCTATGTAAAGAGATGTGATGTGTGCCAAAGAACTCAGTTTCCTACTCGCAGAGATGAAATGCCATTGAAACCCATGATGGGCGGACGTGCATTTTCTAAGTGGGGCATAGACTTTGTAGGACCCATTAACCCCCCTGCAAAAGGTACACATGCGGAATACATTATTGTTGCCACATATTATCTTACGAAATGGGTAGAGGCAAAAGCCACGAAAAAGAATGATGCACACACAACTGCAAAATTCTTATTTGAAAGTGTCTTTACAAGATATGGATTGCCTATAGAGATAGTGAGCGATCGAGGCACTCACTTTCTAAACCAAGTCATTGAATATTTGTTACAGGATTTTATGGTGATTCACAAGAAATCTGCACCATATCATCCTCAGGCCAATGGTCAGGCTGAAAGCACTAATAAGATCCTTTGTAATGTACTGACGAAACTTGTGAACAACAAACGTTCAGATTGGGACAAACAGTTACACCATGCTGTTTGGGCATATCGAGTGGCCTACAAGACCGTACTCAATGCAACTCCCTTTCAGATGATTTTTGGTCAGAATGCTGTGCTTCCTTTGGACTTCTTGATACCGACCCTTAAGGTTGCACAAGAACATCAGTGGACCGGCCATGAATTATCAACAAGAATAATGGACTTGGAACGATTAGGAGAAACGAGGCTAAAGGCAGCAGCAGGAATATATGCAGCGAAGAAGCGACAGAAAGCATATTTTGATGCACATGTGAAAGATAAAGGCCTAAAAGAAGGAGATTTAGTTTTAGTATATACGCTGAAACAACATGCACGGAAGTTAGAAAAGCAAGGTTATGGACCTATGATCATTAAGAGACTCTCAACAAGTGGAGCAGTACAGTTAGCCACCTTAGAAGGAGACATAATGCCTAATTATATTAGTGGCTGTAGAGTCAGGCTATATCAAGAACCTCTTACTGAGGATATGCTTAGACGACTCACGTTGGCAAAGAAGCGTAAGGAGGAAGAAAAACGAATACGAGCGGAAGCTCAAGCAGAAGCAATAGAACGCATTAAACGCATGAAGTTAAAAAGACAAGGACTAGGGAGAGAACATTATAACCATTTGGAAACTACACCCAGATATCCCATGGCCATGTGTCAAGTAAAGTCAACCACTCATCCTAGTATAGTGGACAGGAGACCATTCATTACAGTTAGGCTAGAGCACGGTAACCCTTGCCAAGAGCTCAGGGCTTTAATTGACTCAGGTGCTGCGACTAGTGCGATTAGGTGGTCCCACTATAAGGATTCAGGAATAGAAATGCGACCAATTGAGGCATACCTCATAGGGCTAGGAGGCATGGAAACCCCTTGCATGGGTGAAGTGAACCTTCCTATCCGCATTAAGGATGTAACCATGACAGCAAAGCTACTAGTGTGCCATGATGACGACCTGATAGAACCCCTAATCCTTGGCCAAGATTGGCTATACGACCACTCAGTGGACCTAAATCTTAGACAAGGCTCCTTACAAATTGGAACCTTAGAGCAGAAGCGAATGATACCCCTTGACTTCCCTAACGGCATCCCACCTGACGGTTGTGACCCTAGACCCTATGAAACACATGCGACGGAAGACCAAAAGATCTTTAATCAGCTCAGTCACGTTATGTCTACACCAACCCACTCGGGCTTGGCCATGGACAGTTGTCTATCAAAAGGACGACAGGAGATCTTCCCTGGGACTTCCTGCAAACTAGAAGGGGCAGCTACCCAACCGCTAGGGCAGATGGGCACAATCAGCGGTCAGGTGGGTTGCATCAGCGGCCAAACGAGCACACCATCCTGCGGTGCTCATTCTTCCAAACTTGCTGCGGACTGGCCTAGATTAAAGATGAAGAACGAATCACTTCCTAATGGGCAGGTCACGCAAGTGTTGGATCTCCCTTCTTTTCCAAAGCAGAGTGTCCAAAGGACCTCTCAAACCCAACCTCGAAAGAGTCAACCACGACGAAGGAACACAGACAGACGGCAACATCAGAAGACACAACACGGAAAGCAGTATAGGCCACCCAAAGGAAGCGGCACCAGACAAATGTGGGTGCCAAAAGGACAAAAGGTATCGAAGAACTCCAACCAAGCAGAGATCAACAAGAAAGAGGCAGGGCAGAAACAGAATCAGTATCCACCATCCCCTCTACCTTCTTCTACAAGTCCGAGTATTCGACAAATTTGGATCGCCAAGAAATATCTTACCCATAGACCCACACCCACGCAGATTTGGGTACCCAAACCATGTATCATAGCTCAACCCTTAAGCCATGTAATACGTACCCCTCACAAACCTTTCCATCACTCAATACCAACACAGCCGATACTACCTTTTACCCCTCAGCAGAAACCCACCACCCACTCAAGGACTCTTAGGAAATGGATACCGAAGCGTGTCCAACCGTCTTCCCCTAACCCATTGTCTAACTACCCCCCGACTAACATACAACCTTGTAATAAATCACTAACCTTTAAACCTTGTATAAATTCACCCACCATCATCACATATCACTAATAATTTCATCTCATCAAGAAATGTATGCATAATCTGACCATGTAGGTGTCTAGAGACCTGCATTAGCTCTACAAAAAGATCATTGCATCAATCATGTCACAACACTTGGCTACACGGGTTACACATCGGTTATGGAAAGGGATTGCGGTCTCACTTTAATGGGATCATAATTAATTTCCATGCTAATGTGTTAATCTTTTGTAGCAGATCTTCCTTATTAGCGCAATCAATCATCATGCAAACCGACGAAGGACCATCAGGAGCAGGCCCCAGCGTAGCTGCAGTGCCCCTCAATGTGTTACGAGCAGAATCCCACCCGACTGCTCCACCGCCATAATTCCAAGGATTTCCAGGGCCCATGCCGATCGACAACCCACCTATGGGATACACAGAGAAGATACACCGTAACTCTCACTGGTTTCAAGGCCTAGCAGGACCATTAGCTGATGCTGACTTCATCTTTGAAGCAAATATGACATTTGATGACCGCACATGGGGCAAGTATCAATTCTTCTCCAGAGAGTTCGAAGCACTACAGAACACCCAGGACTTAACTCACGTTTGGGCGAGAGCCGGCTTCACGGAGTATTTCAGTGATCCTCTGCCCAAGCCTGACTTCTATAGGTGTTATTATTTAATCACCACTTTGCTGGCCTCAGAGAATAAGGATATCCCAGGAACTTTTATTTTGCCCTCTTTAGTGGATGATCCACCTTACAAAAGGTTTTGCCTCTCAAAGGATTTAATCAGAGCTGCCATCAAGATTCATGGCACCCACACGCCCACAGATCGAGAAAGATTAATTCCGGACCCTATGAAACGTGGGGATGTCACTAAGTGGGAGGAGATCTCAGCAATTACACCTGAGTTGTCAAAGCCGCTACGGATATGCATGCAACATTTTGCATTCCCCGCTCAGGACAGATTCACCATGCCACATAAGAGAATATGGTTTGGTTTGTACTTGGCATGTACGGGACCTCAAACGGTTGATCTGGCGAGCTGGATCATTGATCAAATGTATTTGGCACAACACAGATGGGAACGAAAGAAAGTGCTTAATGGATGTTGTGCACTGACAAGAATTGTTTATATGTGCTTGGCCTATGATTTGCCAATTGAACGTGCATTAACAGGAGAAGAGCTGAAGGCATTCAAAGGAACGACGAAGAAAGCCAGGAAGCCCAGCAGAACACGGGCAGGTAAGCGTATGAGAGGCACCATTCCTTGCCTCCAAGTGCCAGAATCACCCTCGCCACAACCCTCTCCAGAGCCGTCACCAACAACAGCCGCTCCCACAGTGCAACCTATTCGCATAAGGTTGTCTAGACCAGTGGTCACGGAGAGCACCACCCGTACTGTTGAACCCCAAGCAACTACAACCGCAGAACCTGTCGCCACAGCAGCTGAACTTCCCACCACTATCGGTGCGGAAGCTTTTTCTTTTCCCATACCGCATTTAGAACCAGGACAAGCAGAGCCACTGGAACAAACTTTTGATTTTGAGATGCCGGATGCATTCTCAAATGAGTTCTAGTTTTCAGAAGGACAGTTCTTTTCTCAAGAATATGAAAGACCTAGCTATCCTGCCACGCCTAGGGATCAGCCACAGGGACAGACCGTATCCAGCTCTGATGATGAAAGAATAGCCACAGATGATGATGAAGGTGATGACGAAGCCAGCCAGGGCACTCACGTTTCCCAAGAGCATGAGCAGACAGATGGCCAAGGCAGACAAACGGACACACATGGTGATACAAGTACCCATGAAGAGGAAACTTACGAAGCAGCAGCGTACACACTGGCCATTAAAAAGCTGTATAGAACTATGGAAAAAGTTTGGGCACGCAGAAAAATGACCGAGGAAGAGAGTCAAGCCATAATAGAACAGGAACTGGTCACAGGCGGATTCGAAGACGCATACATCAAAGGATTCCGCGAGTTAGTCAAATCGGTAGGCTCCAACGAAGCACTCAGGTATTTGCAAAGAAAGCCACTACCACAATTTGACCCCCGCAGAATACGACTCCTTTCAAAGCCCGGCGAATACATTCGTGTACCAACCGGAGGACAATCTTCTGAACAAGCCAAGGAGGCACGCCTCATCCCCGAAGGTTCTTTGGCCGGAGAAACCATCTTGGTAGATTCCCCACCTACAACTATAGATACCGCAGTAGTCACTGAAGTACCGACCACACCAACCGCTCCCCCATCACCGCCTATCCATCCAGCCTCCCCTCTTCGCCCTCCTTCCCCCAGACCGACATCTCCTTTCGTCAGTGGCGTAGCAGAAACCGTTTTTACGACCATTCAACCCACCATTCCTACACCCATTAGACCTAATATACCCCCTCACACGTCCACCTTTCCATTTAACCCATTCCTCCATCCGGCTTTTCAACCCTCCCCCACAACTCCACGACCCCTTTTTCCATTTCCACCGCCATTAGCCTTCTCCCCCGTCTCACCTTCCCGACCCACTGTAACCCCTACGTCCCCTTTCCACCAAGCGGCTCCAGCCAGCCCCCTGTAAATTATCCCTCAACCTTTGTAAATCCCGTATTTACACCAGCACCAGCACCCAGTGTAACACCCATATTCACGGTCACCGCACTAGACACGTCCACTGACATGGACATCTCACCACCCACTGCACCATCGCTCACTTCACTCACGGCACAAACATTCTTAGGCACATCACAATTTTCAACAATCACCACATCATCCACCTTCCCATCCCCATTCCCCGTTCCCATTGCATCCACACAAACTGCATCTTCATTTAGCACCCCGTTAATACTATCACCCATTGTAGATAATGCATTCCGACAAATGTTCATGTGTATGACGCAAGTAAGGGATGAATTCACATCTCTCGGCGATAATTATCAGCAGCTGCAGAGGACAACCAATGACTTACAGTCGCAGCTTAATTTATTGTCTATAGAGAATGCCTCCCTGAACACCCGCTACCAGGAATTACGCGAGGCATATCACAAACTGGAGCTAGAAAGCGAAGAAAAGACCAAGGAAGCCATTGCTAACTTGGATAATTTATTGAGAGCCCAGACAGTCCGCAATGCAACGCTAACACAAAACATGGGCTTACTACGAAGACACCTAGCCGCAGCAAAAGAGGAGAACCAAAGACTCCAAGAACAGAATAGAGAGAATTTAGAAGCGGCATTGGACCATCCAGAACAACCACTAAGCCCTAGCAGATTCAAGGCAATCCCATCCGAATCGATGCGGATGTTGCTAGATGACCATGTTCGACTGCTAGAGGACTATGGTCGAATGAACGAAGAGCATCAGAAGCTAAAAGAAGATCACAAGTTACTACAGCTCAGAGAACCGGCACCACAACAACTACCAGTGGCAGCAGAAGTACCAGAACCTGTGGACCCCTCTCCTGAACTCATAGAGGAACTCAACGCACTACGGGCCCAGGTAACCACTCTCCAATCACGCATAGATGTATACGAAGCACCACCACGGCCTGATTCCCCACCGGAGATCCCAGCTGACGACGAGAACATAACCATTCCGGTGGAGGAAACGTTTGAAGAAGCATACGAGCCAATACCCATCCCAGGCGGACAAGTCACGACCGACGGCCAGATGACCTATGAACTTCCTACCCCCGCATGGATGAAAACGATTGAGGAACTTGGAACGACACATTCAGCAAGAGTAGAGGCCCAGCTACATGCTATGGCCATGATCGAAGAAAGAATTTTGCAATCTCCCTACTTTGCTCAATTGGCCCCACGCAGGTACATATCCGGGCATGAGATTCAATACAAACCATACTTCATGCTAATGGCCGAATACCAGCTGGCCATAGAGAAGCGAACGGGCAAGAAGCCATCACATGCGACTCAATTTGAGCCTGAAGACTTGCCACTGGATGCGCAACAAGGCACTATTTATCTACCAGATTGGCGTACACGTCTTTTACAGGAGTACCCTGAAATGATGAGCACATGGGTTAAGGCACCCTTACATTTAAAATACAATCCGTGTTGGGGACCAGTGCCACGACGCCGCTCCTGGACTGCCTTCGCTATCAAAGTACAAAACAATAAGCAGTGCCAAGACTGGCTGAATTACCCCTATTTTAAGCCACCCATCGAGTTACCAACTATTGGCTATATGATGGCTACTATCCGTCACTGGCTCCCTCGCTTGAGATATATGGATGATATAGCAGCGCATATGACTGTCAAGATATTTGACATGATGCAAATGATATTTAAAGTCTTCCGGCGAGTCAAAGCACCACATGTTAACACCCCGGGATTTGAGCATGGCAACTTGGATCTCGCATATGACATGAGTACGACGCCATCGCTCCGGGTTTGCTACACCTGGCATTGCAGAGTCAAGTACTTACCGGCGTGCTACAAGCAGACATTTGAAGAGATGTTCACCACCGGATTTTGGGAATACCACTCTGAAGTGTTCATCAGCAGGCCGACCCACTTATTGCACTTATTTGCCTGTGAACAGTTGGTGTATTCCACGCATTACAGACTCCCACCATCCGATGAACCACAACCAGTTAATTGGGAGAAACTCGAGGCCGACCTGGCCCGAGGCATTCGAGTATCTGAGCACACCCTCGCCCACGACCTCCTACAAAACTACATCCGACAGACCTCACAGCAAGGTTCTGTCAGGGACGACAGAAGCGAGAGGGAGGGGGGTGTTGGAAGCAGCCAGAGGCACAGACGATGTGGAAGCATGTAAAGACGGAGCAGGGAGCCAGTCGGATCATTTTTTCAAACAACTATGTTTTTATTACTTCTTCAAACATCCAACAGTGATCTTCATCACTCTTGTAACATATGTAATATAGACAAAACCTCATTTTGTAATTCATAGCTCCATTTTGTGCAAGCCGAGGAGTCCTCGAGCTTGAGGAGCTTAGGTAGAATGCTCGTACCAATTTTCGCTATTTTTAGACATCGTTTACCCTTCCAAATAGCCTCTAGGACCTATTTTTTAACTAGGCCGGTCACTAGATGTGAAACCGGTCAAAACTAGTCTAGAAACTATAAAAAGAGCTAGAGAGCTCATTTTTGAGGTTGGTTCATGTTGGCTAGTGTGAGCTTAGAGCTAGTTTGAACTTGTAATAGTGTTCTTGAGTAATAGAGCTAATTTCCCACCTTCCATTGTGTCTTGCTTGTCTCTTCATTGTGTGTGTGTATGTGTGTGTGCATCTTTGTGCTTCTCACCATCACTCTCACTGCATCTCACATTCACGATCTTCATATCACTCCTATCTCTTCCGCGGATTGACATTAAGGAGGTGGAGCTTCTTAACGTGGTTCTCACCATTGTGCTAGAGCAACAACCGATGAGTGAGTAATCCTGGGCTTCTTGTTCTAAACTCCTTTTCCTAGCAAGCGTCATGTCTTGAGGGAATGTTTTCGTCCTCAGAAAGGATACTAGTGGTTCACTCCAATCTGGCACTATGGACACTTGATAAAGAGTGGCATGTTCCACAGGTGGTTTAGTGCAGCAGATTGGGCATTCCTTGCACGACCTTTGGACATCAGCTTCCATAGTTGGCCAATGCACTCCAAGTCTCCTTAGTGTCTGTAGGGTTCGTTGTTTTGAATAGTGTTGCTCTAATGCACCTACATGTGCTAATTGCAACCATTTAGCGTACTCATCCTCTTCCACACAACAAGCCAAGATCCCTTGATCTGTATGCTTGTACATACTTCCCGCCATGATGTGGTACTTTTGGGCTTTTACTACCTCTCTATCCTGTGTGTTTATTACTGGGTGATTAGGCCCCTATGTCAATACTGGCACTAGTGGCTTAGCCCACTGTGGCACCACTTCCAAATTAAACAAGTAAGCATCAGGAAGGTCATCTGACACTCCTTGTGGGGCCTCTCCGGATGTGAGCCTAGAGAGATGGTCTGCTCTCAAATGAGTCCTACCTTTCCTCACCACAACCTCAAAGTCATACTCCATTAGTAAGAGAAACCATCTTACTAACCTTCCGGTGTTGCATGGTTTGTTTACCAGGTATAGTAATGCTTGATGATCAGTAAAAAACTTAAACTTATTTGCCAGCAAATAATGTCTAAACTTTTCAACCGCATACACCATGCCTAGTCCTTCCCTCTCAGTGGTGGTATAATTCCGTTCAGCTGCATTTAGTTGTCTACTAGCATAGGCAATAGGGAGATCCATGTTCCCTTCACCCGTCGGTTGTGCAAGTACGCATCCAATAGCATAATTGGAGGCATCCACATGAAATGGCTTGCTCCAATCTGGTGTGGTCAAGATTGGTGTTGAACACAATCGCTTCTTCAGCTCATTGAAGGAGTTCTCACACTCATTAGTCCACTCAAAATTCGTCAAAAGTCCGTACATGGGCTTTGCAATGACAGCATACATGTGAATGAATCGGCGGTAGTAACCACAATGCCCCATGAAAGCTTGAACTTCTTTGACATTCCTTGGCCTAGGTAGCTCTGCTATAGCTCTCACTTTCTCTTCGTCAGTAGATATGCCATTCTTTGACACTATGTGTCCTAGAATCTTGCCTTGCTTGACCATAAAAATGCACTTTTCTGGGTTCAAGCAGACTTGATATTCTCTGCATTTATCAAAGATCTGTCTGAGTTCGGGTATATGGGTCTGTCTAATGCTGGAATGAGCACAAAGATCATCAACATAGACTTCCAAATTCTTCCTCAAGAACTCTTTAAACACGTGACACATTAGTCTTTGGAAGGTTGCGGGAGCATTGGTCAGCCCGAATGGCATTATCCTAAAAGCGAATATACCCCACTCTGTGGCAAAAGCCATTTTATGCTGATCTTCTGGTGCAATGGCTACTTGATTGTAGCCAGAAAACCCATCTAGGAAGTTGTACACTTCCTTGCCTGCTACCCTTTCTAATAGATGCTCAGTGATAGGAAGCGGATAGCTATCTCTAATAGTGGCTGCATTAACCTTCTTCAGGTTTATGCATACTCGTAATTTGCCATTCTTCTTGGGCACCACTACAATGGGGGATACCCATTCAGTGTGCTCAATTTCATAGATAAATCCGGCTTCCACCAAGCGGTCTATCTCTTCTTTGATCTTAGCAGCATAGTTATCATTATATGTGTATGGCTTTTGCTTAGAGGGTTTAGCATCTGAGGTCATGGGAATTGTGTGAGAGCATATGTCTGGGTCAACACCCTTCAAATCCTTGTAGCTCCAAGCGAATACATCTCTGTATTCTCTTAGCAAGGCTATCAATTCATGCTCTTCCTCTTCTGTTAGGTCGTGACCTATGTATGTGCATCTTTCTTCTCCTTCCTCGATGGCGACAACTATTTTCTTGGTAGTTTCCTTGCTATCATAGGCTTCTCCTGCTTGTGCCTCACGTTTAGGCATTCTTATCATGACCCTCCTGTCGTCTATCTCATACTTCTTAAAATTTTTTGGGACCTCAAACAAAGATTCTTCCTCTTCTGGTGAGACTTCTCTCTTCTTTCGTTTCTTTCCTTCTTCCTTCAGGGTCACATGTGTGGCTAATCTTACATCATTTGTAAGCTCTCCATGCCTCTGGGGTTGAAATTCTACTTCATAGAAATATTCTTCATCTGATGCAAAAGGTGGGTCCATAATGATTGACTCTAGATCGGAGTCCCTTGCATCCTCAAATGCATTGGGGATAGGTTCGCATTCTTCTAGAACTGCCTCTCCCATGATTGGCTCTATGGAGAAAACTGAAATGTCATAGCCATCCTCATCACAGTGGGGTGTCCATTGTTCCTCATTGATGGCTACATCCATTGTTGCTAGGATTTCTGCCCAGCCATGGGGTTCAAATTCCTCATCAGGAAAGACTACAGGTGCATAGGCTGGGTCTTGACTTGATCTATGGTTTTCTTTTGCACCTATCTCTCTGGCTTTCTCTCTCTTCTCTTCTTCTACTGCTACCTTACACATCCATAAGTGGGTGTCTTCATGCATCCATGAGGATCCTAATCCTATGGAATGCACAGATTCAGTCTCATCTTTGGCTTTATGGATGGGATTCCATTGAATAGGTGGTACATCTCTATGAGAGTAATCCTTAAGATTGACTTTGTTCGTAACACCTAAGTGTTGCAGGTACAAAGAATTGGTTCCCCAATCCTGTACCACTTGCAACTGTCGCATAAAAGGACGTCCCAAGATCATTTCATAGGCATGGTTCTTGCTAAAATCACATATAGCAAATGTATGCTCAAACTCGACACCACAGGTGGTGAGAGTTATTCCTTCTAGCAATCCTAAGGGTCTCTCAATATGACCATCGGCCATCTGCAATTTCATTCTCGTTGGCCTGAGTGCTGGCTTGCCCCAACGCTTCCATAGGGAAGTGGTGGCAATTGCAACTCCTGCGCCTGAGTCCAGAATTGCCTTGGTGGTGTACTCCTGGTAGGTAATGGGAAGATAGGTGTTCCCTTCTTCACCTTCACACATATCTCCTATCTTATCCAAGGGTATCTCTGGCACTGTCCTATGTGATCCTACCTAGGAGCGAGGTTTTGCTATCTCGGGCACTTGATTGGCTACATGTTTCCACACTTCTGGTCTAACCTTAAGCAGCTCTTCCAAAGTGAGATTGCACTGCACTTTGGTGTTCTTCACTACCTCTGTGTTCCTAGGTATGACTGAATCTTCGTTTCTCACCATGACTGTAGGCGCTCTCATACAGGTGGACTTTGCTTCCCATGGGCTTGTGAAGTGGGGTAATTCTTGTAGAGAATTAGACTCGAAGTCTAATCTTTCTTGAGATTGGGTATTCTCCTGCTCTCCATAAATGGAAGCAAGGTCTTGTGGGAATTGATCGTGTGTGTCATCCACCAGTTCAATGGGAGGAGGAACTTCACTCTCTTTAGCCCATTTGCCTTCTAGAATCTCTCGTAGGAATTCTGGTGTGAACCGATTCATAGAAGATGATGTGTCTGGCTCCGTAGAGTTAGGCACATAAGCTTCATGCACATAAGCTTTAGGCACATAGGCTTTCTGGGTAGGAAGACCTGCTCCTTCACTGGCCTTGTCATGGTGTTGAGGGGCGAGTTCCTTTTGTGATTGTGCCATTAGATTCTCTATTCTTTCTAGGGAGGGGGGGATGTCTGGTTCAGTGGGATTGGGCACATAAGCTTTCGGTGGGGGATGGGTCATGTTTTTGCTTGCTTTATCTCTTTCTTGATTTTTTTCTTCCTTGGCAGATCTTGCAATTATGCCCTCTAACTTCTCTAGAAGTCCATCCAAGTGTAATTGTGTCTTGGCTGAGCTCGAGTAATTGAAAAGGCGACTGGCTTCAAACATAGTTTGAGCCAATGCGACCATTTTTGCGCAAAGCTTGGTTCTTTCTATCTCTAGGTCAGCTCTAGGGTAGCACTTGTCATGATCCGTTACATTTGGCCCTTCTTGGATTCTGGCCTGATATGCTTTAAGCATCATGTCGATGTCTTCAGGAGTGGGATCGGCTAATACTGATCCTACTCGGGGTGGGGGGTGGGTTACGTGGGGTGTATTAGAGGGTGGAGGGATGGAGGGTGATGGGGATGGTAGCGGTGGGAATGTGTGAGAGTGCGGTTGAGATGTGATCTCTATGATTTTTGCTTTGGTTTCTCTCAAACTTTCTTCAAGTTCGCTCATCTTTTTTGCCCATTGCCTTTTCATTCTTTCACGACTATCCTTCCAGGCTCTAGTTCTCTTTTTGGTTATGCTCTCTGTTTCACTCACCTCGGGGCTCTTTTCCTGACCAACACCTTGGTTTTGTTGTAGTGCCTGGGCTCTTGTGATCACCTGCACAGGTGCAGTGGAAGTCACACTCCCTGTGGAGTCTACAACTAACCCAACAACATTGATAGGAGTGATTTTAGGCATGTTATTAGGGTTCTTTGGGCAATCTCGTAGGAGATGCTCTTTCCCGCAGTCTTGACAAAAACCCTGAATGGTTACTGGTGGAGGTTGTGTAGGGGCAGGCAGTGGACAATCACGTATAAGGTGATCTCCCTGACATCTGAAGCATGGTCCTCTAGGAAATGGGGGTCGTACCTGCCTAGGTTGAGGTCTAGAGTTGGCGTTTGTGTACATGACTGTAATAAACTACTCTTTTGCTACCGCTCGCTGCCATCGACACCCACACACAGAGAGATGATGATCGTTCCAACCTCCCAACCGCCGAGCGAATCTCTTTTCTTAATGAGTCCCCTATTCCCAAATAGAGGCTTTCTCATTTATTGTTCTACCCATAGTACATCATGTGACATTTCCTTCCCCTTGAAAGCATTTTCGTCCTCGAAAATGTAGATGAAATGTCCACAATGGTAGAAGAAAGTGCTCGGACTCCCCTGAACCCCATGTACTCTATGTACATGGTCATCTCTGTGTGTTGTTTCCCCATATCCTTCCCCTTAAGAAGCCTCATATGAGATCATCTCAAAGGTGGGAAACCGTCTAAGTGGTGCCTATTATCTCCCATGTATACTCACCCTCCAAACTATCACTCCCATAACATACTACATCATCCAAATGACCTAAGTCCATATGATGTATCCTCTATGGAGTAATAATATGAAAAGAAAGTGTAAAGTGTCAAACTTATAAGCTGACCGTATCATAATGGAGATAATAAACCATCGAATCCTCTGAAGTATAGAACAAAGTCCCATAACAAGTGACTCCAAACCCATCTAAAACTAAATGATAGATTGCCCTCATAACACTCCAGGTCTTCCTAACCTTAAGTGTAATCACAAGTAATAGTTTAATCTAAACTAGCTTGTGAACTATGCAAATCCATCATCTAGCTCATATATTTAAATTTCTTGATAGTAAAATGCAATCTCTACATTTCACCAACCAAGAAGTCTGTGGTTTGTCATCCTTTACCATTGGACTAAGTTCTAATGGAAGAGCATCAATTGGCACTAGTGCAAACTCTAATATTTCTCTTCCCTCTAGTTTGCCATATGAATGCAAAAGCATTCCCTTTTGAGATTCAGATAATCCCTAAGTACCTATCCTCCTAACTGATGTTTACTCATCATACTCATGATGTAACATCAGCTAAGAGTTTGGTACCCTAATAGGTTAGATATATCTCTATCTCCTATAAATCCTAAAGAGAAGAGTCATAGCTCTATTCCCAGTCTAACTAATGTCAATAACTAGATCATCTCATCTAGTCAAAGACCATCACTGGAAGTACAAATAACTACTTCCCTCAAGAGTCTCCAGGTGAGACTCAATCTAATCATCATGATTAACTGATCTTCTTTTTGTCTTTGATAGAAGAGTGCCACTTCTATCTAGACAACCTAAAGTGAGAAAGTGAAACTCTCTCCATGTCTCTCTCTGTAATCTCTTTTAAGGAAAAGAGTTCTCGTAGTGGGATTTATTCCACTTTCCCTTTGAAAGAGATCCTGTTGAATCGGTTAGCTCTACTCATCCATGACTGAGAACATGCACATAAGTTCTCCATGTTTTTCATTCCAAAATATTGGAGAATCATACTCCCACATGAAGGAACTTATATTGACAAGTAGAGTAAACAAATTCCTTCTGAAATATAAACTAAGAGATGTTTTCTAAACACCTCTTCTGTCTAAAGGAAAATATGCTCTGTTCTTCTCCTATGAAGAAATCATATTTTCCTTTCCTTCTTTCTCTCTCAAAGAATAGGAGCTAAGGTGTGAGTACTGAACTAAAGTAAGATCTCTCATGGATCTCTAAACTGACCCCCACTTTCTCCTTTCCTTAAAAGAGAAACTCATGAATTGTCCTCTCTTCCTCTGAAAATGGAGAATAAATCTCCCCTAAGTAATGAAAGTGTATACAGTGAAGAGTGGAGAAAATAAATTCCTAACAAGGGTCAAAGCCCTCTCCTAAAAATGATCAGCAATGATATGACATGATACCGTAAACACATGTGTATCCGTACTAAAGAGCTATCTATGCTAACCATACTCTGTGCATGGATCTATACGATCCAATCAACTAATGGAATTATCCTTCCTGAAAGACTGAAAAATGAGTATGTGATACCAATGGTGATAAAATCACCTATCACATTCTCTACTGGAAGAATAAATCTTCCCCATACTGTGAAGGATAACTCCCAATCCTAGTAGGAGATGCCTACTAAGAGCTCTCCTAAAAGGACTCATCATTCATGGCATCATGTCTCACTAGATCAGAGGAGAGCTCTTAGTAGGCATCTCCTACTAGGATTGGGAGTTATCCTTCACAGTATGGGGAAGATTTATTCTTCCAGTAGAGTATGTGATACCAATGGTGATAAAATCACCTATCACATTCTCTACTGGAAGAATAAATCTTCCCCATACTGTGAAGGATAACTCCCAATCCTAGTAGGAGATGCCTACTAAGAGCTCTCCTCTGATCTAGTGAGACATGATGCCATGAATGATGAGTCCTTTTCTTCCTGGCCATAGAAGAAGAGTGCTCAAAGGGAAGTCGTTTCCACCGTCCCATACCAGTGAAAACTTCTTCCAATTCACGGTGTCATAACTACACTAAACCGAATATCTATTCCATATAATGGAATATATAGGTGGACTCCAATGAATCCCATATACTAGAATCATATCAGTGGACTGGAATGAGTCCCATGTCCTTGAACTAGTTAGTTTGGTTCTAGTCAAAGTGACAATGGATATCCCTTTTGTTCCAAACCAACTTGTTCTTAGGTACCAGGACTAGGTCTGAGTACCTCTCTATAGATCCCAAGATACATATATGTATGTATTGGGTACCCCAACTATTCCTGACTAAGGGATCTATGCTCTATAAAATAGAGCTAGTGCCATATCTGTGGCCTTCCTAACGATCACTCGAATCACATAAGCATCCGTCGATGCTATCTCATGAAACCCATCTCTGTGATCCCAATTTATTGGTTTCCTTAGTAGTGTAGCAGAAATGCTTCACTACTCGCTCAAGTGATGTATATGAGTGAAATTAGTCACTCTTTGGGTATGCATCATGATACCCCATAGTCTCCTAATCATCATGTGAGACTCTTGTGAAGATAACTAAATCTTCACTAACTTGGAGATTATAAAAAATGCATCTCCCGTGCCTGAATGCAACTTCCTGAACCTATAGGATTGCTTGTGCACATTACTAATGGTGAAGGTGTAGCTCCTTCCGTTAGCAATCCTATGGTCTAAATCCATAAGGATTATATATAGGGATCCTGCTACTACCGAAGTTGCCTTATATATAATACTCTGATGGTCCTAAGTCCATCAAATACATGCTTATAAGCATGCCTAAAACTTATTGATGTTTGCAGAAAGGCATGTTACTATGCCATGACACTCTTACCTAAAAGCAAGTGCGTATATAACGCCATGCGGTAAGAAAAATTTCGACAGCATTTCCCCAGGAAATAGAATCCCAAAAAAATTAAACCATAGCTCAGTGGCACTCAGGCCACCCAAAAACATAGGGCTTGACAGGCCCATGGCATGCACGCCATAAACTTATATATGGATTCCATGACCTGCAAAAACACAAAAGTATTTGCTAGCAACCATTCCCGGTGTTGCATAGCCATATAGTTTCTGTAATCTTCTTTCCTGCAAACAATCAAAAAGTATACTTCCTGCATGTTGATCCATACTTTTAAGAGCTTAAACAATGATCACACTTGATGTATGCAATCCCATTCATGCATGTAGATACAGAACATGCCATAACATAAATAAAATGCCAGAAAGCATAAAATATACATCCCTGAGTAGTCTGATTTTGGAATTGCATGCATCCAATTGCTCTCGACAAGCTTCGAGACCTCTGCACCTTCCTCCTCAGGTCCTAACATAAACTTTGAAGTGTCCGAAAACATCGGAGCACTCCTCAAAACATAAAGCATGGTCAAGTGATTACAAAATTAATGCAAATTTAGCCAAAAAATGCATTAGTAATCCTTCTTTAGACCTGCAAAAACCACTTTAGGACCTGCAAATTTTCATAAACTGAAATATAAAGCATGTGCAAATAGGTCTAAGTGAAATTACTCAAATTGCCTTCCCGGTTTGAAAGATATGGCTCCCGGAAGGTAGTCGCCCAAAACTGTTCAGACTTTGCAGACCTGTTCAGACCTGCAAAAAATTTTACTTTCCAAAATTTCTTTTCATAGACTAAAAGTAGACCTTGTGCTCTTCGAAACGAGCCGTAGCACGTCCAATTTGGAGTTTCCTAGCCTAAGATATGGCCATTCCAAGTAGGACATGTCAACTAGTGGACTGTTGGAGGGGCTGGAAAAAGTGTAAAAATGTGATTTTTGGGGTGCCCAAAAGCATTCTTCCATCAAGCAAATCCTAAAATTCTCTCCATAATCTCAGAGAGTGGTATATGAAGATGCTTAGGCCTAGTTTCACCTTTCCAAATCCTCCCTTGGTGCATGCTAATTCACTCCCCAAAAGAGGCCTAAATCAAGATTTCTACTTTTATACGAAAACTTGAATGGGAGCTCTTAGCAAGCTTCTAATCCACTCTAAATGTGGATTTCTCTTGGATTATATACAATAATCCATGGGAAGCGTCTAAATGATCTTTTTCTTACTCCAAGAAATGGAGTTTGGTAAAAGATTAATTTCTGAAATTTTCCAAAAAGTGCGGGAAGGGGGTCTTTGAGGAACTAAAATCCCTCCTTAACTTATCATTTTGATGAATCTAATGATTCGCCTAAGAATTCCATGCACCATACTCTCAGTAAATATACTTTTTCCCATCCATCCATAACTATCGCACCTCTTTTTCCCTCTTCCAAAATGGGAATTTCTTAGTTTCATGTGCTGAAATTTTTGTCAAACTGTGATGGAAGGGGGTTTTGTGGAGCTTCAAACTCCCATCAAACTGAGGTATCTTATGGATTTCTTGATTGTATATGGAAGTCAATACACTAGACTCTAAGTGTGCATGGTTTTTTCCATAAATCTATGAAAAATACCTTCTCTTTTCCCCTTCCCAAAATGGCTATTTATAAAAATAGCTCCTGAAATTTATGTGAAAATCATAAAAGTAGAGTATTTTAGAGATACTCTAAACTTGGCCTTCTTGTATTTGGAGGGAATCTTTGATCCTAAATGAGAATATATATACCTCATACTCTCCGTACATATGATTTCCCCCCCGGATCTTGGCCTCCTAACAGTTCATGGTGCTTCTCGAAAATGCAAACTTCTCAAAATTGAAATAATAATACCTGTGATTAACATGAAGCTCCATGCCTGTAAATTTGAAATCAAGACCTTGGACAAGTCCTGGAGTATAAGCTCTTCATTCGTAGACTCTTCATATGCAGCAGGTGCATTCCATCTCTCTCTCTTCTTAGTCACTTCTACCTTTCTCCAATTAGATGCCATGTGGCACAAGTGCCACCTCATCCAAGAGGATATACATCCTTAATATGACATTTTTCTTCTCAGAACTGAAGACAATTTGATTCCTGCTTAACCACATATTCCACATAATGGAACATGAGAGGATGTAGCTTTTGCATGAACAGGTTGATTCTCTCTTCAGCAATATGAACAAGCTTCTTAAATCTGTGTAGGCTATCGGTCCTCAAGAATGTGGCCTTGAACATGGCCTCGCCATAGCAACCCTTGGCTCGTTCTACCCGTCATCTTCAACGGAACTCCTGAAGTTCTCCAAGCTCTGATCCTAGAGGGAGGGTAGAGGGAGTGACTCGTGGGTCGCCTGAGCTCCTCTGTCGGACGTGCGCAGCAGCAGTTATTGAGGTCCATCATGACCACTATTTGACACCGAAAATGAATGGGCGCCTTGGATATGCCATCGTGCTTCCATCCTCTCCACGAGGGTTCAACCCCCGCTCGGCGCAGCTACGTGGTCCGTCCCCTGTAGCTCTGATACCAGTGTAATAAACTACTCTTTTGCTACCGCTCGCTGCCATCGACACCCACACACAGAGAGATGATGATCGTTCCAACCTCCCAGCCGCCGAGCGAATCTCTTTTCTTAATGAGTCCCCTATTCCCAAATAGAGGCTTTCTCATTTATTGTTCTACCCATAGTACATCATGTGACAATGACATTAGCATACTCAGGTTCCCCACTATTTTCACTTGGGTCCTCATAATAGTATGACTCGTTATGCTCGGGTGACTGCATGTAATAAGCCTGTGGGCTATCAATATGTGTGGAGTCAAAACTATGGTCACTTGGATCACTGTCTGATAGCAATGGGGTGACTGGGACTATGGCTCTATTCGGATTTTCTTCAGCAGATGCATATTTCACTAGGATCACATTGGTTGGAGCAGAGGGTTGCTGCACTAGGACTGGTTGAGGTCTCTGCTGCCCTTGATAAGTTGGCTGATAAGTTTGTTGTGGTCTGTTGTATTGTTGTGGTGGGTACTGATTCTGGTATCTACCATGTTGTGGATATGGCTGAGGGTAATTTTGCCTAACAGTTTGTTTGTTATATGGGCAGTCTTGTGCAGTGTGGTTGGTGTACCTGCGCTCTATGGTTCAGTACTGGCTACTAGGATTCGCCTAGGGTTGGGCCATAATGGGACATACATTTGCCATATGGTCACCGCCACAAGTGTAACACCGCTTAATTGGGGCAAATCTCGGAATTTGTTTGCTAGAGACACCTAGTTTTTTGAGCTACCTTCTCTGCAAGTTCCTCAATGGATGTGGATTGACCAGATGTGAGGCTACTAGAACTATCAGAATCCTTATAGATTTTTGATAGTTCCAATTCCTCACCTAGATTGTCCTCAATGTCTATGCACATGCGCACGCACTCTTCTATCGTTCTGGGGTCCTTCAGATACACATATGACCTGAGCTTGGTGCTCAACAATCCATCTAAGAACAAGGCCACTTGTTTGGCTGGTGTTGGTAACTCCGGCATCGGGCATCTCTCCCGGTACTGCCTAAATCTTCTTCCAGCTAGTCTGACCGTCTCTTGAGGTGTTTGTTTGAAGCTACGAATTAGTGAGGATGTGTTGTGCCTGATTCCACTCTTAGAAAACTCAATGATAAATGCCTCTAAGAGCTGGTCTATGTTTCTGAAATGCCTCTCGTTTAGTGGTTGAAACCACGTAAGGGCAGTGTTCCTAAGGGTTAGACCAAAAGCATTATATTGTGTGAATAGGTCCTCTACCTGTTCAGCTTTCAATACGTGCCAAAATTCTGCCACATGGTCATAAGGGTCTCCCGTGCCATCGAAATAATTCTTCATGGACTTCACCAGTTGAGTTGGTCGCAGGGTCCTAGTGTGTTCTCTTGGCCTTGGCAAAGGAAAATCGTCAGCATTCCTTTGATTCCATGGGGTTCTATGTCTCTCAGGTTCCACTCTATTCCTTTCCGTTCTCGTTCTTTCTCTTCCCAGGGAGTTGGCAAAACTTACCTCAGGTTTGTCTCTACTTCTATCTCTTTGAGCTCCATGAGCTTGGGACGTCCCAGCTCCTTGGTGACCAAAGGACACATTAGACCTTGGTTGGGGAAAAACAAATTCACCCTTCCATGTGTAGGCATGCCTGCCATGCTCAGTGACCATGAAGATTCTCTCTGATGCATTGTCTAGGTAGGTTACTTGGCCTGGGCTATCAGGGTCTTTAAACTCATAGATTGTGAGGGCACTCACTTCCTGAGGTTGAGCAGATTTATATCTCCAAAAAGCCTCATCGGTTTCTCGGTTTAAAAGCAGATCTATGCTGTTATTATCCTGTGGAATCCGCTCTGGAGTCATGATTCTGGTCAAGACAGATTTACCACGGGGGGTTCTTGGCTCTCTCTCTAAGTTCCCTTGCTCCATATCACCCATGTCGGTCTCTGCAATCATGTTTCCAAACTCATCTGTTCTATCAGGAAGAGTGGTGACTACATAAATAGTACCCTCTTTATCTAGGTATGCTCCATTCTCAAACTTGACTACCGGGTGTTCTAGTCCATGGGGTTGATCGGGGTTCTTAATCTGGACCACAGATCTTCTCAGTCCATCTTCGTAGATGCGAGCACCTAGCCGATTCGTCCTGATGTATTCCAATTGAGTCTTGTAAGGTCCCTCTGGCTTTTCTAGATAAGCCACCCCTGAACTACCTACTGGTCTCTCCATGTGATAGGACATCTCAGAATCGCTTGTTTCTGATCTGGGAGTGTATGGGTAATCACTCAACTACTGGGCCCAAGACCTGGCAGTGTGATTGACACTAGCTTCAGAAGATCTGAGGCTTTGTTTGTCTCAGCCTAAGTGTCTGCCTGATCTAAGGTTCATATGCCTGATTTATCTACCCCCTTGGACCCAAGCACACTCTCGTTGCAGGTTAATTTGCACCAATCACTTTGTTCTTTTGAGTTGAATACTATGTTTATGGTCTTGTCTGAAATCGCATCGTCAGGCGTACTTAAGTGAATTTTCGCACTTGATAAGTGATCGATTCCAGTTTACCTTTTGTCCCTTAGAGTTTTCGCACTTAAAACCTGCTTACTTCTTGCACTTGGTTGATTAATACTCTTGGACTTGATTCGTGCCTAACGTTGCCCTAATTAATTACCACACCTAAGTCGTACTTAGCCTAGGCTAGGAATTGACAAAGGAGGGTTGAGAGATCTTCCAACCTCAATTAGATGGTTGACCAGACTGCTACACAAGCCCAGGAAGCCTTCTCCCAAGCTTGGTACTCACCCTTGCTAGCTTGCTTTGGATTTCCTTGAGTGCACACAATGTTCCTGCAAAAGCTCACCAGTCAGTATAGCTCTCTTACCACAAGTAATTGACAGACACACATCAATATTTGTAGTCCCCCTGGAGTAGCTCACTGTACCCCCTCAATCTTAGGACCACCTAGTTTCACCTAAAGGTCAACTTAAAAATACATGTTCTAAAACTCCGCAAAGACCATTTTGAGATCCAAAAATTTGATGGCACAAACTATGCTCTATGGAAGAATCAGACTAAAGATGTGTTGATTCAAAGGAGGCAATGGAAGCTAGTAAATGGGATTTCAAAGAAGCCTGCTGACATGGATTAAGATGATTGGGATGAGCTAGATGAAATGGCTAGGTCTACCATTCGCTTACACCTGGAAAATAATGTTTACTTTATAGTATTAGACTGGGAAAGTGCAGAGGAGCTTTTGAAGAAGTTATGCAATACATATGAAAAAGAGATAGCATCAAATAAAGTGTATCTAATGAGAAAATTATATGACCTTTGCATGAAGGACACACATAGTATTGTTGCTCATCTTAATGCATTTTATGCTATATTCTCCTAGTTACAGGCTCAAAAAAATGAATATGGATAATGAAATGAAAGCAGTATTGATGTTATGCACCTTGCCATCATCATGGGATATATTTTGCACAGCTGTTAGCAATAGTGCACTTGGTGGTAAACTCGTCTATGATGACATATGTGGTGCATTCTTGAGTGAGGAGATTCATAGAAAATCTATGGTTCGCACTCAGAGTGGAGATGCATATAACGTTCATGATTCTTACCAAGGAAAGAATCAGCAATGTGGCATGAGCAAGAACAAGGAAAAGAATGGTCCATGGAATAAGAGTTCAAGATGGAAAATACAAAGGTTGCAGATACACCCTTGGAAGTAAATTTGAAGCTAACTACACATGAAGGTGAGCTAATTAAAGAGGTGACCAGTTATCAAAGCCTTGTTAGAAGCTTGAATTATGCTACTCTAACTAGAGTAGATATATGAAATGGAGATAGTGTGCTAAGTCAATTCATGCACACCCTAAGGAAGCATCACATGGAATCAACCAAGAGAATCCTAAAGTATTTGAAGAGTACCATTAATGAAGGATTCTACTATCCATATACATCTGATTTAGATGCTAATCTATTCTTAGATGCAGATTAGGCAGGCTCTAAAGATGATAGGAGAAGCACATCAGGTTACCTTACTTTTGTAGGTACAAAATTAATCTCATGGTCTTTCAAGAAGCAACCTACATTTTCTCTCTCATCAATAGAAGCTCAATACAGAGGACTTGGAAATCCTACACAAGATGCTATGTGGATTAAGACCCTATATTTAGATTTGGGGTTGAATACTTCAATGCCACATATATTTTGAGAAAACATTATTTCATTGCATCTTGCTGCTAACCTTATCTATCATGCCAGGACCAAACATATTGAAGTTCACTACGATTATGTCAGGGAAAAGATCAGGAGTAAAGAGATACAACTCTCATATGTATCCAGAAATCAACAATGTGCAGATATGATGACAAAAACATTGCATGGAAGCAAATTGAATAGATTTAAATGAATGATTGGACTATAAGAAATCATGAAGTACTAAAGGCTCAAGCATCTTAAGCTTGAGGGGGAGCTATTGGTACATTTAGCAAGTCTAAGTGCATTGCTAAAGTCATGGGACTACACATCCACTTTGTCTCTTCACAATAAGGAACTATATATGAACCTATGTTAGTCATTCTTAGCATAGTCACTTTGGATAAATGTAAAAGCAAAAGAAATAAGGAATCTTGTGAAGTAAGGGAGCTAAACCCATGGCTCATGTGGTAGGAACCATGAATTCAAATCATCTTTAAAGTGTACAATCACTTTTAGGTGAGGGAAAATTCAAAATCAATCTCAAATTATGAGTATAAAAAGACATGCATTTAGTCATGGGATATAGGAGCCATTCTGAGAGACTTTTGTTGGATTTAGACGTCTATGAAAGCACGCGAACAACACAAAGAAGAAGAAGAAGAAGCATGGAGCACAACACACAATACTGAATGTATTACCACTAGAATGTGCAAAGATAAGTAGCCCATTAGGGTCATAGGTGTATGTACAAGCCACAGGAAAAACCTCCTAAAGACGAAAAAATTGCCGTGGTGGTCCACATCACTACCTAAATATATCAACAAATCCCCCCTGGGAATGATGCAGTGAATAAGGAGTTGGCACTCATGTATAAGGAAGTGCCAAACTATGTGGAATCAATCGACAAAAGGAAGTAAGCCTAAAACTTTGTGAAATGCTTCAAAATTCTCCCTAGGCAGACCCTTCATGAAAAGGTCTACAATGTTCTTCTGCATGGGCACATATGCCAAGCTGATCTCACTCGTAGAGAACCTCTCCCTAACATAATGATAATGCAACTCAATGTGCTTAGTGCGAGTATGGAACATAGGGTTCCTCGCAATTGCCAATGCATTCTGACTATTAGTGAAGATGGTGGTGGTAGAAGACTAACCAACACCTAGATCAGCCATAAGGCATCTGATGTTCGAGTTAGACATCTGTGGAAGCACATGAACATCACAAGGAAGAAGAAGAAGCTTAGAGCACAACACACAATAATTATTGTATTACCACTAGAATGTACAAAGATAAGTAACCCATTAGGGTTATAGGCATATATATAAGCTAGGAGAAAAAAACCTCCTAAAGAGGGAAATGGTGCCCCAATGATCCTTGTGTTCACACACATCACTACCTAAATATATCAACTAACCCCCCTAGGAGTGTTGCAGTGCACAAGGAGCTAGCACCCATGTATAAGGAAGTGCCAGGTTATGTGAAATCAATCCACAAAAGGAAGTAAGCCTAAAGCTTTGCGGAAAGCTTCAAACTTCTCCCTAGGCAGAGCCTTCATGAGGTCTGCAAATTTCTCTTGTGTGGGCACATATGCCAAGCTGATCTCTCTTGCAGAGAACCTCTCCCTGAAAAATTGATAATGCACCTCAATATGCTTAGTGCAAGCATGGAACACAAAGGTTCTCACAACTGCCAATGCGGTCTGACTGTTGGTGAAGATGGTGGTGGTAGAAGATTGACCAACACCCAAATGAGCCATAAGTCATGTGAGCCACACACACTCAACAATCGGTGTGAAAGATGCCCTATACTCACCCTCACAATTCAAAATGGCCATAGTAGGCTGCTTCTTGCTCAACCAAGATATACATGAGCTACCAAGCATGAAGCAAAAGCCACTAGTGGACATACAAGTGTCATAGCAACCAACCCAATCACAGTCAGAAAGGTAGTAGTGATCCCCCCTTGGGATAAAACAATACAAGTCACCGGGTACCACTCAAGTAGTCAAGGATGCACTTAACCACATGTCAATGCTTGACACCTAGGCAATGCATAAACCCCCTCATCTGTGACACAAAAAACTAAATATCTAGCCGAGTAATGCATAAGTAAATCAATTGGTCCATGTGTTAACCAGAAAGATTTTTAGTTTTGGTGGGAGCAACAGCTGCAAATTTATGGAGGTTTTTGAGCCCAAACATTAGAGTTGATAGACACTTGTAAGTGTTGTTGGCTAGTTTTTGGGTTGTGCATTCAGCCTTTTAGTGTCATTTTACTGCATATATTGAGCACATACACACCATGTATGCAGTGATTATATGCAGTGGGGTTAGTGAATCACTATGCAGGTAAACATGTTAGTAGTTGCATTTTTATGATATTTTGGCACTAGTCATATGCTCATTTTGCAGCGGGTACTCTCACGAAATGTTTCCAAATTTTTTATTTCTTCAACTATATAGTGGTTGATTTACTTCTTGATACACTTATTTGTTGGTGTTTGGACTCTTCTAGATCCATTATCATTCTATTTAGTTTACCATCATGGCATCACAGGTTTCAGGCACATTTGGTGGATCAGGGTCTAGTGCTAGTGTTCCGAGGAGGAGCTATAACTTGCATGGCAAAGACCATTTTGAGATCCAAAAATTTGATGGCACAAACTTTGCTCTATGGAAGAATCAGACTAAAGATGTGTTGATTCAAAGGAGGCAATGGAAGCTAGTAAATGGGATTTCAAAGAAGCCTGCTGACATGGATTAAGATGATTGGGATGAGCTAGATGAAATGGCTAGGTCTACCATTCGCTTACACCTGGAAAATAATGTTTACTTTATAGTATTAGACTGGGAAAGTGCAGAGGAGCTTTTGAAGAAGTTATGCAATACATATGAAAAAGAGATAGCATCAAATAAAGTGTATCTAATGAGAAAATTATATGACCTTTGCATGAAGGACACACATAGTATTGTTGCTCATCTTAATGCATTTTATGCTATATTCTCCTAGTTACAGGCTCAAAAAAATGAATATGGATAATGAAATGAAAGCAGTATTGATGTTATGCACCTTGCCATCATCATGGGATATGTTTTGCACAGCTGTTAGCAATAGTGCACTTGGTGGTAAACTCGTCTATGATGACATATGTGGTGCATTCTTGAGTGAGGAGATTCATAGAAAATCTATGGTTCGCACTCAGAGTGGAGATGCATATAACGTTCATGATTCTTACCAAGGAAAGAATCAACAATGTGGCATGAGCAAGAACAAGGAAAAGAATGGTCCATGGAATAAGAGTTCAAGATGGAAAATACAAAGGTTGCAGATACACCCTTGGAAGTAAATTTGAAGCTAACTACACATGAAGGTGAGCTAATTAAAGAGGTGACCAGTTATCAAAGCCTTGTTAGAAGCTTGAATTATGCTACTCTAACTAGAGTAGATATATGAAATGGAGGTAGTGTGCTAATTCAATTCATGCACACCCTAAGGAAGCATCACATGGAATCAACCAAGAGAATCCTAAAGTATTTGAAGAGTACCATTAATGAAGGATTCTACTATCCATATACATCTGATTTAGATGCTAATCTATTCTTAGATTTAGATTAGGCAGGCTCTAAAGATGATAGGAGAAGCACATCAGGTTACCTTACTTTTGTAGGTACAAAATTAATCTCATGGTCTTTCAAGAAGCAACCTACATTTGCTCTCTCATCAATAGAAGCTCAATACAGAGGACTTGGAAATCCTACACAAGATGCTATGTGGATTAAGACCCTATATTTAGATTTGGGGTTGAATACTTCAATGCCACATATATTTTGAGAAAACATTATTTCATTGCATCTTGCTGCTAACCTTATCTATCATGCCAGGACCAAACATATTGAAGTTCACTACGATTATGTCAGGGAAAAGATCATGAGTAAAGAGATACAACTCTCATATGTATCCAGAAATCAACAATGTGCAGATATGATGACAAAAACATTGCATGGAAGCAAATTGAATAGATTTAAATGAATGATTGGACTATAAGAAATCATGAAGTACTAAAGGCTCAAGCATCTTAAGCTTGAGGGGGAGCTATTGGTACATTTAGCAAGTCTAAGTGCATTGCTAAAGTCATGGGACTACACATCCACTTTGTCTCTTCACAATAAGGAACTATATATGAACCTATGTTAGTCATTCTTAGCATAGTCACTTTGGATAAATGTAAAAGCAAAAGAAATAAGGAATCTTGTGAAGTAAGGGAGCTAAACCCATGGCTCATGTGGTAGGAACCATGAATTCAAATCATCTTTAAAGTGTACAATCACTTTTAGGTGAGGGAAAATTCAAAATCAATCTCAAATTATGAGTATAAAAAGACATGCATTTAGTCATGGGATATAGGAGCCATTCTGAGAGACTTTTGTTGGATTTAGACGTCTATGAAAGCACGCGAACAACACAAAGAAGAAGAAGAAGAAGCATGGAGCACAACACACAATACTGAATGTATTACCACTAGAATGTGCAAAGATAAGTAGCCCATTAGGGTCATAGGTGTATGTACAAGCCATAGGAAAAACCTCCTAAAGACGAAAAAATTTCCGTGGTGGTCCACATCACTACCTAAATATATCAACAAATCCCCCCTGGGAATGATGCAGTGAATAAGGAGTTGGCACTCATGTATAAGGAAGTGCCAAACTATGTGGAATCAATCGACAAAAGGAAGTAAGCCTAAAACTTTGTGAAATGCTTCAAAATTCTCCCTAGGCAGACCCTTCATGAAAAGGTCTACAATGTTCTTCTGCATGGGCACATATGCCAAGCTGATCTCTCTCGTAGAGAACCTCTCCCTAACATAATGATAATGCAACTCAATGTGCTTAGTGCGAGTATGGAACATAGGGTTCCTCGCAATTGCCAATGCATTCTGACTATTAGTGAAGATGGTGGTGGTAGAAGACTAACCAACACCTAGATCAGCCATAAGGCATCTGATGTTCGAGTTAGACATCTGTGGAAGCACATGAACATCACAAGGAAGAAGAAGAAGCTTGGAGCACAACACACAATAATTATTGTATTACCACTAGAATGTACAAAGATAAGTAACCCATTAGGGTTATAGACGTATATATAAGCTAGGAGAAAAAAACCTCCTAAAGAGGGAAATGGTGCCCCAGTGATCCTTGTGTTCACACACATCACTACCTAAATATATCAACAAATCCCCCCTAGGAGTGTTGCAGTGCACAAGGAGCTAGCACCCATGTATAAGGAAGTGCAAAGTTATGTGAAATCAATCCACAAAAGGAAGTAAGCCTAAAGCTTTGCGGAAAGCTTCAAACTTCTCCCTAGGCAGAGCCTTCATGAGGTCTGCAAATTTCTCCTGTGTGGGCACATATGCCAACCTGATCTCTCTTGCAGAGAACCTCTCCCTGAAAAATTGATAATGCACCTCAATATGCTTAGTGCAAGCATGGAACACAAAGTTTCTCACAACTGCCAATGCAGTCTGACTGTTGGTGAAGATGGTGGTGGTAGAAGATTGACCAACACCCAAATGAGCCATAAGTCATGTGAGCCACACACACTCAACAATCACTGTGAAAGATTCCCTATACTCACCCTCACAATTCAAAATGGCCATAGTAGGCTACTTCTTGCTCAACGAAGATATACATGAGCTACCAAGCATGAAGCAAAAGCCACTAGTGGACATACAAGTGTCATAGCAACCAACCCAATCACAGTCAGAAAGGTAGTAGTGATCCCCCCTTGGGATAAAACAATACAAGTCGCCGGGTACCACTCAAGTAGTCAAGGATGCACTTAACCACATGTCAATGCTTGACACCTAGGCAATGCATAAACCCCCTCATTTGTGACACAAAAAACTAAATATCTAGCCGAGTAATGCATAAGTAAATCAAGCATCCAATAGACTCTACATGCCGATAATAGTTATTGGAGAGTGTAGTATGCCTCTTTAGTTAGCTAATGAGCATAAATAAACATACGATGTTTGGAATATGATCCACTCATCAAAGGGTTAAAACAAATAGGTAGGAAGTTGATCCAAGACCAAAAACTTGCTATTCTTGTCTCTACACCTGTTCAATATATTGAATAGTTTCTAAGCACAGTAGCAATTGGGTTAATTACTTTTGGGGAGATCTAATTAGCTTAGATAGCTACTAATCATGAGTGATGTCATAAAAAATCATGGACAACACACTGAGTTTGATGTTTAGCAAATCACAACACATGCCTAACATTTTTGAGGTGCATCAGTCAACAAACTAGAGAGTAATAATGTATCTCACGATTCCAACAAGAAATGATAATAAGATTTTGTATAAATATAATAGAAATTATAATGAACTTATCATGCTTTAAATCATTTCAAATTATCAATCATATACTGAGAACAAGCTCTTAGAAAAGCATTGTTCTGATGTAGTCATGACAGAGAAGTGAAGTGAAGATATGATAAGATGTATGTATCAAAACATGTACAAATACAATGTCATTGGCAATGATCAATTGCACAATGTGAGAAGTATGAATGAGATATAGAGTGAGCTCTTAAAAATCACAATACGTCTTGTCTAATGATCTCATAGAATCGAGATAGCACACATATGTTTGGATCTTCCTTTTAAAGTTGAGGTTGGGGCCAAACTTATGAATTCAATTTTAAAAAGCTCACGTAACAGTGAATCCTAAAGTATAGGATATATTCTCTCATTACTCAACTACTAAATACTTGCACATTGTAAATGAGTTGATACATAGGATAGTTGAATATCCTTGCTAAGCAATTTCTCCCTTACATAATGATAGTGCACTTCAATGTGCTTAGTCCTCGCATGATATACATGATTAGCAGCCAAATGGAGTGAACTAGTGTTATCTCAAAAGATTATTAGTGTATAAGTGTGTAAATCCAAATCTAAATAGAGTTTCTTGAGCCACATAGCTTCTTGAGTTGCATTTGCCAAATCTTTGTATTTTGCTTCTGTGGATGATAGGGCCACACATGGTTACTTCTTAGATAACTATTATATAGGCTTTGAACCTGCAAAAGATAGGTACCCTGAGGTGCTCCTCCTATCATCCTTGGAGACAGCCAATCTACATTAGAATACATCTTTATGTCTAAGTCAGAAGTGAAGCGATAAGACAACCCTTGACTTATGGTACCCTTTAAATACTGAAGCATCTTCTTGGCAGCTTTCATGTGAGGCTTTCTTGGTGCATGCATAAACTGACTCAATGTACTTACTCCATAAGCAATGTCTACTCTTGTTAGGGTAGCATAGTTGAGGCTCCCTACACGTTTTTGGTATCTTGTAATATCCTCAAGGAGTTCTCCTTCATGAGAACTAAGCTTATGGTTGCGTTCCATGGGTGTACCTACAATTTTGGTGTTCTCCATCTTGGATTTTATGAACATATCATGAATATACTTTCTCTGAGTAATAAATATACCAAAATTTGTATACACAAGCTCTAAGCCAAGAAAGTATGTTAACAAACCAAGATCACTAATTTAAAATTCTTCCATTAATTGAGCCTTAACTTGCTTGATGTCATTAGCATCATTTCTTGTAATGATAATTTCATCCACATAGATACAATTAAATAACCTCTGAGTTGTTCTTCTTTATAAATAAAGAAGAATTTGCCTTGCTAGCCACAAAACCATGATCCTACAAATAAGTAAAAAGTCTAAGGTTCCAAGATCTAGGAGCTGGCTTTGGGCCATAAAGTGCCTTCTTTAGCTTGCATACATAACCTTATTTATCTTTATCTTCAAAGCTTGGTGGTTGTGCCATATTCACTTCTTCTTATATCCATCCATTTAAGAATGCATTCTTGACATCTAAATAATGTAGGTTCCAATTCTTGGAAGGAGCAACAATTACCAAAACCCTAATTGTTGGCATCTTTGCCACAAGTGAAAAGGTTTCTTCATAGTCCACTCCATGGGTTTGAGCAAACCCTTTTTGCCACTAGCCTTGCCTTGTGCATCTTTATAGAACCATCTGAGTTCTTTTCGATTTTATATATCCACCTAGATCCTATTACCTGGCTTCTCTCGATTCTTTCCTCTTACTAGCCTCTTCAAATGAAGAAGGTTCTTTTGTCATAGAGTCTTTAGTGATATACACAAAATGCTTGGTGACTAATGATGTGTCATAGCCATATCTTATGGGTTTTTTGCTTTCTCTTTGTGATCTTCTGAGTGATTGATTGGAGGAGTCTAGAATGTCTTCCAATTGCTTGAACTTGGTCTTTCCTATTGACTTCCATGCCTTGAAATCCATTTGCTCTTCATCCTTTGAATTGATATCTTCTGGTAATTGTTGATCTTCTTGAGTGAGAATTGGGAATTCATTTTCCAAATCATAAGGTAACTTGAACTTCCTACAATCATCTTCAAAACATGAATTATTTTCATCAAATACTACATCCCTAATAAATATAAATCCTCTTTTCGTGGGATTGTATAGCCTATAACCCTTCTGATTTTGGCCATACCCAATGAATATACACTTTTCTACTTTAGGGTCAAGCTTCCCTCTAATCTATGAGGGAATGTGTGCATAAGCAGCACCCAAATACTTTGCAATGGTCCAATGAGGGACTCCTGCCATTCCATGCTTCATAGGGTGTCATTCCATCTAAGAATTTGGATGGAAGCCTCTTAACCAAGTAAGTGGTTGTGGAGATAGCCTTTGCCCATAGGTAATTAGGTAGCTTCTTCTCATTTAACAATTACCTAGCAACTTCAACTATTAACCTGTTCCTTCTCTTTGCCCCTCCATTCAATTGAGGAGTACATCTTCTTGTGACTTTCCTCTTTATGCCTCTCTCCTGTAGAAATGAATCGAATTCATGTGAAAAGTACTCACCACCTCCATCAAATCTGATCCTCTTCAAGCTTCTACTTGTTTGGTTTTCAACTAGTGACAAATAATTTTTGAGACATGTAAATACTTCATCCTTATGCTTCACATATAATGTGCTCGTAGTTGGACTATTATCAAAACCATGTGCAATCAAGTAGGCATGTATCTTTTCATACCAAGCAGGTGGTGCTTTGCAAGCCCTATAATTTCTTTTTCAACTTGCACACTTTGTTTTCTTGCCCTTTCTACACAAAGCCAGAAGGCTGAAAGATATACACTTCTTCGTGCAAGTCACCATTTAGAAATGTAGTTTTAATGTCCAACTGATGTACATTATAACCATGATGATTTGCAAGTGCACAAATGTTGATATATTTAGGTAGTGATGTGTGTGAACACTCGAGGATTGTCGGGGCACTTTTTTCCCTCTTTACGAGGTTTTTCCCCCTAACTTGTATATATGCCTATTGCCCTAATGGGCTACTTATTTTGTACATTCTCTAGTAATACATTCAGTATTGTGTGTTGTGCTCCAAGCTTCTTCTTCTTCCTTGTGTTGTTTGCATGCTTTCACAGACGTCTACTCCAACAATTGGTATCAGGGAAGGTCACCACTTCATCTAGGGTGTCGTCGACACCTTTTTGATTGCAATCTCAAAATCATACGAATTTTGGTGAGCATACTTCACATGTTTCAGAGATCAAAATGACTTCGCTCTATGATGTCGAAGTCCCGATTTGAGCTCGTTTCAACCTCCGAATGCACTATCGGAGTGCTTGTGTAGGCTATTTTGACTTTTTGTGCCAAAGGTATATACCAATTTTGGTTCGCTAGTATAAGCATCTCAAAGTCTGCTACAAGTCTAGCAGAACTTATCTGGGCAATTCTATTCAACTTTTTGAGATACAATCAATTTTCTGTATCAAGGTATTTTAATCACCGGCCATGGCTGAAAGTAGTGATGTATTTCATAAGTTGTCTGTTGAGGATAAGTTGGATGGTACCAACTACCCATTGTGGGCTTATATGATGTGACATGTATTGGTTGTAAAAGGATTATGGAACATTGTGCAGGGTGTCAAAAAATGTCCTATCACAACTGCAACTGTTACAACTACAGGTACTAAAGCTAAGGCAAAAGGTATCAAAGATGATGATATTTTGCATATTCCTATTTGTGCTGCAATTTCTGCTGCACCTACTGTAGAGCACATTTGTTGGGATGGTAGAGATGCTCAGGCACATGCATTGATAGCTTTGTCTATCAAACATGCCATTATTCCTCACATTCGCTCTTGCAGAATAGCTAAGGATTCTTGGGATACAGTTACCACATTTTACCAAGCTAGAAATGAGGTGTTGGAGATAGACGTCTGCGGAAGCATGCGAACAACACAAGGAAGAAGAAGAAGCTTGGAGCACAAACACACAATACTGAATGTATTACTAGAGAATGTACAAAGATAAGTAGCCCATTAGGGCAATACGCGTATATACAAGCCGGGGGAAAAAACCTCCTAAAGAGGGAAAAAAGTGCCCCGGTGGTCCTAGAGTGTTCACACACATCACTACCTAAATATATCAACAAATCCCCCCTAGGAGTGATGCGGTGAACAAGGAGCTGGCACTCATGTATAAGGAAGTGCCAAGCTATGTGGAAATCACTCCACAAAAGGAAGTAAGCCTAAAGCTTTGCGAAAAGCTTCAAACTTCTCCCTAGGCAGAGCCTTCGTGAAAAGGTCTGCAATGTTCTCCTGCGTGGGCACATATGCCAAGCTGATCTCCCCAGCAGAGAACCTCTCCCTGACATAGTGATAATGCACCTCAATGTGCTTAGTGTGAGCATGGAACACAGGGTTCCTCGCAACTGCCAATGCGCTCTGACTGTCAGTGAACATGGTGGTGGCATAAGACTGGCCAACACCCAAATCAGCCATAAGGCGTCTGAGCCACACACACTCAACACTCGCTGTGAAAGCTGCCCTATACTCAGCCTCACAACTGGAAGTGGCCACAGTAGGCTGCTTCTTGCTTAACCAAGATATACATGAGCTACCAAGCATGAAGCAAAAGCCACAGGTGGACACATGAGTGTCATAGCAACCAGCCCAATTTGAGTTAGAAAAAGCATGCAAATCTGGCGATAGTGATCCCCCCTTGGGATAAAACAACCCAAGTAGCCGAGTACCACTCAAGTAGAGAAAGATGCGCTTAACCGCCTTCCAATGCATGACTCCTGGGCAATGCATAAACCTACTCATCTGTGAGACAACAAACTGAATATCTGGCCAAGTAATGCATAAGTAAATCAAACATCCAACAGCCTACTGATAGAGAACAGCATCAAATGCATCTCCAGCATCATGAAGACTCAATCCTAAACCTGTCTCCATAAGAGTGGCAATAGGCTTACAGTCTTCAAGGCCAAAACGCTGCAATAATGTGTCAATATATTTCATTTGACACAAAGCCATTCCACCATCAACTTGCATAAACTGAATGCCCAAATAGTGATGCAAATGCCTCAAATCAGACATCTCAAATGAGGCATGCAAATCAGCCTTGAAATCAACAATATGCTTCTCAATAGGACCAGTGAGCAGCATGTCATCTACATAGACAACAATGATCAGAAGCACATCATTAGCACGCTTAACATATAAGGTGCTTTTAGTTGGACTGTTCTCAAAACCATGTGCAATCAGATAGGCATGTATCTTCTCATACCAAGCACGTGGTGCTTGCTTTAAACCATATAACACCTTCTTTAACCTGCACACCTGGTTTTCATGCCCTTTCTGCACAAAGCCACAGGGCTAAAAAACATACACTTCTTCATGCAAGTCACGATTCAGAAATGCTGTTTTAATGTCCAACTGATGTACATTCCAACCATGATGGGCTGCAAGTGCACAAATGCTCCGAACAGTAGTCATACGGCATGTAGGTGCAAAGGTCTCATCAAAATCAATGCCTCTTTCCTATGCATAACCCTTTGCAACAAGCCTAGCCTTATACCTGTCAACTGTACCATCACGTTTACGCTTCAGCTTGTATACCCACTTAGTGCCAATGGCCTTCTTGCCAGGAGGCAAGTCACATAAAGACCATGTACCATTCTTCATTATAGCATCATATTCAGATTGCATAGTAGCCATCCAATTTTCTGAATTCTGTGCTTCATCAAAAGAAACATGCTCATTCTCATCATAGAGACTAGATGCAGCCATAGCATAGCAATCTGATGCAAAGGAGGCACTATGAGAGCCTGAACGAGTACGATATGACAAAGGTGCATCTAATTTGCTATCACGCAAAGTCTGCACTAGCCATTTTGGCATAATTTTTGCCTGCTCAATATCAGTTCTCTCATCAACAAGTGCATCATGTAAATCTGCATCAGAAATGGAATGATCTGCATCATCATATGAAACCTGCAAAGGCTGAGAAGTTGCCTCATTAGGACCAGCACTAAACTGTCCACTTGTAAAAAGAGGCATCAAAGTATCATACATGTCTTTGGAGCTAATAGATGTCTCCTTAGTACATGAAAGCAATGGCTGAATAACATCTTCCACAAAGACAACATCACAGCTAACCAGAATGCGTTTAGTCTGTGGATGATATAGACGATGGTACTGTACCCAACAAAAATACATTTTACTACCTTATCATCCAATTTTCTGCGATGTTGTTCAGGCACTAATGCATATGCCAAACAACCAAAAACATGCAGATGAGCAACAGATGGCTTGCGGTCATGCCAAGCCTCATATGGAGTGATAGACTGCAACACTTTAGTGGGACACTTGTTCAGTACATATGCTGCACACATGACAGCCTCAAGCCAGAAACTATGTGGTAAAGCCTGACATTTGACCATGCACCTCGCCATCTCCATGAGTGACCTGTTCTTTCGTTCAGCAACTCCATTCTGTTTAGGTGTATACGGCACTGTACATTGGTGTTTTATCCCACGTTCAGCCAGAAATGCATTAAAAACTGAAGACATATATTCCCCCCCTCGATCAGAACGGAGGGTGTCCATTTTACATGCTGACAGATTTTCAGCCAAAACCAAAAACTGTTTGAAGCACATGAACACTTCAGACTTTGCTTTGAGTGGATATACCCATGCATGCCTGGAAAAATGATCAATGAAAGTCATGAAGTAAAGGTAATCTCCAAAAGAGGGTGTCTGCATAGGACCATAGACATCACTATGTACAAGCTGCAATTTCTGCGTAGCCCGAACTGAACCATCTTTTGGAAAGGAAGAACGCTGCATTTTGCCCAAAATACAGCCTTCACAAACATGTTTTCCAGGAGCCTCAAGTTTGGGCAAAGAGGACACCATTTCAGATTTCTACAGGCGTAGCAAACTAGCAAAATTTAGATGACCAAAGCATGCATGCCAAAGCTTTGCATCTGACATAGCCTACAACCAGTACATGTCGCATCATATAAGCCCATAATGGGTAGTTGGTACCATCCAACTTATCCTCAACAACCAACATACGGAATACATCACTGCTTTTAGCCATGGCCGGTGACTAAAATACCTTGATGCAGAAAATTGACTGTATCTCAAAAAGTTGAACGGAACTGCCGAGACGAGTTCTGCTATACCTGTAGCAGACTTTGAGACGCTTAAACTGGCGAACAGAAACTGGTATATACCTTTGGCACAAAAGGACAAAATAGCCTACACAAGCACTGCGATAGTGCGTTCGTCCGTGCGAATCTGAGACTGCAAACGGAGGAGTGTCGATGGTGCCCTAGAAGAAGCGATGACCTGCTCTGATACCAATTGTTGGAGATAGACGTCTGCGGAAGCACGCGAACAACACAAGGAAGAAGAAGAAGTTGGAGCACAAACACACAATACTGAATGTATTACTAGAGAATGTACAAAGATAAGTAGCCCATTAGGGCAATAGGCATATATACAAGCCGGGGGAAAAAAACCTCCTAAAGAGGGAAAAAAGTACCCCGACGGTCCTAGAGTGTTCCCACACATCACTACCTAAATATATCAACATGAGGCTCGTGTTGCTTACCTCCGAAAACAATTGGAGAGTGAGCACATGAATGAAGATTATTCTATGGATAGTTTCCTAAAAAAGATCAAAGACTTGAAGGAACAGTTGATTTCTGCTGATGAGGTTATACTAGATAGCTCACTTGTGCAGACCGTTCTGAATGGTCTTCTTGATTCATATCAGAGTTTTGCTTCTACTCTTCAGTTGATGATGAAAGGCAATCCAAATGCCTTGTCATTTGCAGTTAGTCTCTTTTCTATTGCAGAAAGATCATTCCAGACAGAACAGGTCCATTATGTGAGTTGCAGATCAAGCTTTCCTAGCTAGTCAGAAGGGCAAAGGAAAATGGAGCTCTTCAAGTAGTAAGTAGAAATCTCCTAATTCTACACAATCGAAGAGGGAAGACAAAGATGAAAAGAAATCAGAAAAGCAAAAATTGTTTTGCAAGTACTGTAAAGGAATTGATCATATCATAAAGAACTGTGCTAAACTGGATGCAAAAGAGGCAAAGAAAAAAGAGGCAAGAATGGTTGTTACAGAGGCCTCTACTCAAAAAATAGAGTCTGCTAGTCTTGTGCAGGAATAAGAATGGGCATTTACTACTGTTTGTAGTTTTAACCCATCTTCTCATGAGCAATGCATGTCTTTAGTAGACTCAGATGTTTGGTACTTTGACAGTGGGGCGACCAAACATTTTACCTCATAGTGCAGTTGTTTCTCTTCACTCGAGCTTGCCCCTATAGGAAATACTGTTACATGTGGCAACAACTCCTCTTATCCTGTTATCAGAGTTGGAAAGATCATTTTGACTACTTCTGATGGTAGTTCTTTCACTTTGTCAGATGCTTTGTTTGTGCCAAGGATCAAGAAAAATCTGTTATCAGTTTCTGCATTAGCCAAGATTGGCTTGGTTGTGAAATTTATTGATGATAGGTGTATAGTTCATGATCTATCAAATGATAGCATGATTATTGCTTCTGGCATTTTATGTCGTGGGCTGTATAAGATCCTAGACAATGAAAGATCTCTAAACGATTTGGCATGTGTAGTACATGATTCTCATGCTATGTCGGATGCAAAGCTTTGGCATGCACGCTTTGTTCATCTGAATTTTGCTAGTTTGTTATGCCTGCAAAAATCTAAAATGGTGTCGTCTTTGCCCAAACTTGAGGCACCTGGAAAACATGTTTGTGAAGGTTGTATTTTGGGCAAAATGCAGCATTCGTCCTTTCCAAAAGATGGTTCAGTTTGCACTACTCAAAAATTGCAGCTTGTACATAGTGATGTCTATGGCCCTATGTAGACACCTTTATTGGAAATTATCTTTACTTCATGACTTTCGTCGATGATTTTTCTAGGCATGCATGGGTATATCCATTGAAGGCAAAGTCCGAAGTGTTCATGTGCTTTAAAGAGTTTTTTGTTTTGGCTGAAAATTTGTGAGCATGTAAAATGGGCACCCTACATTCTGATTGAGGTGGGGAATATATGTCTTCTGATTTTAATGCATTTCTAACTGAATGTGGGATAAAACACTAGTGTAAAATGCCATGTATACCTCAATAGAATGGAGTTGCTGAACAAAAGAACAGGTCACTCATGGAGATGGCGAGGTGTATGGTCAAGAGTCAGGCTTTACCACATAGTTTCTAGCTTGAGGTTGTCATGTGTGCAACATATGTACTTAACAGGTGTCCCACTAAAGCGTTCTCCTCTATCACTCCATATCAGGCTTGGCATGATCGCAAGCCATCTCTAGCTCATCTGCGTGTTTTTGGTTGTTTGGCATATGCATTAGTGCCTGAACAACATTGCAAAAAAATGGATGAAATGCAGTAAAATATATTTTTTTGGGTATAGTTCTAAAAGTAAAGGCTATCATCTGTATCATCCACACACTAAATGCATTGTGGTTAGCCGTGATGTTGTTTTTGTGGAAGATGCTATTCAGCCATTGCTTTCAAGTACTAAGGAGACATTTGTTAGCTCCAAAGACATGTATGATACTTTGTTGCCTCTTTTTACAGGTGGACAATCTAGTGCTATCCTAGTGAGGCAACTTCTCAGCCTTTGCAAGTTTCATGTGATGATGCAGGTCATCCCATTTCTGATGCAAATTTAAATGATGCACTTGTTGTTGAGAGAGCTGATATTGAGGAGCCCAAAACTATGCCAAAATGGCTCGTGCAGACCTTCCGTGATATGAAATCAGATGTGCCTCTATCATATCGCACTCGATCAGGCTCTCATAGTGCCTCTTTTGCATTAGATTGCTATGCTATGACTACATCTAGTATCTCGGATGAGATTGAGCATGTTTCGTTTGATGAAGCACAAAATTTAGAAAATTGGATGGCTGGTATGCAAATAATGAAGAATGGCACTTGGTCTTTATGTGACTTGCCTCCTGACAAGAAGGCCATTGGCACTAATTGGGTATACAAGTTGAAGCATAAACCTGATGGTACAGTTGACAGCTATAAGGCTAGGCTTGTTGCAAAGGGTTATGTGCAAGAAAGAGGCATCGATTTTTATGAAACCTTTGCACCTACACATTGTATGACTACTGCTCGGAGCATCTCTACACTTGCAGATCATCATGGTTGGAATGTAGATCAGTTGGACATTAAAACTACATTTCTAAATGGTGAATTGCATGAAGGAATCTATGTTTTCCAAACCCATGGCTTTGTGCAAAAATGGCATGAAAACTAGGTGTGCAGGTTAAAGAAGGCATTATATGGTTTAAAGCAAGCACCACGTGCTTGGTATGAGAAGATACATGCCTATCTGATTGGACATGGTTTTAAGAACATTCCAACTGAAAGCACCTTATATGTTAAGCATGCTAATGATGTACTTCTAATCATTGTGGATTATGTTGATGACATACTGCTCAGTAGTCCTCATGAGAGGCATATTGCTGATTTTAAGGCTGTTTTGTGTGCCTCATTTGAGATGTCTGATTTGGTGCATTTGCATCACTATTTGGGCATTCAGTTTATGCATGTTGATGGTGGAATGGCTTTGTGTCAAACGAAATATATTGACACATTATTGCAGCGTTTTGGCCTTGAAGATTCTAAATCTATTGCCACTCCTATGAAAACAAGTTTACGACTGAGTCTCCATAATGCTGGAGATGCATTTGATGTTGTTCTTTATGGGTAGGCTGTTGGATGCTTGATTTACTTATGCATTATGAGGCGAGATATTCAGTTTGATGTCTCACAGATGAGCAAGTTTATGCATTGCCTAGGAGTCAAGCATTGGCAGGCGGTTAAGCACATCTTTCGCTACTTGAGTGGTACCCGGCTACTTGGTTTGTTTTATCCCAAGGGGGGATCACTACCACCAGATTTGCATGCTTTTGTTGGCTCTGATTGGGCTCTATGACACTAGTGTGTCCACTAGTGGCTTTTGCTTCATGCTTGGTAGCTCATGTATATCTTGGTTGAGCAAGAAGAAGCCTACTATGGCCACTTCGAGTTGTGAGGCTGAGTATAGGGCAACTTTCATAGCGACTGTTGTGTGTGTGTGGCTCAGATGCCTTATGGCTGATTTTGGTGTTGATCAGTCTTCTACCACCACCATCTTCACTGCCACCCTGGCTTGTATATATGCCTATTGCCCCAATGTACTACTTATCTTTGTACATTCTCTAGTAATACATTCAATATTGTGTGTTGTGCTCCAAGCTTCTTCTTCTTCCTTGTGTTGTTCACGTTCTTTCGCAGATGTCTAACTCCAACAACAAATGCTATGAACATTATTCATTTGGCATGCATAAGCAAAGGACTCATCAAAATGAATGCCTCTTTCTTTAGCATAGCCCTTTGCAACAAGCCTTGCCTTATACCTATCAAGTTTTTCATCAACCTTACACTTTAGCTTGTATACCCACTTAGTGCCAATAGCCTTCTTGCCGAGAGGCAAGTCACATAAAGACTAGGTACCATTTTTCATGATAACATCATCTTTTGATTGCATAGCAACCATCCAGTTTTTAGACATTTTTATTTTATCAAACAAAACAAGCTTATTCTCATCATAAAGGCTAGAGATGGCCATAGCATAGCAATTTGATGCAAAAGAAGCACTATGAGAATGTGAACAAATGGGATATGAAAGAAATGCATCTAATATGCTATCTCACAAAGTCTACACCTGCTATTTTCACATAGTTTTTACCTCCTCAAATTTAGCTCTCTCATCAATAAGTGCATCATGTAAATCTGCATAAAAAATGGAATGGTCTGCAACACCACATGAAACCTATAAAGGCTAAGAAATTGCCTCATCTATACTAGCACTAGACTATCCACCTGGAAAAAGAGGCAGCAAAGTGTCATACATATGTGAGCTAACTGATGTCTCCTTAACACATAAAAGTAATGGTTGAATTGCATCTCTCACAAAAACAACATCACAGCTAACCAAAATGTGTTTAGTGTGTAGATGATACAGATAATAGCTTTTTTTTTTTAAGTTGTACCCAACAAAAATACATATCATCTAATTTCGTGTGTTGTTGTTCAGGCACTAATGCATATGCCAGACAACCAAAAAGACATGCAGATGAGCAATGGATGGCTTGCAACCATGCCAAGCCTCATATGGAGTGTTACACTGCAATGCTTTAATGTTACACTTGTTAAGTACATATGTTGCACACATAACGACCTCAAGCGAGAAGCTATGTGGTAAAGCCTCACTCTTGACCATACACCTCGTCATCTCCATGAGTGACCTGTTCTTCCTTTCAACAACTCAATTCTATTGAGGTGTATATGGCACTATACCTAGATGTTTTATCCCACATTCAGCCTGAAATGCATGAAAATCAAAAGACATATATTCCTTACCTTGATTAGAATGAAGGGTACCCACTTTACATGTTGAAAAATTTTCAACCAAAACAAAAAAAACTTGGAGCACATAAATACTTAAGACTTTTCTTTTAGTGGATACACCCATGCATGCCGGGAAAAATAATAAATAAAATTCATGAATTAAAGGTAGTTCCCAAAGGAGGGTGTTTGCATAGGACCACACACAACAATGTGAACAATCTACAATTTTGGAGTAGCTCAAATTAAACCATCTTTTGGGAATGAGGAACACTGCATTTTGCCCAGAATACAACTTTCACAAATGGGTTTACCAAGTGCCTCAAGTTTGGGTAGAGAAGACACCATTTGAGATTTCTGCAAGCATAGCAATCTAGCCAACTTGAGATGACCAAAGCATGCATGCCAAAGCTTTGCATCTGACATAGTGTGAGAATCATGAAATGGACATGCTGAGTCATTCACAAATTTTAAATAGTCTATGAGCTTGTATAGGCCATGACATAAAATGCCAAAAACAATAATAACATCTCCATTTGATAGATCATGAACTTTACATTTATCATAAAAAAATTCCACAACCAAGCCGATCTCGGCCAATGCTAAAAGTAATACCATATTTCTCTTGATCCCTAACATAAATAAAGCATCCAACAATGTAAAACAATCACCATCAATAGTAGTCAGAATGATCTTACCGAATCCCATAACATGATAAGAGGAGTTGTTGGCACATGTGACAGTATTCTCTATAGGGGCAGACTCAAGTGAAGTGAAGAAACTACACTTTGAGGTAATATGTTTGGTTGCCTCACTATCAAAGTACCAAATATCTCAGTCTATTGTAGACATACATTGTGAGAAGATGGGTCATAACTACAAACAATAGTAAATGCCCATTCTTTATTGTGCACTATCACGAGGAAGGAGATAGGGAAGAGAGCTCACACACACACTCTCACTCTCAAGGAGAAGCACACACACAAATTGAGGCAACGAAGAATGATCTTCTTCTTCTTCTATTACATAAAAGGAATGTACAAGAATGACCTAAAAACAAGAGTACAAAAAGTGTAACATATAAAGATCAGTACATAAGGAAAAACCTAATGTCCATGAATGAGTGAGCTGGCAAGAAACAAATGTGCCATCATGCTCGATAGATAAATCTAATAAAGCTCAATGAAGTGTCCCTGACATATATCAGCGTGACCACTATACATGTCAGAGAAACAAAAAACTGGTACGTGTCATATTGGATCATCACATTTTGAGCTTGATATCTCAACACTCCCCCTCAAGCTCAATGCCATATCCTGTAATCCAAGCATCTCCTAAAACTTCTTTAACTTCTCAGCTCCAACTGCTTTGGTGAAAATATCAGCAACCTTCTCATCTGTTCTCACATAAATAAGATCAATATAACCTGCTAATACCTTCTCTTTAATGAAGTGATAATGTACCTTGATATGCTATGTTCTAGCATGGAAAATAGGGTTCCGTGCTAACTGTATGCTGCTAAGATTATCACAATAGATAGTGATAGGCTTTTGCACTTCCACACCTAAATCTGCAAGTAACATCTCCAGCCATGATGCCTCACATGCTACCATTGCAACACCTCTATACTCAACCTCTGTACTTGACAAAGCAACAGTAGGTTGCTTCTTATTGCTCCATGTAATAGCTGCACCTCCAAGTGAGAAAAGAAAGCCACTAGTAGATCTTCTATCTGGAGTACTACCAACCCAATCTGCATCGGTGTATCCATGAACCTACAAGTCCACACTAGCTTCATCAAACAATGCATAATCCAAAGTAGCATTCACATAACGTAGAGTGCGCCTCAGAGCATCCAAATGTGGCTTCCTGGGAACCTACATAAACTAACTTTCAAGTCCAACAATATAACTTAGATCAGGCCTCGTAATTATGAGATATATAAGACTTCCCACAATTTTCCTGTACATAGTAGCATTTTCCAATGCTTCACCTGATGTAGTATCCAATTTCAAATTCTGATCTAATGGCATAGAAATTGGCTTACAATCAGCCATACCATACTTTTGCAGCATATTCAAGGCATATTGCCTTTGTGACATCCATATACCTATTTCTATATGTATAAACTCAATGCCCAAGAAATAGCGCAGCACACCAAGGTCTTTCATGTTGAATTCTTGCATAAGAAGTTTCTTTACCTCTTTGATGCTTTCTTCATTATCACCACCTACAATGAGGTCATCAACATAAATGGCCCCAATAGTGATGCCATCATCAACCTTCCTTACATATAGTGAGTGATCTGCATCACACATAGAGAAGCCAATGCTGGTTAAGTAATCAGCAATCCTTGCATGGCCATGCACGAGGGGCTTGCTTCAGCCCATACAAAGCCTTTTGCAACCTGCAAACATATTCTGGGTGCTTTGAATCTTCATATCCTTGTGGTTGTTCCATATATACTTCTTCCTGTAACTCACCATGTAGGAAAGCATTCTTCACATCCAACTGATGCAGAGTCCATCCTTTTGCTGTAGCTAATGCAATAAGTGTTCTGACAGTAGACATTTTAGCTACAGGGCTGAATGTTTCCTCATAATCAATGCCATATGTCTGTGCATAACCTTTAGCTACCAATCATGCTTTATACCTGCTTATGCTACCATCAGCATTATGCTTTACCTTGTAAACCCATTTGTAGCCTATGGGTTTCTTTCCTTGTGGCAATGGAACCAGCTTCCATGTATCATTTCCATAAAGTGCAGCCATCTCCTCATCCATAGCTTTTTCCCAATCTGCATTACCAATTTCATCTTCAAAACAAGAAGGTTCAGCATCTTGTATTACCTTTGTCATGTAGGCACAATGGCGAGCCATGTAACTATCATATGTCAATCGTTGCACGGAATTATGCATCCTCCCAGATCTTCTTGGTCCTGGGTCACTTCTTCTTGTATCATCTGCATGTCCCCTTCTTACTCCTGGAGTCTTCACAAAGGGCAATCCAAGTTCCTTATCAAGACTCTTTTCTGAACCACTTGAATCTCCATCAACATCTTCAAAACCTGCACCTATTTTACTACCCGCAGAAAGCTTTTCTTTACCTTTCTTGGATGTATTTGATGAATTTGCTAGACTGAAATTTCCACGCAATCTTCCACTCCATGGATTTGGGTTGGAACTATTGCTTGGTGATGCATCTGGTCCACTCAAAACTTGAGAGTTTGCACTTGCTTTTTTAGCATTTTCTTTGTCATTTGGTTCAAGATTCAGTCCTTCTTTGGCATCTGCATAGAAACTTGACATTTCATCAAATACCACATCTCTGCTCACCTTCACCTGTCGTGTGAGTGGGTTATAACGTTTGTACCCCTTTTGCTCAAGGGAATATCCAATGAAGACACATTTTTCTACTTTCAGATCAAGCTTTGTCCTCAACTCATCTAGAACATGTACATATGCAGTACAACCAAAAACTTTCAGATGTGATAAGTTTGGCTTTTTACCTGTAAACTTCTCTTTAGGTGTAACTTGATGTACAGCAGCAGTCCGAGTTCTGTTCATGATGTATATAGCAGTATGCACCGCTTCTGCCCAATAACAATGAGCCATATTCTTCTCAACCATCAAGGCTCTTGCTATTTCTGCAATATGTCTATTTTTGCATTCAGCAACACCATTCCGTTGTGGTGTGTACCTGCATGAAAACTGACGCCGAATTCCATGATTTTTTATAAAATTGTTGAACTCATTTGACATGTATTCACCTCTTCCATCAGATCTTAATGTCTAAATGTACTTCCCTATTTGCTTTTCCACCATAGCTTTAAAATTCTGGAAGTGAGTGAACACTTCGCTCTTCTCTTTCATGAAATATACCCATACTTTGCGTGTATGGTCATCAATGAAGGTAACATAAAACCTGCAACCGCCCATAGATATGGTCTTTGCTGGACCCCAAACATCTGTATGTACTACTTCTAGTACATTCTCACTAACATGCTTGTCATGTGGAAATGATGCTCTTGATTGTTTACCAAATTGACATGCTGCACATACCTTTTGCATTTCTACAACTTTGAAATTTGGTATTCCATGGACAATCTCTTTTGAGTGCATCAATTTCAGCCTTTGCAAGTTTGCATGTCCAATCTATTTGTGCCATATCTCTATATCTGCAATAACTCGTGCACCTTTTGCAAATATGGCTGCATTCATTTCAGGAATATTCACATTTAAGGTGACCATCCTACCCACTTTGTTTCCTTTGGCAACCAATCGTCCATCCTGCTTGTACTCTTCTACATATAATCCATCAGCATTGAGCCTGACTTGTAATCCTTGGTCAACCATTTTTCCATCAGAAATTAGATTCTTTGTTATATTTGGAACATGCAGCACATCAGCAAGATGTTTTACCTTCCTGTCCTCCATAGACAATGCTATGTTTCCTGTATGCTCGATAGGATGTGATGTATCATCACCTATTTCAACATTTTGCAAACTACTAAACCATTCTGCATGACTCGTCATGTGATTTGAAGCACCTGAATCAACATACCAGACATTATCATTCGATTTTGAAACACTAGCAGACATCGTATTCATGATGTGATGTTGAACCATAAACAACTTCTCAGAATCAGCTGTACTTGTGGGTGCATAGTCGTTTTGCTTCCTTCTGTTATTTTGATTCTTCAACCTGCAATCACGTTCAAAGTGTCCAGGTTTACCACAGTTCCAGCATCCTTTACTATCATTACCTAAATCATTTCTTTGAAAATTTCTGCGAGCTCTTTGGCTCCCCCTACCTCGAAATTGTCCTCTTCCTCTTGCAGGATTCTGTTGTTGACCTTGGTCTTGGTTACTGTTTCCTCTTCCACTTTCAAAACCTTTACCTCTGCCTCTTCCTCTGCCAGAGTAGAATACCTGCTCAGAATTGGTCTTTCCTTGGGAGTTTGAATCCTCACCAAGATTCTTTTCTTCAATAATCAGCATAGATACCAGATCAGCAAAATTCAGAATATTTTCACTGGTCTCTATGGAAGTTCTGAACTCCTTATATGCAGCTCCTAAACCACGAAGGCACACTTCCACCTTATCATCATCATCTACATTCACGCCAGTAGATGCAAGTGACTCACATATGCTTTTGATTTTTAGAGTGTAGTCACTAACCGACATGCTCTTCTTTTCCAATGTATGCTGCTCGTTCTCGAGTTGCAATTTCCGTGCCTTTGTATTAGTCTCATACAAAGTGACCAAACTGTTCCAAGCCTCTTTTGGAGTCTTGGCATCCTGTATGTGTCCAATCATGCTATCCTGTATGCTAACAGATAGCCAATACATTACCTTTTGTGCTCCTTGATTCCATTCCTCATATGCTCTTAACTGGTCTGCAGTCCGATTCCTTTCTGGTAACTGTGGAGCATTTTCATTCTCTCCTTCGATGTACTTTCAGTAGCCTTTTCCCATCAGTAAATTCGTCATTCTGAATCTCCAAGCATGGAAGTTGTTCTTGTCCAGCTTATCACTCATAAGCTGACTCATTCCATCTGCGTTTGCCATTTTTGCAACAATTCACAACATTGCAAAACACTACAAGCAGCACTTCTGCTTGAACACTTTTGCACTATGACGTGACAGTTCGATCTCAGAAAAACATAGTTTTCGTGTATCAACAGTACACAGAATTGCTTGAAATTCAGGATCTGGAATATATGAGTGTCGCCGAACACAACGCAAGTTACAGTTTCTGAAACTAACCTATTTTTTCTGTGGGCCCCACCTTGCAGGCTCAAAATGGAGGTCGAGATGGCTCCGAAACTTCAATCTAACAAAAAAAATTAACCCAAATGGAATAACTCTCGAAAATATTTTGAGGTCTTCTACCTTCACACCGATTTTCGTAGCAAATGGAGGTCGTTTGTGAAATCACGTTTTCTCCATGCCTTGCCATGTAGTCTTCACCATCACCTTCTCCACGAGCTCTCTATAGCCACACTAGCTCTGATACACACACTCTCACTCTCAAGGAGAAGCACGCATACAGATTGACGCAAGGAAGAATGATCTTCTTCTTCTTCTATTACATAAAAGGAATGTACAAGAATGACCTAAAAACAAGAGTACAACAAGTGCAATATATAAAGATCAGTACATAAGGAAAAACCTAATGCCCACGAACGAGTGAGCTGGCAAGAAACAAATGTGCCATCACTCTCAGTAGATAAATCTAATAAAGCTCCATGAATTATCCCTGACATATATCGGCATGACCACTATACATGTTAGAGAAACGAAAAACTAGTACGTGTCATCCTGGATCATCACATGTTGAGCTTGATATCTCGACATGCACAAGATTAGCAGACTCTATTTTGGGTGTAGAGGCCTGTAAGAACCATTCTAGCCTATTTCCTCTTTGCCTCTTTTGTAGCTAGTTTTCGATGACTCTTTATGAACCCCCTTATGCCATGAAGCAAGGGTACGATGATCCGAATGTAATACAACATTGACATCCCCAAGTCGGTAGGTAATCTAGGTTTGAGAGTTGGCAAGATGGTCAGAGCTACTAATAGTTACAGTGTTGACTGGATCTTGCACATGCACATATGTAGAGATAGTACAAAAATGAAATCTCACAAAAGTATTCACATATAGAAAAAGATAAGAGACTTAACACAAGATTGGGTACAATCTTCCCCCACATACTCTGGTGGATGAGTCTATCAGAGTATATATATCTATAGGTAAATTTCATTATGTCTTAAATAGAAGATACATTAGGGTGATACTTCAAAAAACATGGATTTATGAAAATCTATTTTATTTACAAAATCATTGCTTTCTAACCAATCTACTATTTTTACAAATATATATATATATATAATACTATCATTTAGCTATCTTCAAAAATATTTGAATAAGTCCATCTGCATTCATGCCCTCATGATTCTTACAGAATCATTAGAAAGAGTTAAAAAGAAGGTTAATAAACTTTTTGTCCCCCTCATGGGGGGTGCAGTTTCTTTGGATCTTGTTGTTCTCAAAAGAAAACACCCTATGGTGTCTAAGGGTGAGGGTACTTCTTACAATTACAAATTCTTCTACCTAGCATGACATGGGATATTTCAATTGACCATTCTTTTGAAGGATTATCGAAATTGGTTGTGCATCTTTCTTTGGATATCTTCTAGAAAGATATCCCCCTAATTGCAATCCAAAAGGCAATAGAGGAACCAATTGCTTCTCCAAGCAATGCTTTTTTTAGTTTACTTGACTATATAAAGTCAAAAGACTCCCCATGGAGTGCCGAATAAATAAACCTCTTCGACATGAAGAGAAGAGGTGGTCTAAGACTTGTCTACCATTAGGGCATCTTTTACACCATAGAAGGGCCCCAAAAAAAATTTCGCTTTAGCATTAGTCTGAATTCCCTTGTGGAGTTTCTGCATCATAATTTCTTTTTTATTCTTGGAAAAAATATACACTATTAATTTAAACACATGTGCATAGCCATGATATGATCTTAGTACGATCTGAAAAACATCTACTCAAAAATCCATGAATACCAAACTGAGTATATGAAGGGTAAGGGCAATGTGGTATGAAAAAAATTTAGGTTCATAATGAATTCTAAAATAAACACACACACAGGTATGCGGAACCATCAAAGTGTTTGAGCAGACACTGATTCAAGAACTCCATGAACCTCCAAGCGTTTAGACACACTCCTTCAGCTCCTCCTTTAATCTCTTTTTAAACTTCTTGAACTTAACCCACTCCTTCTACGAGACCTTGATTCACGAGCTTGATTGATTGATTGAATAATGTGGCTTCTGATGAACACCTTTATATACTGTCCATGGGGGTTTGCTTTTTCATTTAAAGAAAAAAGGGAAAATACTTCAGAGATCAGAGCTTTCATAGGTCTCATGGTGTTCCTTGTTTGCGAATAGGAGTTCGATACGATTTTTAAATGAAAATCAGAAGTTCGAATATTTTCAGCTTTCGAGGCAAAGGGACTCGAAGTTGCAACCACATGAGAGGAAAATCAGGTGACAGCCAATTGTCTCCGCACATGCGATCAAATAGTTAATGGTTGGAACAAATTCAATGTAAAAGCGCTTGAAACAGCCCCAAAAGCAAAAAAAGATCGAACATAAAATGCATGTTTTAGCATTTGAATTATGGACCATGTTGTTAAGAGGATCACGTCGTTGAATATTGTGCAGAGCGCTTTTCACTCCAGAATTCAGCTTTCTTCTCAAACAGATCCAGAAACACACACTTCCACACGCAAATTTCAACACCCATTTAAATTATATACACACACAATACCACGTATTAATAAATACAAATATTCACATGCATAAACACATACATATGTACACATTTACATAGACGTTCACATTTAAACATACGCAGATGTGCTTGTACCCGCATGCATGCACACATACTACTTAGGATCTCACACATCAAACAAAATCTCTCTCTCTCTCTCTCTCTCTCTCTCTCTCTCTCCTTCGTCTTCACACCGACTGATAACAGATAACCATTGCTGATAACAGCAATTAATTGGCTCTCAAAAACTTGTTATCCTAGGATTTTTTTAATAAAAGCAATCACTAGGCTCTCTAAAACTTGTTCTAGAATCTGAATAACTTTGATTGTTCTTTGAATTATCATCAAACGTATATAAATACTTTTAATTAAAAATTTGTAAATCCCTTAAAAACGTCTCCATATGAAATTTTATTTCCCTTTCTATTTTACCTTAAAACGATTCCTAAGTGGATGATCAACTTAGCTTGACATTATATCAGGCATATTTTTTTCTTGAAATTTACACTTGTAACCCTCTCTTAACAATCCTTCGGTTGGATATCATCTCCAGTTACCTCATATGAACCTTTTCAAAAATTATTCCAACCCAATTACGGCACATTTCCACGTGTTTTCATAATTTTCACGTTTACCCCTCGCAATGTGGATATGGTTTTTACACTTTTCACATTTTATGCATGTAGATGTAGACCTTGGTCTATACAAGGAAAGGAAAAAGAAAATAAAAAGCAATCATACTCTCTTTTTCTTATCTTGCTCACCTAGAAGAATACAAAAGAATGTGGCCATTCTCTCCTCATCATTTTCTCCTTACCTCGGGGCAAAAAATGTGAACGCAACTTATTTTCTTTGCGGAGTAATCTTGTTTGTATGTTTTCGTAGTTCATAAACAAACTTAGGACCATTGAGGCACTTGTTTTCCTCTTTATGATTTTTTTTTTCTCCCTCGGTTATATATACTACTAGAACCCTAATGGGTTACGTTTCTTTGTAGTCTCACTTGGTAATACATCTTGTATTGTGTTGTGCCCCAAGATACTTCTTCTTCCTTGTGTTGGTTGCGTGCTTCCATAGACCTCAAACTCCAACAATTGGTATCAAAACATATCATCTCTTCATGTAGGACATTCTCAAACACCCCCCCAATCATAGTATTAGAATCACATGAAAATTGGTGAGCATACTGGAGGCGATTAGGAGTTCAAAATAGCTTAATTTCATGGTGTGTGAATTTCAATTTGAGCTCCTTTTGGCCTTTGAATGCATTGTTGGAGTTAGACGTCTGCGGAAGCATGCAAACAACACAAGGAAGAAGAAGAAGCTTGGAGCACAACACACAATACTGAATGTATTACTAGAGAATGTACAAAGATAAATAGCCCATTAGGGCAATAGGCATATATACAAGCTGGGGGACAAAAACCTCCTAAAGAGGGAAAAAGTGCCCCGGCGGTCCTAGAGTGTTCACACACATCACTACCTAAATATATCAACAAATCCCCCCTGGGAGTGATGCGGTGAACACGTAGCTGGCACTCATGTATAAGGAAGGGCCAAGCTATGTGGAAATTACTCCACAGAAGGAAGTAAGCCAAAAGCTTTGCAAAAATCTTCAAACTTCTCCCTAGGTAGAGCCTTCGTGAAAAGGTCTGCAATGTTCTACTGCGTGGGCACATGCCAAGCTGATCTTCCCAGTACAGAACCTCTCCCTGACATAATGATAATGCACCTCAATGTGCTTAGTGCGAGTATGGAACACAGGGTTCCTCACAACTACGAATGCGCTCTGATTGTTAGTGAAGATGGTGGTGGTGGAAGATTGACCAACACCCAAATCAACCATAAGGCATCTGAGCCACACACACTCAACAGTCGTTGTGAAAGCTCCCCTATACTCAGCCTCACAACTAGAAGTGGCCATAGTAGGCTGCTTCTTGCTCAACCAAGATATACATGAGCTACCAAGCATGAAGCAAAAGCCACTAGTGGACACACGAGTGTCATAGCAACCAGACCAATCAGAGTCAGAAAAAGCATGCAAATCTGACGGTAGTGATCCCCCCATGGGATAAAACAACCCAAGTAGCCGAGTACCACTCAAGTAGTGAAAGATACGCTTAACTGCCTGCCAATGCTTGACTCCTGGGCAATGCACAAACCTGCTCATCTGTGAGACAGCAAACTGAATATCCGGCCGAGTAATGCATAAGTAAATCAAGCATCCAACAGCGTGTTGATAGAGAACAACATCAAATGCATCTCCAGCATCATGAAGACTCAATCGTAAACCTGTCTCCATAAGAGTGGCAATAGGCTTACAGTCTTCAAGGCCAAAACACTACAATAATGTGTCTGTAAACAACTTTGCTAACGCAATCTTACTAACAGAAAACTCTGGCTCTTCCTTGCCAGACTTGCTCACATAACAATTCACTCACAAAGTATCGAATAACACTGGCACGCACGGTGGACTCGAACCCGCAGGTATACAAAAAACTCATGGTTCATCAACTATACCCTCTAAATACATGGATCTTGCTAATCTAAAAGTCCGGGCAATTTTCTTTTTCAAAGATTCTATCATCTGCTTCAAAGTGTCTGGTTCGACGAGTTGGGCATCTGTTCATACTGAACTTACAGAAATGACCTGGGACATCAAAACTTCTGCTTGAGTCTGCAGAAAAGCTTCCTGTAAATAGAACTCATTAGAAAGAACTGCATCCCTAGTGACCTTCAGGTTGGCAATTTGTTTATCAATGTTGGATAATCTTTCTTTCTGTGTATCCAGTTGATATTCTTGTCTTTCTAACTCCTGATTCTGAAACTGGATTGTCTTGTAGTAAGCATCCCGCTCCCTTTTGATCGCTATTATCTCTTTCTGTAATTGAGCTTCCATGGTCAATTTTCGTTTAAGAATATTATTTACTTGAGATAAATCTATCTTGCATCTCTCAAGCTCTTCACTAGTCTTCATAGCCAGATCGTGCATCTCTTGTCCTCTTTTGACCACTTCATCTAACTGGACTCTGGTTTCTTCTAAAAGATTGCCCAGAGCTATACGTGCATCCTTTTTATCCTGTAGTAAGTGCTACAACTGCATGATTTTTGCATCCGCAACAATTAATAATTCTTCTTTTTCTCAGACTGCTGTCAGTGCTGCATCTCTTTGATTGGTAATTGTTTCCTGGTCTACAAGTCTGGTTTGCAACTCCTTAATTTGGTCATTTAAAGCTTGATTTTCTACTTTTACTACCTGTAATTCTTCCTGGAGAGGGCTAATGTCTGCTTCCAGAACATCCACCTTGTGTTGAAATTCTTCTCGGATGTTATCAATCACTTCCTTCATTTGTATAGGTAGTTGTTGCGATAGCTGGATCAGCATATTACCCATGGATGCAAGCTCGAAAAATATAGGAATTGAAGGAACCGGAATATCAGGACGGGGTTGAGATGAAGAGGCTGTGAGGAGCTGATGGGAATTTGGTGGAGAGTAATTTGGTGATGAGGATGAAGAAGCGGTAGGTTCCTCAGTGACAATGGGTGGGACATGGACAATGGGTGGAACAGGTGGAGAAGTTCGAAGAACATAGTTAGGTTCAACTACCTGTTCGGTGGTTTGTTGCATAGTATCCTCAGGGTCGACAACTGTAGACTCCACTGCTCTAATCAGTTCTTCAAAAACTTCTTTAATGATAGGTTCTCCATCATCTTGCTTTTCCTGCTCAGATTGTTGTTTAGATTCTTCTTTAGACGAGCTCGTTTCAAAATCGGTGGTAGCATCCTTTTCTTGTTGCTTTTCTGAAGAAGACTACGTTGATGAGTCATGATGCATTGATGTTGCGGTGTCATGGAAGGTCTCTTATTCCTGTCCTTGTTCTTCTTTGTCATCTACTTTATCTCCTGCGGCAGACCCTTGTACCTGACTATCTGATGAACTAATTCTGATTCTTTTCTGGCGGAGAAGGTTGAAAATCTCTTCATCATCATCTTCATCATCGTCCAATAGCTGTGCAGACTCTTCATGGTGCAGTACCGGACCTCTGGGAGGTGGTTGAGCTGCTAGAATGGTCGGGAAGAGAAAAGAGATGATGTGCAGCAATCTGGATCATGGAATATCTCCTTTATTGACTTATTTAATTATGGAAACACATTCTCGATGAATGCGGCGGAAGTAATAGGATGCGAAATTTAGAGGCTCTCTGGCACCCATATCTATTACTGAATAAAAAGGGCGAGAGATGCCATATGTGCATTTCTACAGGTTAAGGATGGCTACTAAGAATTGCAGGGCTGATCTTTGAGGGTCGGGGCGACAGAGGATTGCATATTCATTGGATGAATACCTAGGAAACAATTGGATCATTGTGGCTATTGGAAAATTCGGGCCATTTTCTCAACCTTCTGGAGTAAGTCGGAATGCATCAGCAACGAATTGTAGAGTAATTATGGTACGAGATGGCAAGGAAGTTATCGGCCAACTCTGCTCTATAGCAGGTGTGACAACGATAGCGGCGATGATTTGTGCATAGAACGGGTGACATTCCACTGAATGCCAAGGCAATTCAGCGAAATTGATCAACCCACAGATGCGCAGGAACTCACCTACATCAGTAGGGAGTCCCTCACGGAAGGTGGCGAAGTTTGCTAGAGCTTCCATGATGCACAGACAATAGCAAGCACGAGAACACAATTACGTAGGGTATACAGAGAGCACAAATACACAAATAACACAAACACAATAGCAACTAATAGCGAAACGAAAAAGGTTAAGTAGATGCTTTGCAGCGGGAAGCAATCGAAATTACTAATCATTGCGCGACGTTGAGATGATAACCTTTTAACTTCGGTGTGCATGCATGAGCAGAATCGATAATGCAAGGTGGCTGTTTAACATAATTAGGTATCAAAACGAGGATATTTACAGACTTATTTTATTAAGCATGCAAAAACAAAAAATAAATAAATAACGCAAAAAAACGATGAACACGTCAGCGAGATTCAGATGCTTGATGATATGGCCGCAACTTTGAACCATTGATGACTTTCAGAAGAGGAATTCCGGTCAAAGTAGTCAACCAAAAAATAGCTGGACCTACTTGTTTAGTAATCCGGTAAGGGCCAAACCATCGTAACTTGAATTTTCCAGCTGAACGATTTGATTTTGCATTGTAAAAGAGCACAAGTTGTCCTACTGAAAAAACTAGAGCTTTAAGATATCTATCATGTGTACGAGCTTGCCTTAGCTGGACTTCTTGAATAGTCAAAAAGCTTTCCCAGCGATGCTCATCTAATTCTCTGACTGTGTCCAACAGAAATGGCAAGGATTCTTCTAGTAGTAACTTCTGAGTTATGGCCACAGGTAAACTAGGTACTACAACTTCCATTGGAGCAATTGCTTCTAATCCATAAGCAAGTTTGAAAGGAGCTAGTCCGGTGGCTACCTTGTATGTAGTCCGGTATGCCCATAATACTACAGGTAACAACTGATCCCATCTTTCTGGTGATTCCAGAATCAATTTACGAAGCATATTCAACAAGGTCTTATTTGTACTTTTAGCCAAACCATTAGCACGAGGATAATAAGGGGAACTGAATTTATGAAGAATTTGCAAAGAGTGTGTGAGTACTTTCATTAAATTGTTAACAAAATGCATGCCTTGATCTGTAACAAGCTCCAAAGGTAAGCCAAATGGTGGAAATACATCTTTCATTAGGCGCTTTGCTACTGAAATAGCTATAGCAGACCGTAAAGCCCAAGCTTCTGCCCATCTGGTAGCGTAATCTGTACATATTAGAATATAACGATTATTGCTAAGTATTACTGGAGGTGTAATAGGTCCAATAAAATCAAGATCCCACTTCTAGAAAGGTTCTAAAGGTAGGACAGGTTGTATAGGGAAAAAATGGCATTGTAACGGCTGTCCAAATCTCTGACAATTATCACACTGTTTGACAAATTGAGATACATCCCTCTACATAGTAGGCCACCAAAGTCCACTTTACAGTATTTTCCGGTGCGTTAAATCTGCTGCAAAATGTCCACCGGAAGGTATTGAATGTGCCAAAGCTATAACTGAGTTTACTTCATGTGGAGGAATACAACGAAGTAAAACTCCAGTGTGATCCATATAATACAATTCTCTAGCAATTAATCGGAATTTGCGACTGTAAACTGCAATTTTCCTACGCATTGCAGGAGAAGTGTGAGCAGGAAGATATCCATCAGTAGGAAAAGTTAATATCTGATCATAATATGTAGACGGCATAGGGGGTTCTGCAGATTCATCATTAGTTGGTTCAGTAACATAAATCGCTGGTGTGGTGTCATCTACACCGACCGGAGCTTCACCGGAATCTAAGCGAGAAAGGAAATCTACTAATACATGTGAACTGCCTGGCCGATGAATTACTTCGTAATCAAAATCTTGTAAAAGTAGAACCCAACGTGCTAATCGACCACCTAGATGCTACTGTCATACCAGATAGACAAGTGCAGCATGATCTACATGAAAAGTAAATTTGCGGCCAAGTAAATAATGCCGAAATTTCTTTACAGAATATACTAAACCCAGACATTCTCTTTTAGTTACAGAGTAATTCTTTTCAGCAGGAGCAAGTCTTTGATTCACATAGTAAACAGGTCTAAACCACTTATCAGTTTGTTGCATTAAAACACTTCCAATTGCTATATTTGATGCGTCTACAAAAACATGAAATGGGCATTCCCAATGAGGTGGTTGTAAAATTGGGACCTGCGTTAATAAACATTTTAGACGATCAAATGCTGTTTGACATTCGTGATTCCAATCAAACTATTTAGGAGTACTCGTGATTAAACGATTGAGTGGAATGGCTAAATGAGCGAGCCACCGTAAATGACGACCATGCCATCTCACTTGACCCATAAAATGCATTACTTACTTTGGTGTAGTAGGTACATGTGCTTCTAACACAGCAGCAACTTTATCCGGATCCACTTGGATACCTTGTGCAGATACAATATAGCCAAGTAGCTTACCACATGAAACTGCAAACACGGATTTGTTTGGGTTCAGGCAGAGTCTGTATTCTCTGCATTTCTCAAAGCAACACCGTAAATGGAACAAGTGTGCTACTATCCTATCGAATAAAGAAAAATCATCAAGATATACTTGCATAAAAGAGGTAAGATAAGGGGAGAATATTTCCTGCATACATCTCTGAAAAGTACTAGGGGCATTTCTTAATCCAAACCACATAACAGTACAAGCAAAAACACCCCAATTGGTAATGAACATTGTTTTTGGTATATCTTGTTCAGCCATTCTAACTTGGTTATAACCACTGTATCCATCTAAGAAGGAGTACATTTCATGTCCTGCTACTCTGTCAAGCATCGTGTCCAGAAATGGTAGAGGAAACGGATCAGGAACCGTGGTCGAATTTAATTTCCTGTAATCTACACATATTCGCAGTTGCTTATTCTTTTTAGGAACAATAACAATCGGTGATATCCACTCAACATGTTCTATTGGTACAATGAATCTGACTCTGAGTAACCTATCAAGCTCTGCCTTAACCTGAGCTGCATAGTTTGGATTCATACAGTAGCTAGGTTGTTTGATTGGTTTTGCTTCTGGTTTCAGCATGAACCTGTGTTGATAGATGCACGGGTCCAGACCCTTCATATCACGGTAATCCCATGCAAACACATCTGAATACTCACGAAGAAGCTGGATTAAATCTGCTTGAAACATTTGAGGCAATCCTTCCTTTATTTTGACAGGTCGCTGATTAGCTTCATCACCTAAATTATATGTCATTAACTGATCTTCTAGAACATAGGATTGTCACGACTGCTCTGTATCATCAGCTGGCTTTAACAGCTGTTGTAGATCGGCTTCATGTATAGCAGTAGTATCTTCTGTCTGGACTTCTTCAATCATCGTACAGGCTGTCGGACTCTAGTTATCTACAACAGATTGCAAATCTATAGTGCCTAAGGAGATTAAATCAATGTTATTTTTCAAAAATTCTTCTTCTTCATCATCAGATAAACCATCCAAGATATGGACTGGTTCTGCTACATAAGGTCGAGCATGTAATTCACAAGGCTGAATAGCATCTAACTTGACAACATATTTTCGGTTATTATCTTTAAAAGTAAGTTCTTGTGCAGACCAATCCTGTATAACTTTAGCTTTTTTTAACCAAGGTCGACCGAAAAGAAGATATAATCCAAGCTAGACTCTGGTAGTTCTAAGACAACAAAAGTCATCTTAAATGTTGTACCTTGCAAAGTTATCGGAACATCTCGTACTAGTCCCACTGGGTGGACTCTGGACTGATCAGCCATCCTTACAAAAAACTGGACAGGCTCAATTTTCGTCCATCCTAAATTTTTACGCAGTGTAGCAGTAGCAATGTTTACACCAGACCCTCCATCAATTAGTACTTGATTGATCTTATGATTTTTGTACCATACCGTAATTAATGGGACCGAATGATCCACCATAGAATCAATTTTTGGTTGTACTATTGCTGTAGCAGGAATACAGGAAGATTCAGGACTAAATTGTTGCTGGAATTGCTGACGAACTCCGGGTACTAGTGCAAGTAACTGTCCAAGAGGAAGAGTAATGGACGCTTTAGATAAAATTTCCCATGCTTGATCTACTTGATTTGTATTTTTCACCGATTCTGAAGACGATGTGTCAGTTACTAGGATTGACACTTGCTCCTGTGCAGTTTCCTTTGGCAGCGGAACTTGTGTCACCGGGATAGGATCTGGGAACACTGGAGGTTCTATGGTGGTCCATTGACTAGCTTTGTCATACATTCTTTGTTGTTCTCGAATGCCTGGTTCAAATACTTCAGTTGTTGGTTGTAGTGGCTTACCAGATCAGGTTTGAACTACTGCGGCTTGTGTTTCTATGGGTGTGATATGAACCATATTTGTCATTGGATTCTGACATTCTTTCTTCCTTTGATCATATTCAGCTGCATCTTTACAAAATCTTCTAATGTGACCAAATTCCCCACAAAAATGACAGCGAGGGGGTGGCAAAGCATTACCTTCTTGTGATGGACCTGGCTGCCAGCGGTCTGCATTGTAGTTATTATTTCTCTGTCCTCTGTAATTTTTGTACCCTTGCTGCTGGTTGTTTCTCATCTGAGGAGGTACATAGTGAGTGGCAGGCTGCCCTGGTTCCTATATAATTGCATTTACTGTTGTTGTTCCTTGCACTTTGGCGTTGTATGCACAGTTTTCGGTGGAATGTCCGGTGGTATTGCAGATAGTGCAAAACAACTGATTGAGGGCACAAGTGGCACTAATATGCCTTGAATTCTTGCAAGTGGTAAAGTACATTTGTCTAGCTGGATCTTTTGCAACAGTTTTATTGGATTTTAACCATTCCAAGTCTTCTGTAAAACCTCTGCAAAGCCATTGCAATAATCGCATCTAGAGTCATAGCTCCCACGCAGCGGATGATCATAATTTGTCTGAGCTGCGGAGTCAATCCATTAAAAAACCATTGAGTGATAACATCATCCGGCAGGTTGGCATGAGCCAGCGGTAATTGTCATAGATGTGTTCTAAACAAGGTAGCATATTCTTGCACAGTCTGGTGCAGTTTCTGTTTGTTGTTCTGTAAATAATCAAAAATTTCGGCCGGGTTTTTCTTTAACCGGAATCTCTACAGAAAGGCATCCCTTACTGCTTCATAATTCACAAAATGATTAAAATCATATTCTGTTAGCCATCTGGCTACTTCATTAACCAACGTGGACTGGAATACAATAGCTTTGTATGCCGGATCAGGGGGATGATTTAATACTGCATAACTAATTTCAAAAGTACGTACATGAGCATCAGGATCATCACTGAGAAACCCACCAAATTTGGTGTAAGTAAATCCTGCTGGAACCGGCCAAATTGGAAGCAGTTGTGGTTGTTGTTGTTGTTGTTGTTGCCCACTCATCGTGCTGGTTGTTGTATTGTTACTATCTTCTGAGTCCCGAGACTGAATATCTGAACCATCAGAATCTATATCGTCAACCTGTGCACTCTCCAGCTTGATAATTCTGTTCAGTATCTTTCTGATTTCAGCTTCGAATAAGATTCCTTCCTCGTTGATATCAAATGAAGGGAATCTTACTCCGAATAGCGGTGTCCGGAATGGAGATTCACCAGGAAATGGTAAACTGTCACGAGGGAGTGGTGAACTCTCAGTAACTGATACTGAAATATCACCGAAATTTGTCGTATTTTCACTAAAACAAGGTATTGTTTCACCTTCACTGAGTTCGGTGGCCAACACGCTTCTATCCTCAGACGAATTCGAATCTTGACCAAGTGGTGTTAAGTTAACTGCATGCTGCATCCTGGTAGACTCAGGAGTTACTATATCTTCAACAGACTGTGCCAAAATCGCACCAGAATCTACCGAAAATGTAGTATGTTCCACCGGAATCACTACTGACCTTCTTCAATTCCTTGACAACTGGGTTAAACTTATCTGCGATTCTACTTCCTAGAGGCGTCATTAGCAAATTAGGTATCGCCCAAGACTGTTGGTTTCCTCTATGCTTCGGGTATGACTCACCGGAACGAGTAACCGACATATATCACGTTTGCAATACTTTGCGTACTATTCTTCCTTACTGTCGATTCACAATCTATGGCCACTTTCACGATCACTCAACGAACACTCTTGATGCCACTTTCCATAGATAAATAACAACACTCCGATGCCACTTTCCCACAGACGGCCAGTGCGTCGCTTGCCGTCAGAAGCGCGTTTAATCTCTATTCAGGTTCTTGGGAGTGGAAGGGGTCTGCTAGGCAGAGGCCCTATACTTAATTTTCCCACAAACTTACTTCTCACGACAGACTGTAAATAACTTTGCTAATGTAATCTTACTAACAGAAAACTCTGGCTCTTCCTTGGCAGACTTGCTCACATAACAATTCACTCAAAGAGTACCGAATCATATACAGATTAAGACGCTCTCAATAACCGAAACATAAGGTAAACATTACAGTACACAGACTCAAGTAATAAGCTTATCAGAACAGTAATTCAACACGTAACTTATGGTGAATATTATCCTAACCAATCTTTACCGAACAAATATCGATAAGTGAACAAGATAGAGACGAGACAGAAGACTGAGAGTTACTCAAAGGCACACCACAGTAACGTTACAGATCAATCACCCAGACAAACAGTCTGGTGATCCAACTGATCATCACCAAAAGTGTCTTTTTCATTGATTTATATAAAGGGTTACAACATCTCACGCAATGACCTTTTGGTTCATGCAGAATATAAAAAGAGTCGGACTTTACATTTGCCAATCTGGCGGCCGACTAATAGATAGGACGTTTTTTGACACCCTGCACAATGTTCCACAGTCCTTTTGCAACCAACACATGTCGCATCGTATAAGCCCATAACAGGTAGTTGGTACCATCTAACTTATCCTCAACAACCAACATACAGAATACAGCACTGCTTTCAACCATGGCCGGTGACTAAAATACCTTGATGCAGAAAATTGATTGTATCTTAAAAAGTTGAACATAACTACTCAGACAAATTCCACTAGACCTATAGCACACTTCAAGATGCTTATATTGGCGAACAGAAACTGGTATATACCTTTGGCATCAAAAGATGAAATTAGCCTGCACAAGCGTTGCGATAGTGCATTCGGAGGCTGAAACGAGCTTAGATCACGATTTCGGCACCACATAGTGAAGCTGTTTTGGTCTCGAAAACACGTTGAGTATGCTCACCAAAATTTGTGCGATTCTGAGATTGCAACCGGAGGAGTGTCGACGGCGCCCTACATTAGGGGAAAAAATGAACCCTGAATGGGCCTTTTAGATTAAGGAGTGATTAGTGATGGACCAATCAGAAGAGGGTGGTGGCCACAGTCTATGCCCTATAAAATACTAGGCTGAAGGGTGGAGAGGGGACATATTTCTCCCTTATTTAATGAGTTGCCTCTAGAGAGAGAATGAATCTCGTAACTCAGTTGGGCCCAAAAATTCAAAATTTCTGAAAAGTTAAAAAACTCATCATAACACCTGAAAATGGACCCCCCATTACTTTTTAGGGTCAAAAGTACTCTTTTTGACCCCAAATTCAAAATCCGTGCATATTTTGAGCTGAAAAAAATGAGTTTTTTCAAAAATACTCAAAAAAGATTTATTTCCCTCTTAAACCTCACATTTTCATACCCAGGTCCCAAAAAGTCATCTTTTCCCACTACTTTCACTCTGTAGCACACCATTGAAGCTCCTGTTTCTACACTCCAACCTACCTGCATCTCCTATCTCGAATTACTGTTGTAGCTTGAAGACCTTTAGCTTCAATGGCAACATCTAAAGCTTCTAGGCGACCAAAAGATGAAATCCTCACATTAAGATGTCACAATATCAAAGCCACAGATGGGCAGTGGCTATCACATGAGTACTCCAAAGGTGCATGGGTGTACATGCAACCCTCTAGAGTTGGGCCTCATCGAGTTAGAGATCGTGGAAACTTAGATCTTCATTGGAAGGGAAAGTTACTTGGCTTCAAGAAGCATAAAGACAATGGGATGGTTGCTATTGTACAACATGTTTTTACAATGGCAACTATGAAACTTGAAAACTCTAGTAGTATGAGATATCCTCTGAACTGTAAGTATTACTCTACAATATTTTATGTTTTCTTGTGTCGGATATATTTCTGAACTATTTAGATATGTTTTTGTTTGTTTCAGATGTATTTCCTTCTACTTTGGTGGAAGAGCAACCACTTCATAGTCTTACAGGTACTTTCCAGGCATTGCATGCAGATGTTGGTGCACTAGTCTTTCCAAATATATCTCCTGCTCAACTTTACCATGATAGATTTTTCTTTTACACACATAGATATGTTGTACCCTCTACAATGAATGGTTTTGGAAGGTTAGAGAGAATTGAAGTACATTCTCTTCTTAGCTTGGAGTGGCCAAAACCTGATATATGGTCTGTATCATCTTTGAAGCAAAAGATGGTAATGGATATACATAACTCTTTGAAATTCACAAAAGTGTCTAGGTCTGTAGGTTTGCACTAGTCTTTTCCCATTCATTGTTTTGTATATTTATTCCAAGGATTCTCATTCCAAGAGACTTCCACCATGTTCATGTGTAAAGATATCACATATGAGCACGTCGAAAGTCTTCTTGGTGAAAATTGGGGTTTGATGGAAGGAATTGCAAAAGGTGATAAATATCTCTGTAAAATAGGTGGAACAGGTATAGCATTTTGATATTTGAAACAACGTACTTCATTATACATCAGATTCTACTATGATCGTTGGATGTGCAAACTTGGCAAATGGATACCATTTCAAAGTTCAGAGGGATCTTTGCATTCATTTGAAATAAAGCTTAGATTGCCCAACAATGAAACAGAAACTATTTTAGTGAATAATCATTTGACCTTGGCTAATCTAAGAGAACACTTGATGATTATGGGGTTTGAAGGACTAACTCAATCCATCTTCAAAATTCAAGGACATAAGGTGAGAAATGTTTCATGTTTTTGTTAAAGTAATCTTTTTTTTATTGTTTATTTTACTTTAACGACTTCAATTTGTTGCAAATTGATTACAGGTGGGCAGAAGAATGGAATACAAAATGAAAGTCCCTATAGATTGGAGCAAAGATGGAACAGAGCTCTCATTGTCATAGTTCTTTTGCAACCTGATAATGTCACTTCTTGGGCCCTAGTCATTGTATCTCATGGTTTTTGCACTTTCAAGAACCTTGTAAAAAGTAGGACAATTGATTCATGTTAGATATTGTATATACCTTATTCTCTGCAATGATAATTTCAAAACTTTTGGAATGTCAAAAATTCTGTTCACTACTTTGAAATGTGGTTGCTCATGTTTTTTTCCGTGCATTATTTTGTCATCCGAAACTCATTTTTTGAAATTGCACTTCTCTACTCTATACTTTTAAAAGCGGGCCCAGTCAATTTAAAAACTTGAAACTGCTATAAAAATGGCTCTATGTGCTCATTTCTCACATTTGCACTCTCAAAGAGCTAGAAAGCACAGACTGCAAGCCTCTAGAAATCTCGCGCGCAAGCAATGGCTGCTAGCACTTCCATTCCCATGAAATCTCCTCGAGATTTATTCATGGAGTTTTTGGAAACTACAGACTACAATGGTCGTACAATTTGTATGACTTAGTCTGTAGAGTCCCTAATCTTGAAGGGACAATAGCCATGAATTCCGATGTGATCGATGAGATCACAGATTTTATGGAACTCTATATTTTAAGATATGCCATAGATATTCTAGCATATGAGTGTAAATGGGTCCCCTGTGACCTGCTTTTTTACATTCATAAAGGAGATGAGGCATTTGCAAAGCGCTTAAAGCGTTTCATGGCGATTGCTGAGGCTTCAGGGCACCTGTTAGATGACACAGTGCCCTTAATTAAACAATTAAATAAGAAAAGGAAAATGGGAAGAAAATATCTTTCCTACATAGCAACAACAATCTTTTTTGTCAATGAGGAGCCCGAACCTTCACCCATGGACCTACCCCATCTTGTTACTGGGGGTTTTGTAGATGACAAGAAGGAACCCCAGATAGAAGCTCTCAACTTATTAGAAGAGAGTCAACAAATTTCCAGAGAATTTCCTCAAGGAGTAGTGGACAAATTAAAGGAAGCCAGTACACAGAAGAGTCCACCCTCCAACTTAGACCCCGTGGAACCCACTCTACCAGAGGTAGAGATGGAAATGTTTTCAGTTGTACTTGTTGATGGAGAGGAATTTTTGTTCCTGCACGATATTGAGAAGGCATTCGGTCTATGCCTCGACGAATGCCTTAGTATTTTCAGCTCAACCTCAGATGTTCCCATGGACAACACTTTTGACATTATCAAAAAGGCAACAATTCCACTTGGTGAATCAGTTGCGGACACCATTGCATTTGTGTGTGAAGAGATTTTGAGCCATGCCAACCAAGATGCTAGTGAAGAAGATCTAGCCACAACAAGGGAAAGAATTTTGGAGAAGAAGATTCCAACATCCCCTGTTGTGGAGCAAAGTGGCATGGCCCATTCATCAATTCCACTAGATGCAATGGGAAGAGGAGAGGATGAAGACAGGCTTCAAGATGTAAGTCTCTACTGACATTTATGGTTGTCTCATATTCATACAAGATGTATCTATTTAATTTTATGATTGTCTATGTGGAGGACACAATTGAAGTGGATAAATTTGCAGCAAGGAGTGGTGGTGACCGTGTTTCTCGGGGCCATGGCTCTTCCTTGGCACAGTACATTGGAAAATTGCCAAAGGAAGATTTTGTAATAATCCACAAGGACTTTTCCCCTCAAGGACACTTCATGACTTGGTGTATGAAGGCCTTGAGTAAAGTTTTGTGCCTATCTACAATAATGCAAGGGACCAATTGTATATTTCTAGTTAGGAAGTCCCTTGCCCTTACTACCCTAGGAGTTAACTTTAGAGGAAAAATATTAGGTCAAATAGGAATAGCTTTGGGTCTTGGATTGACAGACCCTCAATTAATATCCCAATCAGTTTTGACTTATCAATTGCCTCTATCTTTTCAGAGAAGAAAGAATGTAGTGGAGAGGCTCAAGGCCAAGAGCCAATTGTAAAAACTTTATAATACCAATGTTTTGTTTTTCCAATTTCCATGTGCATTCAATCTATTATATCTTTATGGTTTGACAATCTCATAACTTTTGCACAGTTTAATCAGTCTTTTTCCATTGTTTCTTGTAATTTGTGTTGCCCAAAATGCATGGAATGGCTAAGGAATGCAAAAAAAAGGCCTGCCACAGAAACGCGGGGATGGGCCCTGCAAAACTTTGCAGGGCCCATCCCCGCGTTTCTGTGGCAGGCCTTTTTTTTGCATTCCTAAGCCATCCTATGCACTAGGTTACCTGTATTGCAAGTCTGTCTTCTCAATTAGCACCTTCACTTGGGGAAATGTGGAACACTCTTCTTATATGCAATAATTAGAGAAAATTAAGACTCCTCTGGGTGCATATAAGCATGCAGCAGTAAATCAGTGCATGTATGTTCATAAACATTGCTTAGCTATTGGTCAGGGTTTTAGCATGCAGTGCACTCTAGCCAAGGCCAATCATATGCCCCCATTGTGCATGGCATGGGTTTTCATGGCTTGGAAATGCCAAAAAAAGGCCTGCCATAGAAACGCGGGGATAGGCCCTGCAAAACTTTTACAGGGCCCATCCCCGCGTTTCTGTGGCAGGCCTTTTTTTGGCATTTCTTGGCCATGAAATGCATTAAATAGCATTACCACTTACAACAAGTACAGAAAAAAGAATGATACAACTATGAAAAACACTTCAAAGATGTACTGGAAAAACACACCTACAAACATAGGAGAAATAAACTTCAAAACATGTACACTAAGAGATAAACATTTGGGAGAGCAAATATGAGAAGACAAAGATTATATTCATCATTTGGGTTTTACAAAATATTCATTGTATGGGATATACAAAAGGTTATCCAAACAAGGGAGTACAAATTATGGTTAATGGTTATTCCCTCTAATTCTCCTAGCTAGCTGCAAATCTTTAGGTTGTATTGTCACTCTCTTTGCATGGATGGCACATAGGTTAGAGTCCTCCAACATTGATATAAGATACGCCTCTGCAGCTTCTTGGAGAGCTTCAATGGCTATCCCTTGGATACGAAGTCCAGCGCAATAGCGTTGGATCTCTTCCTTCACAACTCTTGCAAATGACCTTCGTGGAATCAGAAGCTCCACAGACTTTTGATAGTGTCGAATCTCCGCAAAGGCTCTGGTTTGCTTTCTGCGCCTTTGTGGTGCTCTTGCATTTGGGGGGATGTTGGGTTGTGGTCGTTGTGGTCTACGACGTGGTTGATAGTTCTTCTTTCTTCTTGGAGGATGCCTAGATGGTCCTGCCTCATCATTTACTTCCTCTGCCCGACCTTGCTCTCTTTCTTCATCGGTTGGTCTTTGTCCTTGTCCTGGGGGGAGTGTCTTGCCTCCTTGTGTTACTCGATGGTTCACGGGGATATCATCATTGTTCCATGGTGGCTCATTTATACTTTCTTCATCTGAGGAACTCGATAAATTTGATGTCTCAATCACAACTCGTCTATGTCCTCGTTGTTTGGGCCTTGCCTTCATTGGTGTCCTGATTGGGGGCTCATCATGAGATGCAGAAGGGGAATAATTTATTTCTTGGGATACATCTCTCTCTGGTGAACCTTCATCCCCCCGCGATGCAATGCTACCGGATTGTGTCCCTGCACCCGAGTTTCGTCTTGAAGAGTGGCTTGTGGTTCGACGCTTCTTGTGGGGTGTCATCCATGTTGGGCGCTGAGTACCTTGCACATGGCTAGGGTAGACGACATGATCCTTCCTAGCAGTCTGCTTTGTGCGTGCCATTCTCTTAGGTTGTAAAGTGGTAAAATGAGGAAGGACACCTCTATTTATAGGCTTTCGCTTAAGAATTGTCCTGTTCACATTTAAATGGATAAAAATTAGTTTTAACACATTAAAAGTATATTCACAAAAATAGTAGAATTTTATTTGAAGTGAAAGGGGTTATAAAAACCTTGAAAAGTATAATGCATTTTAAGAGTTTGGAAATTATTTCCAAGCAGAACCCTCGCAGACTCTTTGTGCACGCCATTGGGCATGATGTTCGGGTCTTGACGATGACATCCACTTCTCTCTTGCAATATCATGTTGTAGCTTTCGTGTAATCTTTGCTAGTTGTGACTCACATGCCTTTTCCATTACATATTTTCTAGCAAATGTCGCACGAAAGAACCAATTGAACAGTTCTTCTAAATAGTTTGATTGGAGTAGACCACCCCCATGACGAGTGTTTTTAAAGTAAACACCTCTAGCTCTGTAATGTGACTTCTCCATTCCTTGTGTACTAAAAATGTCCAGTGACCCGTATCGATTCATAAAATATGCTCCATGTGCAAAAAGAATATGCTATGATCTGGTCAATAAGATATACACATAGTGTTTAAGACCAAATAAAAAAATGTAAGCGAAACTTACTATGTAATGTGTAATGTTGCTTTCTCCCCAAGATAAGATGAATGACTGTGTAAACTCCTTCAAAGTCACTTGGAATAATTCTCGTTGTGAAGCATTAGTGGAAGCCAAACACATCAAATGTAACAATTGATCGAACGATGACCAAACCTTCTTTCGCTTGTTAATGAGATCAACCTGACTATCATTGTCAGTTGTAATTGAACAAAGGTCCTTCCAAAGCTCCCATTTCCCATCATCTTGACTATTCACATCTTTTTTAAAGAAACGTCGTGCCTTCTTCCCAGTCATTGAAACTTGTTGTAAAATCTCTTGAGACTCACCATACTTCTTAACAACTAAAGATACGTGGCCACCATGACAACCTATAGAATTCAAAAGATCTTCTATTTTCTGGATTGCTATTGTAGACCTCTCTAGTGGTTTCATTGCAAATGCATATTCAACATGGAGCTTCAAAAGCTTATCAAAGATCCTCATGAATGCATGCAAAGTACAAAAGTGAACATTGACTAATGGAAATGGGATAATGGGGTTCCAATCATTGCTTATTTTATCACGAGTCGGTTCCTGTAACATTGGACACCTCAAAAGTGATATCTCCCATTCCCTGTGATTCAATGAGTCTGTTTCATCAATTTCTTCAGAGTCATCAACTCTCGTCAATGCCCTTGCATGTTTAGACTGTCTCTTAGATCCTTTGTAACCTTGTGTACAATATGGGCAAGGATAGAGAGAAGATGCTCCTTGTTTACAACCTAACATGCATTTTATACTCTTAAGGTCTCCACCCAAATGCCATTCTACATCAAAATCACCTATATCATCTACAAAAAGCTTTTGCCCATGTATTTGAGAAGAGATTACTTCCGTAATCCACAGAGTCCTACTAAAAATCCATGAAATAACATTATTTGTTTCTTTGGGAACTTCTATAGCACCTAACCACCAGATATCTCTCTCTGATTGCACACTGTACGTCAAATGGTCCCTCCTTCCTAAAGTCTCATCACTCATTGCATGGTCCATAATTTCGTTCATTAGCATCACACTCAACCTTTCTAGTTTCCGACCCTTTATGATTTGACACTCATCAAGCTTCAGTATGAACTTTAACTTAACATTACAGTCTGCACAAAAGAGAAAACATTATCTTAATATGACACTTGAATGCAATAGAACTTCAACACCAAATAAAATGTAGTAGGGGTACCTTTGATTGTTGAACTATAAAAGTGAACCATTGCTTGTTGAAGCTTCTGAAGATCCACAAATATATTGTTGAATTTAGTGTAAGTAAATCCTTGTGTAGATAGGATTTTTGATTGCTTCTTGGGAATATTTGGATGATAAATAGAGGCAGGCATAGTTTCTTCTATGAATAAATATTGTCCAATAGTACGAGTCACATCCTCATTTGAAGTTTTTTTATTGATAGACAATTTATATGGGCATGGAAATATACTTTGAGAAATACCTTGTGATTGTAAGGCTTGCCTGAGAAGGGTGTACATTGCAGTATACCCATTTCTACTGATGCCTGCTTCGTCACATATTGCCTGCACATCTTGCACTGTGATAAGATTTTTAAAGTTCTTTGAAAACTCAGCTTCAACAACAACTCTAATACACTTTCCTATGCGTGAGTCTAAAGCAGAAGTGATTTCTTTGGTGTTTATACAGCTATTCATCAGCTTGAATTGGTCTTGTGTTGTTGATGAAGCAGTTATGTCTTCAATAAACGACCTACACAATGAAATATTCCAAATCTTCATTAAAACATATAAAAGTAAAACAAACACTCACCTTGTTGCATATATACGTCGTTTGCGTGCTCCACCACCTTTTGAAAGAGCTTCAAAGGATGACAATGATCTTTTCCTATGTCTCATACCAAGTGGAGTCTCTTTCAGCTGCTGGAGATTGGCAGTTAACTTTGAAATTGTGCTTTGTTTTGCTTCAGTATCCTGTTCCAAATCTGCAAGTTGTTTTTGTAAAGATATGATTATGCTTTCTAAAGTGACCACCCTCATATGATGGATGTGATGTTGTTGGAACCAATACTTAGCAGTAGCAAGTGAATGTGTAGATAATCTCTTGCAGTAACCTAATAGTCCAGCTTCACCCGCACCAATGAACTGAAGTAAAGTTGAGAGGTTATGGAATGTTAGGATGGTAAGAAGATATTGGATCAAGAGGATAGAGTGAACCATGAGCCCAAAGATCAATACTTTTTTCTCCAGCTGCACGACGTTCATTTTGAGAATTGGCATCATTGTTGCATCGTGTATTTGGAGCAAACTCTCTAGGCACACGAACATGGATACTTGTTGATGCAGGAGCATGAGGACGTTCTACTGTGAAGTTTGTGATACATTTCAACACCATCTTTGCTAATGACCAACAATATCAAAAACAAAGATGAAAAACCGGTTGGAAGGGAGTCTAAAGCATAGGTTTTGCTCAAAAAATGTGTTTTCTTGTATGTGTATGGGTTAAAGTGTATTTTTCCACTGAGTATGGCTGAAAATGATGAAATTTGAAAAAAGTCATTTTTTGGGGGAAGCATAGTCACGGATTTGATGATGTGGCACTTACTTTTGGAGGGAGTTTGAAAATTATACTTTTTCTAAAAGAAACTTCAGAAAATGGGCCCAAAAAGTGACTTCTGACATATATATTAAAAAATAGGCTTTTTTGAGTTAATATACACTGAAAATGAGACTTTTTAAAAAAATTCATTTTTTTATTCAAATACATGTACGAGTTTGATGATGTGGAAAGTAGATTCTCTTTCTCTCTCTCTAGAATAAGAAAGAGAGAGGCCTATTGAAGCCTAAAAAAAAGCCTACTCCAGCCTACTAAAAAGTGCCCTATTAAATGCACTTTGTCCCCTTAAACAAGAACAGAATTAAGCTTAATCCCTAACAATTAGGGATCCTTACAAGGCCCATGCAGGGTTCATTTTGTCCCCTAATGAGATGAAACGATGACATGCTCTGATACCAATTGTTGGAGTTAGACGTCTGCGGAAGCATGCAAACAACACAAGGAAGAAGAAGAAGCTTGGAGCACAACACACAATACTGAATGTATTACTAGAGGATGTACAAAGATAAGTAGACCATTAGGGCAATAGGCGTATATACAAGCCGGGAGAAAAAAACCTCATAAAGAGGGAAAAACGTGCCCCCGCAGTCCTAGAGTGTTCACACACATCACTACCTAAATATATCAACATGCATTATCACAAAAACTATGCATGTAATTTTGTCCTTTTGTGCCGAACATATATACAAGTTTTGAATCATTACTAGAAGTATCCCAATGTCTATTACAAGTTTAGTAGAGCTCAATAGGGTGTTCTTATTTAGAGTTTTGTATCCATTTTGTGCATCAAGGTATTTAGTCACTCACCATGGCCAAATCAATGATATGTTTTGTATATAGATTGTTGAGGATAAGTTGGATGGTACTATTATGAATTTTGGGTATATATGATGCCTCATGTAATTTTAGCAAAAGTGTTGTGGAATATTATGTAGGGTTTTGAAAAACATCTTACTACATCGATAAATACAAATATTCAAGGTGATGTAGATGGTGTTGAAGATGACGACCTTCAATTTCTTGATCGTTTTGCAACTCTTGTTGCAGGATAAAAGCATGTTAATGTTTACAAAAAAGTGATGTCTATGACATATGGCCGCCTATGTCACTCACATGGGCTTCTTGAATTATCGCCACCACTTCATGTGGGGGGTAGACATCATAGCCTGTAGCTCAGTGATGAGTAGCACCTCCTTTAATGTCAATTCGGGAAGACGTGAGGATGGTATGAAGACCTCGAGCAAGTGAAGGCACAAATGTGTGAGTGAGAAGCACACTAACATGCACACACCTACACACACACGCGCACACACGGCAAGAACAAAGAGAGTAAGACAATGGAATCACTTCTATTGCAACCAAGTTCTCATACAAGCTCAAAACTACAAGAAGCTAGCCCAAAAATGAGCTCTCTAGCTCTATTTATAGTTTTTGACTAGCTTTGGCCCTGTCCAGACCTAGTGTCCGGCCTAGTTAAAAATTAGGTTCCAGGGCTTATTTGAGGGCTCAAACGAGATCTAAAAATTATGAAAATTGGCAGGCAACTACTTCTAAGGCTCCCCAAGCTCAAGGACTCCTCGGCTTGTACAAAATGGAGCTACAAAAAGGTGAAATGATATTTACAAGGGTTTTTCGTGATGAGAATCACTTGAAAATGATGTAAGGGTTTTGAAAAAAAATGAAGGGTTGCCTTAGTGCTAGATCTGCATGTGTGTCCGTACTTGCTTCTTCCCGTGTGTTGTCAACACTCTCCCCCCCTAGCGTCTGTCGCCTCTGACAGACCTCTGCTCCACTGTTTGATCAATGTAGTTCTGCAGGAGGTCGGTTGCCACTTCTTGTTCCTTGATGCGTAGTCCCCGAACCAAGTCTCTTTGGAGGGTCTCCCAATTGACTGCACTCAGTATGTCTGGTTGTGGTGTTGTGTAGAGTTCTGAGTGCATGGTTTGTTCACATGCGAATAGATGGAGCAGGTGGGTTGGGCGTGGTGCGAACACTTCTGAGTGTGACTCCCAGAACCCCGTGGTGAACATATCGTCGAAAGTTTTCTTATAGCAGGCAGGGAGATATCTGATGCGTGCGTGCCATGCATAAGCAACTCGTATGCTTGGGGTTGTGCTCATATCATACAGGAGGTCATAATTACCATTGATGAAGCCGGGAATCGGAGGCTGAATATGGCATACATTGCGAAAAGTTTTGAGCACCACCTACATCATATCGAATATCTTGAGCATCATCTGGGCAGCCACATCTGGCATGGGGCGGAGGCATGGCAACCAATGTCTGATGGTTGCTATCATGTAAGATACTGTGGGGGTGCCGGTTGGGGGTGCAATGGCGGGGTAATTAAGCCATTCTCTACAGTTTACATTGTTCTGAACCTTGATGGCGAAGGCTTTCCATGATCTTCTTCTTTGTACTGGCCCATAACAAGGGTTATACTTCAAATGCATGGGAGCGTGATCCCATGTTCTCAGCATGTCCGGGTATGTTTCCAATAATCTTTGCCTCCAAGTAGGTGGGAAAATCGCCCCTTTCCTGGCTGCCTCTGGTATATCTTCTGGTTCGAACTGGGTGGCGAAGGTAGGGCACTTGTTGGTGACTCTTTTGATCTCTGCGTTGTAGTCGGCCAACAATACAAAATATGGCTTATATTGTAATTCAGAGCTCGTGATGAGTCGTCTAGGAGCAAGGTGCCTGAAATACTCAGATTGAAGTATGGTTTCTTCAATGGCCTTCATTGCTAGCATTTGAGTTGCTACGCGCTCTTCGTGAGTGTGGCCCATCTCCTCTACCTGCTTCATCCATGCTGACGGGGGCTCCTCATATGTATCCTGGCCTCCCTCCATAATTCTGCCTCCTGGAAGGGGTTGAGGCTCATAATTGTCTTCAAATGTCTCCTCCACCGGAATGACTACTGTGTCTTCGTCTATGGTTTGATCAGGTGGGGAGGGAGGTCGTTCATACTGTAACAATTTAATTTTTAGTTCTGCCACCTGTTGCCATAGCTCAAGTACCTCGTTGGTTACTGGTAATTCTTGCTCTGGTGAGGTTGCAGCGTCGGCCACCTCTTTAGGTTCTCGTTGGTGTGGTCTAGGCACTTGGGCTTTCTGTAGGTCTTTGACTTGGTCAGCAAGCTGATCATGTGCTTCTAAGAGATTAGCATAGGTTTCCAATATTTGTTGTATGTTTTTTGAGGGGATGGCTTGGAATTTAGCAGGGTCAATGGGTGCTCCTGGGGTGTTTTCCATGGCCGCTTCTAGGTTCTCCTGGTTTTGTTGTTGTAGTCTTCTGTTCTCTTCTTGAGCCGTGGCTAGATGGCGACGTAGTAGAGCCATGTTGCGTTGAAGTCTCGCATTGCGGCCCATTTGTTCTCTGAGTTGTTCCTCCATAGCTTTGCCTGTCTCTGCATACTTAGCTTCGAGTTCTATCTTCGATTGTTGGAGATCAGTCACCTGATGTTGTAGTGTCGTATTACCTAGTTCTAGGGCATCGACTCGTGCCTGGAGTTGAGCCGAGAGATTGCACAGCTCTGTGTTATTTTCTTCTAATAGCTTATCCTCTTGCTTAAGCTGAGTGGCCGCTTCAACCATGGTGTTTAGTGCACTACTAAATGATGTGGATGCATGGGTAGAGGTGGAACATGCAAAGGGTCGGGAAATGGGGAAGGGAAAAGTGGATGATGTGCCTATGAGTGAAGTGAGATGTGATGATGGTGGAACAGTCATGGCGGTGGGTGCTAGTGTGGATGGTGAAATATCCATGGGATCGGATGTGATAGTGTGTGAAGAGTGAATTGTGAATACAGGAACGGTAGGTGGTGTGTTAGTGGTGGCAGTGAATGTGGGGAAGTAGGGTTGGGTAAGGGACTTTTTATTATAATTCTCCACCTGTTGGAGTATATTTACAAGGTTTGTCCAGAATGATGGTTGGGTGATTTGGGTTGATTCTGAGGGGGTTAACAGGGGTACAGTGGGTAGGGGTTGGGAGGAAGGGACGGTGTGGGTGAATGGAAAAGGTTGGGATAAGGTTTGGCTAGTGGCAAGTGGTTGTCCCAGGATGGGGAGATAAGAGGGGTGACCTATTATGGATTGATCGGTGGCAGGATGACCTGTGTGAGGTTCCAATATTTGGGCAGAAGTGATGGCTGTGGGTAAAGGGAAGGATGTAAAAACGGAGGTGTGTACAATGGTTTCATGATGGGTGGATAATGGTTGTTCAGAAGGGCTAGTGGAGAAGGGTTCTGAGGGTTGAATGGAAGGTGGCGGTGGAGATGGTACCTGTGTAATTACCTCTTGTTCGTCGGTGGGCCTTGGGCTCGTCATGTGAACATCCTCTGAGATTATAGCAGGCAAGGCAGTAGAGACTTCCATTTGAATCATTTTCCCGCGTTGTGGCTGTGTATCAATCCTTCGTTGATCATAGATAGGGTTTTCCTGATAGACCATTGTCCTCAATGCTTCCCTGATCCCACATGTCTCTGCCAATAGATTCAATGATTCCACAAAATGTGAGTCGACATTTTCAGTCTGAAGCATCTGGTTCACTAGAGCTCTGTTCGCCTCTTCTGTCATATTATGTCTTCTCTGTACCTGCTTGATTGTCTTGTACAGCCGTCTGAGTTGTGCTGTGTAGGCAGGGGCCTCCTCTTCACTATCTTCTGCTTCATTTCTTTGTGCACCTTCCTGAGTTTGAGTGTTTGGGTCATGATGATGCTGTGCCACTTCTTCCCCATGTACTCTGCTTGTCTCGCCCCGTGGCTGTTCTCTTTGGACGGATGCTCCTGGATCAACATCGTCAGGGGAATCTTCACTGTCTGATAGGGGGACCGTCTGCAGGAATCTTTCAAAGTCAAAGTTTGGATCCTCTGTGAAGGTGGCCATAGATGCAAACTCTGCATCGGTAGGTAGTGGAGGGGCGGATGGAGCAGGTTGTACCACATCCCCAGCTTGAGCTCCCTGAAGATGGCTCGTGAAAGGTGCGACCTGAGCTTCTGGTCGGGGAGAAGCTTCGATCGTGGCTTCTTGAGGGATCATTACCTGGGAGAGCGATCCACGCATTCGTTTTGGAGGCTCGCTCCCTGACTTCCGCCCTTTGAACAACTCCAAGTGTGCATATTTTAGGGCTCTAGCAACCGGCACATCATATGCAAGACATCTATAGATAATTCTTGTAAGTGCACAACAGCCATGTAGAGTAGGCTTCCTCACTCCCCGCTTGCCTGCCTCATACGCTTGGTCCAAGATCCATACAGGCATCTTAATGGGCAAGCTTCCAGTCTCTGCTAGATATAACCCATACCATATTTTCTTGTGAGGTTGGGTGAAACGGTCCTGAGCTGGGAATGTGACGTGTTGGAGGCACATCCTCAATGGTATGGCGATGTTGGGGGTGAGGGCGCACATTTCTTTTAGCTTCTTGATTCTATTGCTTTTCATCGACTCAGGTATCAAGGGGTCGCGGTCAGAAGGTACATGAGTGCCATACATCTGAAGTGCTTCCCTGATCAAAGTAACATTCAATTTGAACTTCCTCATTTCCTCCAGATTTGACAAGGAGGGCACCTAGAATGTGCCTGAATGATCTTTATCACCTGTCGGCTTCAGTGTGGCAATTAGGTAGTAGCACCTGAGGAAATCGGGTTTAGGCAGAGCTGCACTGAAATAAGTTTGTAATCTTGCTTTTTGCCAGATATCTTGAAGTGGAGCTGCATTTTGCAGTGCTTCAAATTCTCGTGAGAAGAACTAGAAGGTCCACCACACTCCTCCACATTCCATCTTGGATTCCCAGATATGATCCGCGTCTCCCAAATCTCCTGGCATCTCATTGAACCAGTGAGAGTGCCCTTTTACTCTTTCAGTTAGGCCATTTGGTGGATCTGGAATAGGGATTCGCCGCACATTCACGAACTCTTCAGGCCGAGCTGTTGGTGGGGCCTCCACTGGCATGGCATCCCAATTGATTTGAGCACCAGAGCCTGCCTGAGAGCTAGTGCCTGCTGCTGTTGCCATGAGGATAGGTTGCTTATCTGCTGGAAGAAGAAAGGCACATTAGTGTTGCATAGGAAACAAGATGTAATGGTGTTCCCTTCACAATACTAACATGACAATCCTTGAGGTGAGTGGTTAGTGGTTAGAGGTGAAGTGTTTGTGATAGATGTGAGTGGTGATTAGAGTTCAATGTCATCCTAGATGCATACTTTGGTTATGCAATGGGCTCAGAATGCTCCTGTGTTAGAGCAGACGGATTTACAGAATTGGGTCAGGGGGTTTAATACACAGTTTAATTCTCCAAATTTTGATAGAGGAATCGTAGCTCTTAGAACTAAAGACAGGTGACGATTTCTGGATGAGAGTGTGTTGTATTTGGGACCTTTTGGGTACCCATTTCCAGACATTCCTACGGTTGATGGGAGTGGAGACAGTGAGTGGTGTAGGTATCTTTTCGTTTTCTGAGTTGTTGGCCACGAGTGCTTGTGAATGTTGCTTCATCCTAGTGCCTGAAGGTGAAGTAATTTGGGCTTGTAAGCAGGCCTTGGGCACCCATATCTATCTAGCATTAGGGATGGCCTTCATTGACCGCTTAGGAACCCAAATAGAAATGGTATGCCTAGGGGTTATCCTAGGGGGCTTCTTCACTTTGTTCCTTGATGGTGAGGCTCATTTCTTGTCTCCTTGAGAGTCTTCTATTAGAGTTGTGGGTTTTCCATCCTTGCGTATCTAGATCTGCTTCGCACCACGCGGTGCTCCGTGTTGCACGGGTTGGCGCTCCTACCTCTTGATCAGTAGCCTCCTTCGTGTCGAGTGATGTTCGGTCTGCTCGTTTAGCATCTTCTTTGGATCAGTTAGGAACTCCTTATTGGCTCCTATACCTTCAGTAAGATTGACAATCCTCTGCACCATAGAAGTTTGTACAAGAACAACATTGTTATCTTCATGTGGATTCCTGGAGGGACCAGGAGTTGGTGCCTGTTCTATTGGTTTGAGTGCTTGATTTTCTAATTCAATCGTGAGACGGCTTTGGCCTACCCAAGCCTGAAGAAGTCCACTTCTTAGGTTGAGGTTGACTGCGTGATCATAGATCCAGTCTTGGCCTAAGACAAGAGGTTCGGTCAGATCCTCGTCTTCACACACTAGCACTTTTGCCGGCATGAGGACCTCTTGTATGTAGAGGGGAAGATCCACTTCTCCCATGCAAGGGGTTTCAACACCTCCTAGTCCTATCAGATATGCTTCTAGGGGTTTTACCTCCAATTGCAGCTGCTTGCAATAAGAAAGCCGAACTGCACTTGTGGCTGCTCCTGAATCAATTAAAGCTCTCACGCTTGTTGTGCTGTCTCTTTGTCCTATTTCTAGGGTCACAAAAGGTCGTCGGTCCACTATCTTATGGGTACGTTCACCTGAAGCCTCACACATGGCCATGTGATAGCTTGGAGACTCTTGAGTGTCAGTCATAGGCTGATCCCTCCCTTGTCTCCTCAACTTCATTCATCTGATACGCTCTAAGGCCTCTGCCTGTGCTTCTTCTCGAATTCGTTTTTCCTCCTCTTTATGTTGCTTAGCAGTATTGAGTCGACTTAGCATCTCCTCCGTGAGGGGTTCCTGATACAACTTGACTCTGCATCCGCTAATATAGTTTGGGAGAACGTCACCCTCTAAAGTGGCTAGTTGTATTGCTCCACTCGTGGAGATCCTATTGATGATCATAGGTCCGTATCCTCTCTTTTCTAGCTTCCTTGCGTGTTGTTTCAATGTGTAGACTAAAACTAGATCTCCTGCTTTCAGGCCCTTATCCTTCACATGGGCATCAAAGTATGCCTTTTTTCTCTTCTTAGCTGCATATATCCCTGCAGCTGCTCTCAGTCTTGTTTCCCCTAATCGTTCAAGGTCAAAAAGTCTAGAGGAGAGTTCATGACCCGTCCATTCGTGCTCTTGTGCTACTTTCAATGTAGGTATTAAGACGTCCAATGGTAGCACTGCGTTTTGGCCAAATACTATCTGAAAGGGGGTGGCTTGGAGTACCGTTTTGTAGGCGACTCGGTATGCCCAAACAGCATGGTGTAGCTGTTTATCCCAATCAGAGCGTTTATTGTTCACTAATTTTGTCAATACATTGCATAGGATCTTATTGGTGCTTTCGGCTTGTCCATTAGCTTGAGGGTGATAGGGGGCAGACTTCTTATGCACTACCAAGAATTCTTGGAGTAGATTTTCAATAACTTCGTTCAAGAAGTGAGTGCCTCTATCACTAACTAGCTCTATGGGTAGCCCGTATCTTGTGAATACATTCTCAAATAAGAACTTAGCAGTTGTCTGAGCGTCGTTCTTCGTTGTGGCTTTTACCTCTACCCACTTGGTTAGATAATCCGTGGCCACGATGATATACTCAGCATGGGAACCCTTAGCTGGGGGATTGATAGGACCTACAAAGTATATTCCCCACTTAGAGAATGCACTTCCGCCCATCATAGGCTTCAATGGCATCTCATCTCTGCGTATAGGATACTGGGTTCGCTAACAAATCTCACACCTCTTCACATAGGTATGTGCGTCCATGTGAAGGGTGGGCCACCAAAATCCTGCAAATAGGATTGCTTTGATCACCCTATCTGGACCAAAGTGTCCTCCTGCTACGCCCTGGTGAGCAGTTTCCAAGATCTTTAGATATTCATTCTCATGAACACATAATCTCAGGTAACCATCTTTTCCGCACTTGTATAGATTATCACCAATGAGTGAATAATCTAGGGCCTCTTGTTCGAGACTTCTTTTCCTAACCAGAGTCATGTCTGGAGGGAATGTTTTCGTCCTTAAGAAGGATACTAATGGTTCACTCCAATCTGGCACTATTGACACTTGATAAAGAGTGGCATGTTCCACTGGTGGTTTAGTGCAGCAGATTGGGCATTCCTTACACAACTTCTGGACATCAGCTTCCATAGTCGGCCAATGCACTCCTAGTCTCCTCAGGGTCTGTAGGGTTCGTTGTTTTGAGTAGTGTTGCTCTAATGCACCTACATGTGCTAATTGCAACCACTTAGCGTACTCGTCCTCTTCTACACAACAAGCCAAGATTCCTTGATCTGTGTGCTTGTACATACTTCCAGCCATGATGTGGTTCTTTTGAGCTTTGACCACCTCCTTATCCTGTGTGTTTACTATTGGATGATTAGGTCCATATGTAAGTATTGGCACTAAGGGCTTGGCCCATTGGGGCACCACTTCCAAATTGAACAAGTATGCATCAGGTAAGTCATCTGACACTCCTTGCGGGGCCTCTCCGGATGTGAGCCTAGAGAGATGGTCTGCTCTCAAATGAGTCCTACCTTTCCTTACCACAACCTCAAAGTCATACTCCATTAGTAAAAGAAACCATCTTACTAACCTTCCAGTGTTGCATGGTTTGTTTACCAGGTATAGTAATGCTTGATGATCAGTAAAAAACTTAAACTTATTTACAAGCAAATAATGTCTAAACTTTTTAACCGCATACACCATGCCTAGTCCTTCCCTCTCAGTGGTGGTATAATTCCGTTCAGCTGCATTTAGTTGTCTACTAGCATAGGCAATAGGGAGGTCCATGTTCCCTTCACCCGTAGGTTGTGCAAGTACGCATCCAATAGCATAATTGGAGGCATCCACATGAACATGGAATGGATTGCTCCAATCTGGTGTGGTCAAGATTGGTGCTGAACACAATCGCTTCTTCAGCTCATTGAAGGAGTTCTCACACTCATCCGTCCACTCAAAGTTAGTCAAGAGTCCATACATGGGCTTTGCAATGACGGCATACATGTGAATGAACCGGCGGTAGTAACCACAATGCCCCATGAAAGCTTGTACTTCCTTGACATTCCTTGGCCTAGGTAGCTCTGCTATGGCTCTCACTTTCTCTTCATCAGTGGATATGCCATTCTTTGACACTATGTGTCCTAAAATCTTGCCTTGCCTGACCATAAAGACACATTTTTCTGGGTTCAGGCAGACTTGATATTCTTTGCATTTATCAAAGATCTGTCTGAGTTCGGGTATATGGGTCTGTCTAATGTTGGAATGAGCGCAAAGATCATCAACATAGACTTCCAAATTCTTCCTCAAGAACTCTTTAAACACGTGAAACATTAGTCTTTGGAAGGTTGCAGGAGCATTGGTTAGCCCGAATGGCATTACCCTAAAAGCGAATATACCCCACTCTGTGGCAAAAGCCGTTTTATGCTGATCTTCTGGTGCAATGGCTACTTGATTGTAGCCCGAAAACCCATCTAGGAAGCTGTACACTTCCTTGCCAGCTACCCTTTCTAATAGATGCTCAGTGATAGGAAGCGGATAGCTATCTCTAATAGTGGCTGCATTAACCTTCTTCAGGTTTATGCATACTCGTAATTTGCCGTTCTTCTTGGGCACCACTACAATGGGGGATACCCATTCAGTGTGCTCAATTTCATAGATAAATCCGGCTTCCACCAAGCGGTCTATCTCTTCTTTGATCTTAGCAGCATAGTTATCATTATATGTGTATGGCTTTTGCTTAGAGGGTTTAGCATCTGAGGTCATGGGAATTGTGTGAGAGCATATGTCTGGGTCAACACCCCCACGAGGATCCGGATTCTATGGAATGCACAGACTCAGTCTCATCTTTGGCTCTATGGATGGGATTCCATTGAATAGGCGGTACGTCTCTATGAGAGTAATCCTTAAGATTGACTTTGGTTGTAACACCTAAGTGCTGCAAGTACAAAGAGTTGGTTCCCCAATCCTGTACCACTTGCAACTGTCGTAGAAAAGGTCGTCCCAAGATCATCTCATAGGCATGATTTTTGTTGAAGTCACATATGGCAAATGTGTGTTCAAACTCGACACCACAGGTGGTGAGAGTTATTCCTTCTAGCAATCCTAAGGGTCTCTCAATATGACCATCGGCCATCTGCAATTTCATTCTCGTTGGCCTGAGTGCTGGCTTGCCCCAACGCTTCCATAGGGAAGTGGTGGCAATTGCAACTCCTGCACCTGAGTCCAAAATTGCCTTGGTAGTGTACTCCTGGTAGGTAATGGGAAGATAGGTGTTCCCTTCTTCACCTTCACACACATCTCCTATCTTATTCAAGGGGATCTCTGGCACTATCCTATGTGATCCTACCTGGGAGCGAGGTTTTGCTATCTCGGGCACTTGATTGGCTACATGTTTCCACACTTCTGGTCTAACCTTAAGCAGCTCTTCCAAAGTGAGATTGCACTGCACTTTGGTGTTCTTCACTACCTCTGTGTTCCTAGGTATGACTGAATCTTCGTTTCTCACCATGACTGTAGGCGCTCTCATACAGGTGGACTTTGCTTCCCATGGGCCTGTGAAATGGGGTAGTTCTTGTAAAGAATTAGACTCGAAGTCTAATCTTTCTTGAGATTGGGTACTCTCCTGCTCTCCATAAATGGAAGGAAGGTTTTGAGGGAATTGATCGTGTGTGTCATCCACCAGTTCAATGGGAGGAGGGACTTCACTCTCTTTAGCCCATTTGTCTTCTTGAATCTCTCGTAGGAATTCTGGTGTGAATCGATTCATAGAAGATGATGTGTCTGGCTCCGTAGAGTTAGGCACACAAGCTTCAGGCACATAAGCTTTAGGCACATAAGCTTTCTGGGTAGGAAGACCTGCTCCTTCACTGGCCTTGTCATGGTGTTGAAAGGCAAGTTCCTTTTGTGATTGTGCCATCAGATTCTCTATTCTTTCTAGGGAGGAGGGGTTGTCTGGTTCAGTGGAATTGGGCACATAAGCTTCGGCTGGGGGATGGGTCATGTTTTTGCTTGCTTTATCTCTTTCTTGATTTTTTTCTTCCTTGGCCGATCTTGCAATTATGCCCTCTAACTTCTCTAGAAGTCCATCCAAGTGTAATTGTGTCTTGGCTGAGCCTGAGTAATTGAAAAGGCGACTGGCTTCAAACATAGTTTGGGCCAATGCGACCATTTTCGCGCAAAGCTTGGTTCTTTCTATCTCTAGGTCAGCTCTAGGGTAGCACTTGTCATGATCCGTTACATTTGGCCCTTCTTGGATTCTGGCCTGATATGCTTTAAGCATCATGTCTATGTCTTCAAGAGTGGGATCGGCTAATACTGATCGTACTCGGGGTGGTGGGTGGGATACGTGGGGTGTATTAGAGGGTGGAGGGATGGAGGGTGATGGGGATGGTAGCGGTGGGAATGTGTGAGAGTGCGGTTGAGATGTGATCTCTATGATTTTTGCTTTAGTTTCTTTCAAGCTTTCTTCAAGTTCGCTCATCTTTTTTGCCCATTGCCTTTTCATTCTTTCACGACTATCCTTCCAGGCTCTAGTTCTCTTTTTGGTTATGCTCTCTGTTTCACTCACCTCGGGGCTCTTTTCCTGACCAACACCTTGGTTTTGTTGTAGTGCTTGGGCTCTTGTGATCACTTGCACAGGTGCAGTGGAAGTCACACTCCCTGTGGAGTCTACAACTAACCCAACAACATTGATAGGAGTGATTTTAGGCATGTTATTAGGGTTCTTTGGGCAATCTCGTAGGAGATGCTCTTTCCCGCAGTCTTGACAGAACCCCTGAACGTTTACTGGTTGAGGTTGTGTAGGGGCAGGCAGTGGACAATCACGTATAAGGTGATCTCCCTGACATCTGAAGCATGGTCCTCTAGGAAATGGGGGTCGTACCTGCCTAGGTTGAGGTCTAGAGTTGGGGTTTGTGTACATGACATTAGCATACTCAGGTTCCCCACTATTTTCACTTGGGTCCTCATAATAGTATGACTCATTATGCTCGGGTGACTGCATGTAATAAGCCTGTGGGCTATCAATATGTGTGGAGTCAAAACTATGGTCACTTGGATCACTGTCTGATAGCAATGGGGTGATTGGGACTATGGCTCTGTTCGGATTTTCTTCAACAGATGCATATTTCACTGGGATCACATTAGTTGGAGCAGGGGGTTGCTGTACTAGGACTGGTTGAGGTCTCTGCTGCCCTGGATAAGGTGGCTGATAAGTTTGCTGAGGTCGGTTGTATTGTTGTGGTGGGTACTGATTCTAGTATCTACCCTGTTGTGGATATGGCTGAGGGTAATTTTGCCTAACAGTTTGTTTGTTATATGGGCAGTTTTGTGTAGTGTGGTTTGTGTACCTACGCTCTATGGTGCAGTACTGGCTACTAGGATTCGCCTGGGGTTGGGCCATAATGGGACATACATTTGCCATATGGTCACCGCCACAAGTGTAACACCGCTTGACTGGGGTAAATCTCGGAATTTTCTTGCTAGAGACACCTAGTTTTTGAGCTACCTTCTCTGCAAGTTCCTCAATGGATGTGCATTGACCAGATGTGAGGCTACTAGAGCTATCTGAATCCTTATAGATTTTTGATAGTTCTAATTCCTCACCTAGATTGTCCTCAATGTCTATGCACATGCGCACGCACTCTTCTATCGTTCTGGGGTCCTTCAGATACACATATGACCTGAGTTTGGTGCTCAACAATCCATCTAAGAACAAGGCCACTTGTTTGGCTGGTGTGGGTAACTCTGGCATCGGGCATCTCTCCAGGTACTGCCTAAATCTTCTTCCAGCTAGTCTGACCGTCTCTTGAGGTGTTTGTTTGAAGCTATGAATTAGTGAGGATGCGTTGTGCCTGATTCCACTCTTAGAAAACTCAATGATAAATGCCTCTAAGAGCTGGTCTATGTTTCTGAAATGCCTCTCGTTCAGTGGTTGAAACCACGTAAGGGCAGTGTTCCTAAGGGTTAGACCAAAAGCATTATATTGTGTGAAGAGGTCCTCTACCTGTTCAGCTTTCAATACTTGCCAAAATTCTACCACATGGTCATAAGGGTCTCCCGTGCCATCGAAATAATTCTTCATGGACTTCACCAGTTGAGTTGGTCGCAGGGTCCTAGTGTGTTCTCTCGGCCTTGGCAAAGGAAAATCGTCAGTATTCCTTTGATTCCATGGGGTTCTATGTCTCTCACGTTCCACTCTATTCCTTTCTGTTCCCGTTCTCTCCCTTCCCAGAGAGTTGGCAAAACTTACTTCAGGTTTGTCTCTACTTCTATCTCTTTGAGCTCCATGAGCTTGGGAGGTCCCAGCTCCTTGGTGACCAAAGAACGCATTAGACCTTGGTTGGGGAAAAACAAATTCACCCTTCCATGTGTAGGCATGCCTGCCATGCTCAGTGACCATGAAGATTCTCTCTGATGCATTGTCTAGGTAGGTTACTTGGCCTGGGCTATCAGGGTCTTTAAACTCATAGATTGTGTGGGCACTCACTTCTTGAGGTTGAGCAGATTTATATCTCCAAAAAGCCTCATCGGTTTCTCGATTTAAAAGCAGATCTATGCTTTTATTATCCTGTGGAATCCACTCTGGAGTCATGATTCTGGTCAAGACAGATTTACCCCTGGGAGTTCTTGGCTCTTTCTCAAAATTTCCTTGTTCTATATCACCCATGTTGGTCTCTGCAATCACATTTCCGATCTCGTCTGTTCTATCAGGAAGAGTGGTGACTACATAAATAGTACCCTCTTTATCTAGGTATGCTCCATTCTCAAACTTGACTACCGGGTGTTCTAGTCCATGGGGTTGATCGGGGTTCTTAATCTGGACCACAGATCTTCTCAGTCCATCTTCGTAGATGCGAGCACCTAGACGATTCGTCCTGATGTATTCCAATTGAGTCTTGTAAGGTCCCTCTGGCTTTTCTAGATAATCCAACCCTGAACTACCTACTGGTCTCTCCATGTGATAGGACATCTCAGAATCAGTTGTTTCTAATCTGGGAGTGTATGGGAATTCACTCAACTGCTGGACCCAAGACCTGGCAGTGTGATTGACACTAGCTTCAGAAGATCTGAGGCTTTGTCTGTCTCGGCCTATGTGTCTGCCTGATCTAAGGTTCATATGCCTGAGTTATCTACCCCCTTGGTCCCAAGCACACTCTCATTGCAGTTTAATTTGCACCAATCACTTTGTTCTTTTGAGTTGAATATTATGTTTATGGTCTTGTCTGAAATCGCGTCGTGAGGAGTACTTAAGTGAATTTCCACACTTGATGAGTGATTGACTCCAGTTTACCTTTTATCCCTTAGAGTTTTCGCACTTAAGCCCTACTTAATTCTTGCACTTGGTTGATTAATACTCTTGGACTTGATTCGTGCCTAACGTTGCCCTAATTAATTACCACACCTAAGTCGTACTTAGCCTATGCTAGGAATTGACAAAGGAGGGTTGAGAGATCTTCCAACCTCAATTAGCTGGTTGACCAGACTGCTAGACAAGCCCAGGAAGCCTTCTCCCAAGCTTGGTACTCACCCTTGCTAGCTTGCTTTGGATTGCCTTGAGTGCACACAATGTTCCTGCAAAAGCTCACCAGTCAGTATAGCTCTCTTACCACAAGTAATTGACAGACACACATCAATATTTGTAGTCCCCCTGAAGTAGCTCACTGAACCCCCTCAATCTTAGGACCACCTAGTTTCACCTAAAGGTCAACTTAAAAATACATGTTCTAAAACTCCGCGTATGATTCTTACAAAAAGCAGCTAAGGTCCACATAGGATTCTCAACGAGCTTTCCAACGAGACCAAAATCTCAACAATCGGAGTTCGTATGGTCAAGTTATGACCATTCAGGCACTAAAGGGTCCAAACAGGCTTCTCAGGGTTCAGGAAATCCCTCTCTGGTTTCTAGGTCTTTTGCCCACTTCCAAGGTTCTACAGTTATACCAAGGTGCCTAGAATTGAGCTCAACTACCCGTCAATTCACTCAAAAATAACCCTAACTTTTCCTGCGTTAAAAGGCCGTGTATCACGATAGGTCGGGTCGAGGTGTCACGTTAGGTCGAAGTGTCGCGATAGGTCGTGAGGTGTCGCGATACTCCCAAGTGTCGCGATAGGTCATGAGGTGTCGCGATAGCTCGTGAGGTGTCGCAATAGGTCGAAGTGTCGCGATAGGTCGTGAGGTGTCGCGATAGGTCGTGAGGTGTCGCGATAGGTCGTGAAGTGTCGCGATACTCCCAAGTGTCGCAATAGCTCGTGAGGTGTCGTGATAGCTCGTGAGGTGTCGCGATAGGTCGAAGTGTCGCGATAGGTCGTGAAGTGTCGCGATAGGTCGTGAAGTGTCGCGATAGGTCGTGAAGTGTCGCGATAGTCCCAAGTGTCGCGATAGCTCGTGAGGTGTCGCGATAGGTCGTGAGGTGTCGCGATACTCCCAAGTGTCGCGATAGGTCGTGAGGTGTCGCGATAGGTCGTGAAGTGTCACGATAGCTCGTGAGGTGTCGCGATAGCTCGTGAGGTGTTGCGATACCTCGAGGTGTCACGATAGCTCGGGATATGGTGAATTTTTCTGTTCTTTCTAGTGATCCTGGGAGCTCTAGGCCTGCGCAGTGTCGTGGTGCACTCAGAATCGTGATTGGGTGAAATTTTCGGAGTGTCACGATAGCTCGAGCTCAACGCCTCGGGGACTATGCAGACAGATTCTGTACCTGCTGAGCTTGCTGGAGATGATGATGGAGCTGCCACCTACAAGAAACATGCAAAAAACACACAAAACAAGAACACACACGCTCGCTCTCTCTCAAACTCGCACACAACAAATGAGGGAATGCTAAGGAAGAGGGAATATGTAGTGGAGAAGGAGGTGGAGGTGGAGATGGAGAAGGAGGTGAAGATGGAGATGGAGATGGAGAAAAATCAGAAATTTACCAACTACTTACCATTCCAACGCGTCCTCTCTACGTCTTACCATCACACGCTCGTCCTCAAAGCTCGATCCCCGGCAACGGTGCCAAAATTTGGTGTAGCTCAGTGATGAGTAGCACCTCCTTTAATGTCAATCCGGGAAGACGTGAGGATGGTATGAAGACGTCGAGCAAGTGAAGGCACAAATGTGTGAGTGAGAAGCACACTAACATGCACACACCTACACACACACGCGCACACACGGCAAGAACAAAGAGAGTAAGACAATGGAATCACTTCTATTGCAACCAAGTTCTCATACAAGCTCATTACTACAAGAAGCTAGCCCAAAAATGAGCTCTCTAGCTCTATTTATAGTTTTTGACTAGCTTTGGCCCTGTCCAGACCTAGTGTCTGGCCTAGTTAAAAATTAGGTTCCAGTGCTTATTTGAGGGCTCAAACGAGATCTAAAAATTATGAAAATTGGCAGGCAACTACTTCTAAGGCTCCCCAAGCTCAAGGACTCCTCGGCTTGTACAAAATGGAGCTACAAAAAGGTGAAATGATATTTACAAGGGTTTTTCATGATGAAAATCACTTGAAAATGATGTAAGGGTTTTGAAAAAAAATGAAGGGTTGCCTTAGTGCTAGATCTGCATGTGTGTCCGTACTTGCTTCTTCCCGTGTGTTGTCAACATAGCCATATACCATTTCTATGCTGAGAAGTTCAATCAAGTGGAACATTTGCTTCCTACCTAATAAAGCTGCTAAATGGATAGGTAGATCTTGGATTCTTTTGACATATAGGCTAACCTCATAAAAAGAAACACTAAACATCTTTATATAGAAAACTATAAATCCTAGCAAGATAATTCTTTATGGGATATTATTGTGTCTCCTCACTCTTTTGTTGGTGTAGGAAATTCCCTTTGTTGTAGATTATGGAAGGCTTGGATGGAGGTTAAAAAGGCATGTTTCCCTAATGAGAAATACTTTACTCATTCTGACTTTTTTCTTTAGGAAAGCATCTAGATTGGATGGCTATCTCTGTGGAACAATTGCAAAATGGGAATCAAAGAGCACAAGTGTTGCAAGAAGGGATACTATAGCTAGAATGACATCACTGTCAATGGTGGGGTCATTAAGGACTCTGTTATAATGGATATCACTAACTTATCTCTTGTTTGTCTTTAGGTATTGTTGCTACACAAAAAGGTGCTGCGGGAGAGGCTACTTCAATGCACTTCCCACAGGCCTTTTCACCTTGCTGATGTTGCCAGATACATGTTGTAGAAATTCAAGAGCTATAGAGGGTTCAAAGACATTGTAGTGAGGTGTCTTCTTGCTATCAAGAGAGCCCCTCCTGAGGATTTTCAACTGTCTAAACATTTGTATAACACCTCCCCGAACCAATGGAGGGATTTTCTCATGTTCATGAGCTTGTGTATGAGGAACCTTTGTATCTCTCTGATTGGTATCCTGCCTAGATGTATGTCCCCTGCTTCAGTAGTATTTGCTGAGTATTTATTGTAATCTAGGACCGTGTGTGGGATCCTACCCTCTGTACACTTACACATACCATCATTAATCTAATCTTCTTGTTGTCTCAAAAACAAAGGTTGAGTGCTTATATATATTTGGTGAGGGTTTGCCCATAGCACACTTTGTAACTCTTCTATATTAATATTCTTGTTTTTTATTCTCTCAAAAAAAGAGAGTGTGGCTCAGTTCAGCTGGATTGGCTCTTCACCTCTTGAGGCAGGGGTGGGGGTTCAATCCCTCGCTACGGCAAGACACTATGTAACTCATCTAACCCTTGCTTTGTGGGATACGGGGGGTCCCATGGGTATTATTGATGTTCACTTGTATAGTTGCAATTTCAAAATTAAAGTATTGGGGAGTAGGCTTTGACTGAATCTCCATTTCAAAAGAGAAAAAGAAAAGTGTGGCAGCTTACCCCCCCACAACAAAACATGGACCCCTAAAACAGATGAATTGATGTGAGGGTGGAAGCATGATTTTGGAAGGAAATGCCATTTATGTACCATCAGAATAGTTTGAATCCACCCATAGACTTATGCATGTCGTAGATCAAGCTTTCTTGGTCAGTCAGAAGGGCAAAGGAAAATGCTATTCTACTCGTAAGTAGAAATCTGCTAATTCTACACAATCAAAGAAGGAAGACAAAGGTGCAAAGAAAATAGAAAAGTAGAAATTGTTTTGCAAATATTGAAGCAAATGATCATGTCATTAAGAGCTATCCAAAATTGGTTGTTGAAGAGGTAAAGAAGAAAGAGGCCTGAATGGTTGTTGCCGAGGCCTCTACACCAAAAATAGAGTCTAGTAACCTTGTGCATGATGAAGAATGGGTGTTTACTACTGTTTGTAGTTTTGGCCCATCTTCTCATGAGCAATGCATGTCTACAGTAGACTGAGATGTTTGGTACTCTGATAGTGGGTGACCAAACATATTACTTCGGAGCATAGTTTCTTCTCTTCACTCAAGCCAGGCCCTATAGGGAATACTGTTACATGCACCAACAACTCCTCTTATCCTGTTATGGGATTTGGTAAGATTGTTCTAACTACTACTGATGGTAGTTCGTTTACATTGTTAGGTGCTTTATTTATGCCAAGGATCAAGAAGAATCTGTTATCAGTTTTGTCTTTAGGAAAAATTGGCTTGGTTGTGAAATTTGTTCATGATAGATGTACAAATCATGATCTCTCAAATGACAACATGATTATTGGTTCTAGAATTTTATCTCGTGGGTTGTATAAGCTCATAGATTACGAAAAATTCATGAATGATTTAGCATGTGCAATACATGATTCTCATGCTATGTCATATGCAAAGCTTTGGCATGCACGCTTTCGTCATCTGAATTTTTTTAGTTTTCTATGCCTACAAAAATCTAAAATGGTGTCCTCTTTGTGCAAACTTGAGGCACTTGGTAAACATGTTTGTGAAGGCTGTATTTTGAGCAAAATGCAATGTTTATCCTTCCCAAAAGATGGTTTAGTTCTAGCTACTCAGGAATAGTAGCTTGTACATAGTGATGTCTGTGGTCCTATGTAGACAACCTCTTTTGGGAACTATCTTTACTTTGTGACTTTCATCAATGAATTTTCTAGGCATGCATGGATATATTAATTGAAAGCAAAGACCAAAGTGTTTATTGGCTTCAAATAGTTTTTGGTTTTGGCTAGGAATATGTCAGCATATAAAATGGGTACCCTCCATTCTGATCATGGGGAGGGGGGGTGGATATATGTCTTCTGACTTTAATGCATTTTTGTGTGAATGTGGGTTAAAACATCAATGTATAGAACCTTATACACCTCAAGAGAATGGAGTTGTTGAATGAAAGAACAAGTCTCTCATTGAGATGGCGAGGTGTATGGTCAAGAGTCAGGCTTCACCATGTAGTTTTTGGTTTGAGGCTGTTATGTGTGCAACTTATGTACTTAATAGGTGTCCCACTAAAGCACTGCAGTCTATCACTCCATATGAGGCTTGGCATGGTCACAAGCCCTCTCTTGCTCATCTACATGTTTTTGGTTTTTTGGCATATGCATTAGTGCGTGAACATCACAGAAAATTGGATTATAAAGTAGTAAAATGTATTTTTTTTGGGTACAGTTCTGAAAGCAAAGGCTATTGTCTATATCATCCACATACTAAATGCATTTTCGTTAGCCGTGATGTTGTTTTTGTGGAAGATGCTATTCAGTGCTAGCTTTCATGTAATAAGGAGACATCTATTAGCTCCAAAGACATGTATGATACTTTGCTGCCTCTTTTTATAGGTGGATAGTTTAGTGTTGGTCCTAATGAGGCAACTTCTTAGCCTTTACAAGTTTCATGTGATGATGCAGATCATTCCATTTCCGATGCAAATTTACATGATGCACTTGTTGATGAGCGAGCCAATATTCAGGAGGCAAAAACTATGCCAAAATGGTTGGTGCAGAGTTTGCATGATAGCAAATTAAATGCACCTCTATCATATAGTACTCATTCAGGTTCTCATAGTGCCTCTTTTGCATCAGATTGCTATGTTGTGGCTACATCTAGTCTCTGTGATGAAAGTGATCGTGTTTCGTTTGATGAAGCATGAAATTTAGAAAGTTGGATGGTTGTTATGCAATCTGAATATGATGCTATAATGAAGAACGGTACGTGGTCTTTATATGACTTGCCTCTTGGAAAGAAGGCCATTGGCACTAACTGGGTATACAAGCTGAAACATAAGCCTGATGGAATAGTTGATAGGCACAAGGCTAGGCTTGTTGCAAAGGGTTATGCATGGGAAAGAGGCATTGATTTTGATAAGACCTCTGCTTCTTCTTGTCGAATGGCTACTGTTTGTAGCATCTGTGCACTTGCAACCCATCATGGTTGGAATGTACATTAGTTAGACATTAAAGTTGCATTTTTGAATGGTGATTGCATGAAGAAGTTCCATACCAACATGGCTCAAGATTTCTACACATCTCTTGTTACATGTCATTATGATGCATCTTTGCATTCTAAATGTATGGTTGTGAGTGAGGCTGACTCAGATTGGTTCTTTGATAGTGGTGCTTCAAAGGACATAGCTTCATGAAAAAGATTTTTTGCATCTTTGAAAGATGCACCCAAAGGAGCACATGTGTGTGTAAACAATGTCTCTTATCCTATCATTGGAGTAGGAGAAATTGAACTTACAACTACAAATGGAGGTGTGGTTCTCTTGAAAGTTGCATTGTATATACCTGGTATCAAGAAGAACTTAATATCAATTCCATTGATTGCCAAAGCTAGACTTCATGTGCACTTTATTGATGATAAGTGTATGGTTCATGATTTTAGCAATGGTGATATTATGTTGATGTCCGATACATTATGTAGCGGTTTATATCGCATGGATACAAGAGGGCTACGTCGAATGCCTTGGTTGCTCATACTTCTTCCATAGATGAAATGGAGCTTTGGCAAGCTTGTTTTGGTCACTTGAACTTAAATAGTTTGCTTTACTTGCAAAAGAAGGCATGATTATTGGATTTTAAACAATTGAGTCCATTGAAATGCATGCATGTGAAGGTTTCATTCTTGGAAAATTCACCTTGCGTCTTTTCCAAAAGACAATCATAGACACACTACAAGAAAATTGTAGCTTGTTCATAGTGATGTATGTGGTCCCATAAAGACTCCATCTTTTGAGAAGCATGTATATTTTGTTACCTTCATTGATGATGCCACTCACCATACATGGGTGTATCCTATGAAAGCAAAAAATGAGGTATTTTCTTGCTTCAAGCATTTTTAGGTATGGATGAAAATTGTTCTTCAAACAAGCTTTACTCTATGAACATATCCTAGTGGTGAGTACATGTGTGACATGAATTTAATGATTTGCTTCATGAAAGAGGTATTTCACACCAATGTACGATGCCATATCCACCTTAGAAAAATGGTGTTGTTGAGCATAAAAATAGAACATTCCTTGAAATGGCATGATGTATGGTGAAAGGAAAGCACCTTCTTGACAAGTTTTTGATGGCAGCGATCATGTGTGCAAACTATGTGTTGAATCACTACCCTATAAAAGCATTGAGATTCAGCACTCCTTATGAGGCTCGGAATGGATATAAACCTATGGTTAGTCATATGAATATGTTTGGTTGTTTGGCATATGCTCTTATGCCATCACAACAATATCACAAACTTAATAATAAGTAAAAGAAATGTATATTTGTTTGTTATAGTGTTAAAAGTAAGGGATACCATTTGACGAACACAATTGTTGTGAGTCAAGATGCAGTATTTTCTAAAAATTCACTTGGCTCTCTACTTGAATGCAAAAAAACAGCCAATAGTTAGCTCACAATATGTGTTCTATACACTTATGTCTTTGTCCAAAAATGGTGCACTTCATTATGGCCATGTAGATCAGCCAACTGAGGCTCAAAGGGCTGAAAAGTTCTAGTAAAATAGAGCTAAAAATGTAGGGAATTTCTAGCCATACATGGTTGAAATGTATTAGCCAAAAATTACCAAAACTACTTGAAATTTTATCCACATATGGCTGAACATTTGCATCAAAATATGGCTGAAAATGAGGGTGAAATTCATCCCACACATGATATACATGTTGATAATATATTACATAATGAAGGCATGTCAATCAAGAGCGCAAAAACTATGCCAAATTGGCTTCAAAAAACTTTGTTGGACAAAAAATTGAGTGCACCTTTACTTGGTAAAACTAGGTCAAGATCTCACCATGCATCAAGTAATTTTGTGAATATTCTCTTATTGGAACATCATGGAATGAAGAGCAACTTAGTTTTGAAGGTGCATGTGATGATCCACAATGGATGAGTGCTATGAAATTACAAAGGGATTCCATACATAGGAATGGTACTTGGTAGTTATGTGAATTGCCGGATGGAAAAAATGCCATTGGTACAAAGTAGGTTTACAAGTTTAAGAGAAAGTGTGATAGTAGCGTTGATTACTACAAAGCCAGATTGGTTGCCAAAGGATATGTGCAACATTATGGCATTCACTACGAGGAAAATTTTGCACCTAATTCATGAATGACTGCCATTCGTACTGTGGTTGCATTGGCTGCCCATCAAGGTTGGAAAGTACATCACTTGGACATAAAAACAGCTTTCTTGAATGTTGATTTGCAAGAGGGGGTCTATGTGAAGCAAGCTCTTGGATTTTCCATGAAAGGGCAAGAGCATATGGTTTGTCGCTTGCATAAAGCCTTGTATGGTCTCAAGCAAGCTCCATGTGCATGTTATGACAAAACCCATAAGCACTTGATTTCTCTTGGCTTCACATGTAGTCCAATTGAAAGCACACTCCATGTACGCAAAGATGCAAATAATCTTACAGTGCTTGTTATTTATGTCAATTATGTCAATTACGTACTCTTGAATGGTTCATGTGATGCAAAAATTGACATTCTTATGGCTGATTTGCAGCATAATTTTGATGTTACTTATCTTGGTCTTTTGAGCTACTACCTTGGTATCCACTTTGTATCTGTTGAGTGGGAAATTGTTATGCATCAAGCAAACTATGTTGAAAAACTACTTTAGGGTTAGGCTTAGTTCCTTTTGTGAATTGATTCCACATAGCTTGAAACTTTCTTATACATGAGTGCTAGCTCCTTGTTCACCGCATCACTCCCATGGTGGAATTTGTCAATATATTTAAATAGTGACGTGTGGGAACACTATCATATCATACTCATTCAGGCTCTCATTGTTTTGGCCTTGAAGTCTACAAACCTATTGCCACTCCTATGGAGATAGGTTTATGATTGATTCTTCATGATGCTCGAGATGCATTTGATGTTGTTACGTATCAGCAGGTTGTTGGATGCTTGATTTACTTATGCATTGATTGACTAGATATTCAGTTTTTTGTCTCATAGATGAGCATGTTTATGCATTGTTGAGGTGTCAAGCATTGGCAAGCGGTTAAGTGCATCTTTCTCTATTTAAGTGGTGCCCAGCTATTTGGCTTGTTTAATCCCAAGGGGGGAACATTACCACCATATTTAGATGATTTTTTTTACTCTGACTTGGCTGGTTGCTATGACACTTGGGTGTCTACAAGTGGTTTTTTCTTCATGCTTGGTAGCTCATGCATATCTTGGTTGAGGAAGATGTAGCCTACTTTGGCCACCTCTAGTTATGAGGCTAAGTATAAGGTAGCTTTCACAAGTTTTATTGAGTTTGTGTGGCTCAGATGCCTTATGGCTAATTTGGGTGTTGGTCAATCTTCTATCTCGACCATCTTCAATGACACATAGAGCATATTGATAGTTGTGAAGAACCCTGTGTTCCATGTTCACACTAAGCACATTGAGCTGCACTATCATTATGTCAGGGAGAGGTTCTCTCTTGGAGAGATCAATTTGGCATCGTTGCCCACATACGAGAACATTGCACACCTTTTCACAAAGACTCTACCTAAGGAGAAGTAAGCTTTGGGCTTACTGTCTTGTGTGGATTGATTCCACATAACTTGGCACTTCATTGTACATGAGTCCCAGCTCCTTGTCCACAACACTCCCATGGGGGATTTGTCGATATATTTAGGAAGTGATGTGCATGAACATGCTAGGACTAGTGGGGCATTTTTTTCCTATTTAGGAGGTTTTTTTCCTCGGCTTGTATATGTGCCTATAACCCTAACGGATCACTTATCTTTGTACATTCTCTTGGTAATACATTTAGTATTGTGTGATGTGCTCCAAGCTTCTTCTTCTTTCTTGTGTTGTTTGTGTGCTTCCGTAGACCTCAAACTCCAACAATTGGTAAAAGAGCAAGTGGCTCCTTCATCTAGGGGGTCATCAACACCTCTCTAGTCATAGTCTCATAATTGCTTGAAATTTGGTAAGCATACTCACCATGATTAAGAGTTCAAAACTACTACACTTTGTGGTGCCGAAATCATGATCCAAGATCGTTTTGGCCTTCGAATGCACTATTGCAATGCTTATGTAGGCAATTTTTTCTTTTTGTGTCAAAGATATATATAGGTTTTTATTCACTAGTATAAGTGCCTCAAAGCGTGCTATAGGTTTAGTAGAACTCATCAGGGTAGTTCTATTCAACTTTATCAGATACACTTACTTTTTTGCATCAAGATATTTTAGTTAGTGGCCATGGCTGAAAGCACTGATGTATTCCGTATGTTGGCTGTTGAGGATAAGTTGGATCGTACCAATTACCCATTATGGGCTTATATAATGCATCATGTACTGGTTGTAGAAGGACTATGGAATATTATGGAGGGTGTTTAAAAACATCCTATTACCCCTACAAACATGTTGCTGAAGGTGACATAGATGGTGTTGAAGATGGTGATATTCTTTAGGTTCTTCTTCATGCTCGCATTCTTGCTACACCTACTATAGAGCAACTTTGATGGGATTGTAGAGATGCTCAAGCTCAAGCATTGATAGCCTTGTCTATCAAACATGCCATTTTGCCTCACATTTGCTCTTGTAGATTAGCAAAGGATATTTGGGATACACTTACCACTTTATACTGGGCAAGGAATGATGATCATGTTTCTTACCTCCAAAACAACTTGGAGAGTGAGCATATGAATGAAGGAGATTCTTTGGACAATTTTTTACAAAGATCAAAGATTTGAAGGAGTAGTTGATTTCTACTAATGAAGTCTTTCCTGATAGGTCACTTGTGCAGACTCTTCTGAATGTTCTTCTAGATTCATATCAAGGTTTTTCTTCTAATCTTCAATTGATGATGAAAGGAAATCCAAATGCATTAACATTTGAGGATTTATTCTCTATTCTACTAAAGGAAGATGATTCTAGGTAGAAAAAGTCCATTATGCATGTTACAGATCAAGCTTTCATGGATAGTTAGAAGGGCACAAGAAAATGGATCTCATCTATAAGTAAGCAAAAATATGCTAATTCTGCACAATCTAAGAATGATGATAGAGAGAAGTCAAAAACAAAAAAGAAGAAATTGTTTTGCAAATATTTTACATAAAATGATCATGGCATAAAGAGTTTTCCAAAACTGGCTGCAAAAGAGGCAAAGAAGAAAAAGGTTGATGGTTGTTGTAGAGGCCTCTACACCCAAAACAGAGTCTGACAATCTTGTGCAGAATGAAGAATGGGCATTTGCTACAATTTGCACTTATGAACCATCTTCTCATGAATAGTGTATGTCTGTGGTATACTCAGATGTTTGGTAATTTGATAGTGGTGCAACAAAACATATTACCTCGAAGTGTAGTTTCTTCACTTCTCTCGAGCCTACCCCTACAAGGAATACTATCACATGTGCCAACAACTCCTCTTCTTCTTTTACATTTTCGGATGCTTTATTTGTGCTACAGATCGAGAAAAATGTGTTATCAATTTTAGCATTAGGCAAGATCAGCTTGTTTGTATAAGGTTTTGATGACAAATGTACAAAATCTTGATCTCTCAAATCGTGATATCAATATTTCTTTTGGCATTTCATGTTGTGAGCTCTATAAGCTCATAGACTACAAAAAATCTGTGATTGATTAAGCATGTGCAATACATGATTCTCCAGCTATGTCGAATGCAAAGCTTTGACATGCATGCTTTAGTCATCAGAATTTTGCTAGTTTGCTATGCCCACGAAAACCTAAAGTGATGTCCTCTTTGCCAAAACTTGAGGCACCTAGTAAATATGTATGTAAAGGTTGTATTTTGGGATACATGCAAGGTTCTTGATTTCCAAAAGATGGTTCAGTTCAAGCTGCTTAGAAATTGCAACTTGTTCACAATAGTGTTTGTACTGCTATGCAGACACCCTCTTTTGGAAACTATCTTTGCTTCTTGACTTTCATTGATAATGTTTCTAGACATGCTTAGGTATATCCATTGAAAACAAAGTCTGAAGTGTTTATGTGCTTCAAGTAGTTTCTGGTTTTGGCTAAAAATTTATCAGCATGTAAAATGGTCACCCACTCTTCTGATCGAGGGGGGGAATATATGTCTTCTGATTTTAAATGGTGAACATGGGATAAAACATTAGTGTATAGTGCCATGTACACCTCAATAGAATGGATTTGTTGAACAAAAGAATAGGTTACTCATGGAGATGGTGAGTGTATAGTCAAGAGTCAAGCTTTACCACATAGTCTCTGGCTTGAGGTTGTTATGTGTGCAACATATGTACTTAATAGGTGTCCCACTAAAGCATTGTAGGCTATCACTCCATATGAGGATTGGCATGATCACAAGCCATTTGTTGTTCACGTGCATGCTTTGATTGTTTGGCATATGCATTAGTGCCTGAACAACAATGCAAGAAATTTGATGATAAAGTAGTGAAATGTATTTTACTTGGGTATAGTTCTAAAAGTAAAGTTTCTCGTCTGTATCATCCATAGACTAAATGTATTTTGGTTAGCTGTGATTTTGTTTTTGTGGAAGATGTTATCCAACCATTACTTTAATATACTAAGCAGACATTAGTTAGCTCCAAAGGCATGTATAACACTTTGCTACCTCTCTTTATAGGTGGAGAGCCTAGTGCTGGTCCAAATGAGGCAATTTTTCAACCTTTACAAGTTTCATGGTGATCTGGATCATTCCATTTGTGATGTAGATTAACATGATGCACTTCTTAATGAGAGAGCTAATATTGAGGAGGCAAAAACTATGCCTAAATTGTTGGTGCAAACTTTGCACGATAGAAAATTAGATGCACCTCCATCATATAATACTCATTCATGCTCTCATGGTGCTTCTTTTGCATTAGATTTCTATGATATGGCTGCCTCTATTCTTTGTGATGATAATGAGCCTATTTTGTTTGAAGAAACACAAAATTCTAAAAATTGCAGGGCTACTATGCAATCATAATATGATGCTATTATGAAAAATCATACCTAGTCTTTATGTCACTTGCCTCTTGGAAAGAAGGCCATTGGCACTAAGTGGGCATAGAAGCTGAAGCATAAGCCTGATGGAGTGTTTGAGAGGTATAAGGCTAGGCTTGTTGCAAAGGATTATGATGAAGAAAGAGGCATTGATTTTTTATAAGACCTTTGCTCCTACATGTTGAATGACTAGTGTCTGTAGCATGTGTGCAGTTGCAGCTCATCATGGTTGGAATGTACATCAGTTGGACATTAAAGCTGCATTTTTGAATTGTGACTTGCATGAAGAAGTGTATGTTTTTTAGCCCCATGGTTTTGTGCAAAAAGGGCATGAAAACCAAGTATGCAGGTTGAAAAATGCATTATATGGTTTGAAGCAAGCACCACGTGTGTAGTAGAAAAGATACATGCGTATGTGATTGCACATGGTTTTGAGAATAGTCCAACTGAGAGCACCTTATATGTTAAGCATGCAAATGATGTGCTTCTGATTATTGTTGTGTATGTTGATGACATGCTGCTAACTTCTCCTCATGAGAAGCATATTGTTGATTTTAAGGCTGATTCGCATGCCTCATTTGAGATATTAGATTTGGGGCATTTGCATCATTATTTGGGCATTCAATTTATGCAAGTTGATGGTGGAATAACTTTGTATCAAACAAAATACATTGACACATTATTGCAACATTTTGGCCTTGAAGACTACAAACCTATCGCCACTCCTATGCAGAAAGGTTAATTATTGAGTCTTCATGATTCCCAAGATGCATTTGGTGTTGTTCTCTATTAGTAGACTATTTGATGCTTGATTTACTTATGCATTACTTTGCCAAATATTCAGTTTCCTATCTCACAGATGAGCAGGTTTTTATGCATTGCTGAGGTGTTAAGTATTGTTTCAAGAAGTTAAGCACATATTTTGCTACTTGGTTGGTACCCGACGACTTGGCTTGTTTTTTCCGAGGGGGATCACTACCATGAGATTTACATTCTTTTTCTAACTTTGACTGGGTTGAGATGAGTTTGGCATATATGCCCACACAAGAGAACATTGCAAACCTTTTCACAAAGGCTCTATCTATGTTCACCATATCACTCATTGGGGGGGGGGGGGGGGTTTCTTGATATATTTAGGTAGTGATGTGTGTGAACACACTAGGACCACCGAGGCATTTTTTCCCTTTTAAGGAGGTTTTGTCCCCTGTCTTTTACATATGCCTATAACCCTAACTCTCACCTATCTTTGTACACTCTCTTGGTAATACATCCAACATTGTGTTTTGTGCTTCAAGCTTCTTCTTCTTCTTTGTGTTGTTTATGTGCTTCCGCAGACCTCAAACGCCAACAAGCACGGTATGAAAAAATCCATAAGCACTTGATTGCTCTTGGCTTCATGTGTAGTCCAAATGAGAGCACATTCTATGTATGAAAAGATGCGGATAATCTTATAGTGCTTGCTCTTTATGTTGATGACATACTCTTGACTGGGTCATGTGATGAAAATTTAACATTCTTATAACTAATTTTCAACATACTTTTGATGTCACTTATATTGGTCTTTTGAGCTACTATCTTGGCATCCAATTTGTATCCCTTGAGAGGGGAATGGTTATGCATCAAGCAAAGTATGTTGAAAAACTCCTTGAAGGCTTTGACTTTGAGGTTGGAAGCCAATTTCCACAGCAATTGAGATAGGATTTAGGTTCTTAGTTGAGGATTCTAGTGATGCATTTGACACTTCTCTTTATTATCAATATGTGCAATGTCTTATATATGCATGCAACACAAGCAAGATATACAATATGCAATTTCTCAATTGACTCAATTCATGCATATCCCTAGCACTAAACATTAGAAAGCGGTGAAATGTGTGTTTAGATATCTCAAAGGCACTTTGAGTTTTGGTCTTTTTTATGGAAGATATATACTCAGCCATGCTTGCATGCTTTTACAAATAGTGATTGGGTAGGTTGTTATGATACTCATGTGTCCACTAGTGGTGATAGGTTTTTTCCTTGGAAACTCATGCATATCTTGGTTGAGTAAGAAGCAACCTATAGTGGTGACATTGAGTTGTGAAGCTGAGTACATATGAGTTTTCACAACTACAGTGGAGTGTATATGGTTGAGACGCATATTGATGGATGTTTGCATGGAGATCGATGCTTTTATGCATATTCTCACTGATAATTAGAGTGCATTGGCTATTGCACAAAACCCAATGTTCCATGCATGGACCAAACATATTGAGGTGCTTTATCACTAGGTGAGATAGCACCTTCATGGAGGATATCTTGATTTGGTATATGTGCCTACATAAGATAATGTGTCAGACATATTTGCCAAAGCTTTTCCATGAGAAAATTTTGAAGCTTTTCATAGAGCTTTAGGCATATTCACTTGTGGGGGCTGATCTGTCACTCCCTATATGTGTTCTCATTCCCTCTAAGGGAATTTGTTACACTTACGTGTTCCTCGAGTAGCTTTGATGTGTTTTCTTCCCTATACATGGGCACTTTTTACTTTAGTGATGGCTACATGTTTCTTTTCCCCATGTTAGCACATACTTGATACACCCATATGTGGTCATACTTTGTACTTAGGGATATTATTCAACTCTTACTTTAGTTTTGAACATTGTCATAGAGAGCTATTCCAGCCATCCATCTTCTCCATGTGTCTTGCTGCATTTGTGCTCCTTGTGTGTGCTTCTCGTGTTTCCCTCCCACTTCTACACACATGAACATATTTGACTGAAGCAAGAATAGATCAAGTTCCTCCAGTGCTCCTAGTCCCTCTATACCCATGTCAATCATTGACCGACTAATAAATCCAAGTTCAATTGCTGCCATAACAACTAAAATGTGTGCTCTTGAGCATAATAACTCGAAAATTAGACTATTTAATGCTAACAAAACCTATGCTATCTTGACTAACCTAAGCATGACAGCCATGTGTGTATGAAAGACATCCAAAGCACGATCATCAAAACCAATATGTCTTGATATATCTATGTCAATGCATAAGTGAACCCAAGAATGATGGCATAGCCAGTAACTTGTCAACATCCAAATTAGCCATCCTCTTAACCAGGATGCATCGAGCTCTCTGTCCTTAAAGCTAATATGCTCTACCACATAGTGTTATCATAAGATGTCACTTGCTCTATGAAACCAAGTGTATCATCATATTCTACATGAGCTAATTGCATAGTATCAATATTGATGTTGAATTGATCATCTAATTCTAACTGAGTATCATCACAATGCTCTATGGGAGTATCCACATCATGCTCTAAAGCATCCAAATGATCATCCACAGTGTGCTCCACATGAGCATTCATGTAATTAGAAAATTCATGCTCTACATGAGCATCACAAGCATCCAAAGCATGCTCTACATGTGCATACATCTGAGCATTTGAAGTCTACCATACATGTGCATCATGAATGTTAAAGGACCTATCTATAGGCAAAAAAAATGAGACATGATGAGTCTCACATCACACATAAGGTTGAACTCCCACTAAGATGAGATTATTTCTCACATAGGGTACATGCCATGGATAATCGTGCCTAATCCTAACATGTCTTACAAGCATAAGTTGTCGCAAATACAACTAAAAATGATGCCCATCAAGGAATGCATTACATTCTCTCTCTTGTAATTGTCTAATTGAAAAGAAGCTCATAGAGAATCAAGGCACATAATGTACATGTTTGAGTTTGAATGATGCTCCACTAGTTAGCATCAGGTATACATCTCGTGCACCCTCAATGTCATATGGTGAGCAATCACCCATCTGCACACATCCATGACTCTCATATGAGAATCTACAAAAGAACTCACGAGTGTCATGGAAAGTGGCTAATGCATCAAGCGACCAATCTTTATGTGTATTATCCAATGGACTAAGAGAAATTTTGAACCATAGGAGAAAATGACATCACATCAGTGGCATAATCAATCACCATAGACTCTCTTGAAACCACTACCTGACTTGCATCACATGCATTATGATTTCATCATCACAACCACCTAAAGCAACATGATCGAGTATGACCCTCATAATCATAGTGCCAACATCAAAGCTTTTTATGTGATCTATATTTCACATGAGTAAATGGACTCACGTACATATCATGTAGTCTCTTCTATAATGCACTACTCATCTCTTGATGCATCACATACTCATCTATAGAGGCCAATAGCTCTAACTAGATAGTGTGTTTGGTCAATGCATCCATATCCATGCATATGTTGTCAAGCATGTCACAAGGCCTCTATGCATCTCTATGCACAAACATTTGTAACCTTGCATGAACCAATGTACACCACAGTTGATCTTTCTTTCTCAAAAAGTCATTGCCATCAGAATGAGAAGCCAACATGTTGACAAGCCAAGAGACTAGCAATGTAATAAGAAACTAGAAACAATACACTATCACCAATAGGATGACACCTACATATCCATATGCATGAATCACTTCACAAATATCTCATTGGAGAAAAAGACCATGTGAGCCACCTTTCACATAACCGTGCATCTAGCATGTACATAAAACCATGAGCGTGAATCTGTTCATTGAGTCTCCAAGCAAACCAAGTAGATGTGAAAAACATCATGGAAAGCATTTGACAAAGTATCCCCTATAAACTAAGCAATCAAAACATGATAACAAGTAGCAAAATAAAAATGAGTAACTTGTCATCACCTATCATTGATCCAACCAAAGATGATGGCAAATATGATGCCAAAAATTGATAGCATTAAGATCTAATACAATCATGACACACCTCCCACTCAAGAATAAATCCAAAAAATGGTCCAAACTATCAAAAATAACCTTTGACCAAGTCCAAGTGAATGGAGATGAGCAACAATTCAAAGCTATCACACAAGCATATAGGATCTGCTAGAGCATCTATCTAGCATACGTTCTAACAAAATTTCGATAGCATCTCCCCTAAAAGATGGACTCTAGAATCAAATAACCAAATGGGAATCACCATCCATATATGCCAAGAATCACACTTGCAAATAAACTATCAAATCAATTACCATAGGCTAACACAATAGCCAATCCAAGTGACAAATAAGTGTGCAACTAAGGCTCCAATTTAGATCATGTACTTGCAAGGAAAACAAGACCACACAAGTCCTAACCAAGTATCCAATCAGTATCTCACAAAACTATATGCAATAGACAAAGAAAACTATATAAAATTGGCATAAAATAGAATACACACATAATGCCACATGCATGCATTGAAAAAACCATGATCTCAAATCAAAGATGAAATGTCATAAATTGAAAAACAATACCACAATGCCATTTTACATGTCAGACTTGACATAAGTCACTCTACTCTCATATAGAGGAGCATCCACATAGATCATAGATGTTCAATGCCTTCAAGTTCTAAAACTAAGAGCTCACACACGAAAAAATGTCTCTGACATAAGTTCCAAAGCAACATGAACCTCCAAAAGCAATTAAGGTTTTTCTAGTGAAAATCTATCTCTCTGTATTTTTCTATTTCAGGTGAGGTGTGTAACCACACATACATGATATACTCATATGTGGTTGTACATTGTACTTAGGGATTCATATATAGCTCTCAATTCAGTTCATTCGTATACTATTCATCATCTATCAATAGAGAGCTCTTCCAACCATCACGTGTCTCTATGCTTTGATCTCCTTCTTCACTCTTGTGTAAAATTCTATTTGTGCTTCCTCACTCACTCACACACCTAGCACCAACCTCTTTGAGACATCATTTGAAGTAGTATATGAGAATCTTTTGTATGTGTTAGGAAAATGTTTTACCTTCCACCATCCAATAAAAAACATGAGTTAGAGACTCTCTGAATTGAAGTGGGATAGGTACTCAGGCATGTCTCCTTTAATGCTCTTTACCACACACAAAAGAATTAAACAATAATACAATGAGACCATCATATATCAATTCACGAGCTTAAATAAGAGGGAAAGAATAAAATAGTAGAAGAAATATAATTTTAACAAAGACTCAACATATCAAATTGAAGAACTGTAAACTATTCCACTTAAGTTTCCAATCCCCAAAAAATTATGTACTTAGCTTAAGAAGTAGAGAATTCAAGAACATAGATGATAAAACAGAAGTATGTCAAAGTTATTTATAATCATATTATATGACATGTACACTAAGCAATATTAATATATTCAGAATTTCTTAGGTAGATCTTATTACTTAACAGAGTATTCACATGTTTAGGTAAAGGGAAAACCTTTTAGTCTTTAAAATCAACTTGTGATATGTGTGCTCAATGATATAATCCACCAGTAAACAGAGTAGTAGGGACTCATCCTAAGATGATTACTAGTATAGTGGCAAATCAATAACAATAATATTCCTAACTATATATCATTGAAATATACTTAGTGTAGTCTAGGATTTCTTGTCATTGACATGTTCTTAGCAACAATCCTCATAGTAGAAGCCACCTAACTAATATTCATTAGAAAAATATTTTGCGACTATTGGAGTAAAAGCTTTAGAACAAACGTTTCATCATTACAACAAAAGGTTTGCAGAGGTCTAATAGAATTCTATATTTTTTATTAAATAATGAAAAGTAATAATGAAATATTTCAGAGACTACAAGGTACATAGATTTGAGAAATAAGTGAGTTTTGAATACTAGAATTTGGAGTTAAGAATTGGATAAAACAATAGGGGAAATTTTGGAAAACAACAAAGCCTCTAATCCTAGTATCTCAAGTGACAAAGGTAGATCTGAGAGGTCTTGAATATTGTTCTTGAATACCTAATTTTTAAGTGAGCGTGTTAGAGGAGTGAAAGTGGACTTTCCTTAAGGATGTAAGGGTAAAACTTAGTGATGCACAACATATTGTAATGTATTATGCATTCTATGCTAAGTGCCAACTATTGGAAGCAATGCATAACAAAGATCAAAGAGTTTCAGATTAGCAAACTAAGTTAGTGTTCCTAAAGAATTAGTTGAAGGCATCCTCGATCTTAACAAATATTAAAAAATGAGTAAGATTGAAATAAAAAATTTACCACTTATAAAGTTATCAACTTAATTCATCAATGATTTCTCCAATGCTTCCAAGTTGGTCTGCTATGTCCTTTCTTTTGGTGACAAAATCTATCACACTCTGTTTAGGCATCTTCTTGAGTGTGGTGAGTTCCATAGTTGATTTTTCCTTGCCTTGGTGCTTGATTAGAAGAATGCTTCAAGATCATTCGAAGTCGCTTATGAGTAGGAGATTGAGTGCTCATCTATGATAGTAAATTTGACTCTGAATATGATGCACACAAAATACTCACTCAATGGTGGTTTGGGCAATATGTATTATCAAAAGTCAACAACAATGGTATGTATGCTCTTTATAAATTAAATGGTATTGCATTAAAAACTTTGATTGTAGGTAAAAGGAAAAAACAATTCAAGAAATGTGATAATGATGAGTACATTGAAGAAGATGAAAACAACGAGGCCAATTCATAAACAAGAGTATCCTTGATAAAAAAAGTAATCATTTCTTTTTATAGTTAATGTTGCTTTTTTTTTCCAAGTTCATTCCAACTTTTTTTTGCAATTCCTGCTTGTTTTCAATTTCACTTCATGCATGTTTCTTTTCACTCTTTGCTTTGCATTGTATATCTATATCACTTGAGTGAAATGGGCAAATAATGATTTCTCTAATTGTTTTGTAAAATTGTATCCTAAGTAATAATGTAACTACTAAGAAATCAACTATAATCTAGCATTATGGAAAGATAGGGCATTTAGATTTGGAGGTTTATTTTGGTAACATGACTTTCATATATAAACATGCATATGTATCCTGTATTGAAAGCATAATTTTTGAAGTTCTACCTCTAGCTACTACATATTTCTACATCCTTACTCCACTTTACAACACTTGTATTAGAGTTTAAATTATTGTTCTCCATCATCAAAAATGGTTCTACCTTGTATCAAGGTTTAATCTTTCCACAACTTCAAAAAAGATAAGCTACCATCTATCACCACGTGGTTTACACTTTCTTGCACCGCAAAAAAATGAACATAACCATAAAGTCATCGAATCACCATAAAAAGGTCAAACAAAGCATAGGATGCATAGAAGAATAAAGCACGGGCTATATAGATAGATTTTTGCATTAGTGGAGTTTAGTTAGATTTCCTTGCATGTAATTAGATAAATAGCATATTCAATTTATGTAGGAAATAATTTGATCTAAAATAAACTAAAGATGAAAGATGTCTCTTGAAAATCCTAAATCTTTATTTATAATCATACTCAAGCTAGATTGCCTTATGAAGAAGGTACAAATTTATCTTCAAGATGAGAGATAAACGTAACTGATGCCCAAAAACGACTCAATACAATGACTTATAGTTCATATTGATGCTTGTTTGTATTGTCACTGTTGCGTGTTCATTTACATATATGTTGCATATTTGTTCATGCATATTCATGTTGCCTGTTTGAATTCTTTCTTTCATGAAAAATTTGCTTAATGTCACGTTTCCTACTCATTCATGCATATGATCAATTTTCTCCTCTATGTTTCTTATGTTGCCTATAAAAGAATTTGATGCTTGGAAATTGTTGTTTTTCAAAGAGACTAGAGTGGTGCTTTCAGAGGAATCCCAAGTTTAGTGGGGGTGAATGGCATCAAGATTTTATCTCCTCTCTCACTTATGAAGGACTACAAGAAACACATTCAATGAAGGTAGCAAAAATTTGCTAACAAATCCAAGACAAGTCAAGGATGTCAAAGGCAGTTCACATGCAAATTTTGAAAGAAATCAAGCAAATCTTGGATAGTGGTCAAAGTTGTTCAAATTTTGGAAATTAGGGCAAAAATTTCACTATCACCAAATCACATGAAAATGTAAAATTCATATACTTATAAAGCCTATCACTTGAATTTCACATGTAAATGGATTTTCTAGCATACCATGTGCATTTTGTAAAAATGTAATTTTTCCACTTAGATCCTACAAACTCTTGTATAGGAATTTATGTTAGCCATATGGTCTAGCATGTATAAAGATCATTGTGGATACACATTTGTAAAAAAATTCAAGGATATCTGAGCTTCCTACACACCTTAATGCCACCTTGCAAACTTCCAAATGTAGCCAAACTTGTATAAGGGAGATTTAGATAGGAGTTTTTTTTTGCATATTCCTAAAGACGATCTCTCAAAACATATCCTTCCTACTTTTCATCTTCATCAAAGGATATTTGGAGGGTCAAAGAGCACCAATTCCATTTTTCAAGGTCACCACAATTTTCTAGAATAAGGAAATTGAAGGCTTGAATGGCTGCCACATGGCAAACGTGATCGAACCATGTTGTACGATTAGGATGAGCTCACATTCAAGGGTGGAGATGAAACAAAGCTTAAAGCAAGGAGCATCCATGCCATTCTTCATCACATAAGCTTATTTTGATGCCAGAAGATCATTAATGCAAATTTCTTTAAAAAATAGCAGCTAATCTTATCCAACTTGATATCAACATTGATCCAACAGTCAAGATCTTGCCCAAATCTAATGATGGAGAATAAAAGGTGCCTATTTTTCCCTCCTTTTTCCTAGACGTCATATAAAGAATCAATCCTAGCCATCCATTTGATAAATCCAATGGTTGTAATGAAAAGCAGTTGATCCTAGGGTTGACATTTGATTTCTCTAGATCCAAGGACCCAAATTCATTCAAAAAACTATAAACATCCCCTCCAAATTCATGGAGCACCATTCTTAGGCATCCATAGGGCTATGGCTAGCCTATGGTTTCCTTGAGACCATCACCCTTAGTTGAGCATTTGAGGATCCAAGGTGGGCTAGTAAGAGCATAGTTCCTAGAATCAATTTTAAGTTAGACTTCCAAAAAATGATAGGATCATAAACCAAATGGTTTCTCTATCTTTGCTCACATCAATTGAGCATGTGAGTGAGTTAGATTTGGTTTTATGAGTCTTAGACTTCTGTAGATAGATGTTGCGCTCCTAAAAAGATATAGGGTCAATGAAGTGGAACTATCCTCTCACGTCTGACATTCGGTTGAATTGTCATTGTGGGAGGGTCATGCGGACTACCTTTGATCGGTAGAATGCCTAGCTTGACATATCACAATGCTCATGTAAATGTTCTCCATTACAGTCTCATTTAATTCAAGTCTCTTATCTCTTATCTCTTGTCTGTTGTCTCTTGTCTCTTATGTGTTTTTATATGTCTCCTTTTAACTCTTTCTATGTGTGAGAAGGATCCACAATCTTGCATTGAACCAGTGAGGATTATCCATTAAGATTTTCATGATAAGTTTCTATACATTCATAAACACCCATGCATATGCTTCAATTTTGAAATTATATAAGAAGCTCCTTTCTTGGACCATTCTTCCTTTTGAAATCGATTCATGTCTATGGTTTTCTTTCATTCTCATCATGACTACATATCATCCACAACAACCCATGCATATGAATTAAATTTAGAAAGTGTATAAGAAGCTCCATTTTTGGACCATTCTTCCTTTTGACAGTGATTCATTTGTATGGTTCTTCTTTTGTTCCTATCATTCATGTTCATGGATGTATCTTAATTTCATATGTTCCCCTTCCCATAATCAAATTTTCACATCTATCATCTCCATACTGAACTTCACCTTCACCTTCACATTTTGATTACATATATGTTCCAACACTCACTAGCTTGATACACTCTGCATGTGCCACGATCGGACCCGGTCCACCTGGATTGCGATCACCTCTAGAACATAATCATGAGTCCGTCATATATTTTTTCTTTAGAGATTTGTTAATACTTTTGTTTTTATCAAATCATTTTACATATGACTCCATCTCAGGATTCTACTACATCAATGCCCTTAAAGAAATACTACATGAAATTTTCATTTCTTCATTCACCTTTACTTCTATGGTACAATCTGATTTTCTTGCTTTTTTTCTTGACCTCCACTTTCTTTGACTTCTCAATAAGGTGGAACATCATCTTTACATGCTTCCATCTTCTTTTTTGTTTCTTCTCTCCAAAATCCCTCATCCAAATTTTTTTGATTCTCTTCGTGTAGAGTTTTGGAGTTTACCTCTGTAGTCTCTTTGTCCAACTTTTTTTTGAGTGAATTCTATCTTTTCCCACACATCTACATTCTTTCCATATCTAGGTTTGGCATAGGATATACTTCTTCTTGATATGCAGGGTTTGGACCCACTTTAATTTTCATTTCATACGATTTTATCAATATTCCAAAATGTCTTAGAAAAGCTTTTGTAGAACTAAATATTTTCTCATCTTCTTTACCTTCATTTATGTTTTCCATTGAATTATTCTGATCAGATTCATGTTATGTTTCTTCTAATTCTTATAATCTCTTGGATAACTTTAATTTCTATTTTACCCTTCCATCCTTCCAAGAGATGTTATTCTTAGTGTTCTTTTATAAGTGATTGTAATTTATCTTCGCATTTTATACTTGATTGCATTGTTTGATTTTTAGCTTGTGCCCTTTTCATCACCTTTTTCTGTACTATTTCATGTTCTTTACTACTAGACCTAGACAAAATATCTACTCCCTTTAATGTCACTTGATTAAAAGAAATTTGTCTATAAGGGTTTTTTGGGCACTCCTTGATCAGATTTGTTTCATCCAAAATCTTTGCAATAAGCACCTTCCACTCCTAAAGTTGGGGTTCGAGAAGAATCCCTCACACAATGATCTCCTTCACACCTCATGCTACCTTCTAAATAGGTTTGAACCAAGACTTTAGATTTCTCATGTAATTGATGGTGATATACATGAATGTAGAAAAATCCATTTCAAATTTTCCATTCCCCATATCCAATCTTGTATGTATCCATGTGATACAAACCATTACAAAATGTACCGGACATCACAATAACATCGCCATTGTTGAAATCATGAACCTTACACTTATCATCAACAAAGTGTACATGAAGTCTAGCTTTGGCAATCAACGGAACTGAAATTAAGTTCTTCTTTATACCGGGCACATACAATGCATTCTTCAAGAGAACCACACCTCCATTTATAGTGGTAAGCTCAATTTCTCCTACTCCAATGATAGGATAATAGGCACTATTTGCAGGAGGTGCATCTTTCAAAGAGGCAAAAAATCTTATGCATGATGTTATGTGCTTTGAAGCACCACTATTAAAGAACCAATCCGAATCAGCCTCACTCACAACCATACATTTAGAATGTAAAGAAGCACCATAATGGCATGTAACAACGCATGCCCAAGAATCTTGAGCCATGTTAGCTTCATCATTCTTTGCATTTGCTGAATTTTCAGCAATAGACATGCTAGATTCCTTCTTTTCATTGCATTTAGCAAGCTTTCTACACTCATCAATAGTATGATGAGCCTTCCGGTAATATTTGCATCTCTTCTTCTTTTTCAAATCATCATCATTAGAGGAATGAGTGGAAGAGGAAGCTTAAGGCTTTGGTTTTGATGAACCCAAAGCTGAACCATACTTGCTTTTCCCCTTTTGTGAGATAGCAAGTGCTTGCTTTCCCTCAATCAAACCACTCCTATTCACTCTAGATTGCTCTTCTTACAAAAGAAGAGACACAACCTCATCAAATGCATACATATTAGGATTTCCTTTTGCAACCAAACAAATTTTAGTACTAAAGCTTTGAAAAGATTCCGGTAATCCTTTCAACAATGTAGAAATGAGTGATACATCTGGAATGATCTCATCTATGTTTGCCAATTGCTCTTTCAAGTCCTTGATGTGTGTCACATACACATCCACTGACTCATTTTCAGCCATACATACATCCTCAAGTTGCTTCCTCAAGTTGCTTCCTCAAGTATGCAACACGTGCTTCATTACGCACGGCATACAAAGAAGCAAGAGTGTCCCATGCCTGTTGTGATGTAGAACATGACCGAATGTGTGGAACTATATGACGCTTTACTGAAAGCGCAATCAAAGCATGAGCTTGAGCATCCTTTCCATCCCATATAAGCTTCTCCTATATAAGTGGAGAAGGAGAAACCACTGTACTCGAAGAAGAAGCTCCATGTGTGACAGTAGACTGTGAAGTAGAAGCACTTGCCTATCTTCGATCTACATCTGCCACTATGTTCCAAAGTTGTTTAGCAACAAGAACATGCTTCATCATGTAAGACCACATCAGATAGTTGGTTCCATCAAGCTTATCTTCAGCTTGAAGCATGCCAAACAAGTCATTGTTGCCCACTATTTCACTAAGGAACAAAAATGTGACAAAATCTTCACTTTGACAATAACTGAAATGAGTGCTGAAATTTCAGCTCACAAACCATCACTCTGATGGTGATTTTGACTGCATGAATGGCTTCGAAATGGAGGTAAAACCCTAGCACACCTGGTGGAAATGTTTCTGGGCTGCTGAAATTCACACTTCTATGCTCCGAAGTCGATTTGCACTATTAAAATGCACGCGTCACGACGCGAAAAACCAAAACATGAGAAGAAGCTGAACCTGCTCTGATACCACTGTTGGGAGTGTCTAGAAGTGTGAGAGACACACGAGAAGCACACACAAAGAGCACAAATGGAGCAAGACACACGGAGAAGATGATGGCTAGAATAGCTCTCTCTATTGACGATAAACTGTACTGAAGTAAGAGTTGAATAATATCCCTAAGTACAAAGTACCACCACATAGGAGAGTATCAAGTATGTGGTAACATGGGGAAAAAACCTCTAGCCAGCACTAGAGTAAAAAGTGCCCATGTATAGGGAAAAGGTTCACATCAAAGCTACTCGAGGAACACATAAGTGAACAATAGAAACATTCATCCCTAGTATGATTTGTCCATTTTTTTCTAGGGTATAATATTTCAAAGTTATTTGATCTTGTAGATGATGTGGCTTTTGATAATTACACATTTAGGTTGAATGATTTTCTCCACAAGTATAACATATTATGTTTTTTTTCATTTTAGGGTAAGAAGTATTTTTTTTTGCAGCTTCTCCTAATGATTTGCTATAGGGTGTGCTAACTCTTGAGTAGGAGGAATATTACTTTCTTCACTTATTTCTTTCTCATATACCATGAGACCTAACCCTATATTATCCTCTAGATCAATAGCTTTTCTAGTAAAGGAATCTAGATCATTGCATCTTCTACGATAGGCCATGGTTCTTAATTGAGCATTCATCAGTTCATGAATGGACATTGACACTCTTTTTAGCATGGATGATTTTTAATCATTAGGACATCTATCGAGGTAGTGTTTAAATCTTCTTGTAGCAATTCTTACACTCTCCTCATGTTTTTGTTTAAAGGTGTGGATCAAAGTAGTTGTGATAATGCTTGATTCTTCTTTTGTAGAATTGTCCTATGAATTCCTCCAAAAATCTTGAAATATCCAAAAATGTCTCCTTTGTGAAAGGTTGAATCCAAGTAAAATCTATTCTTGTTAGTGTTAACCCAAAAGCTTCAAATAGAATTGTGTATTTGTTCACTTCTTCCACTCTTAGTAGCTACTTGTCTTGACCTATATGATCATGAGTATCATTAGATCTATCATATAGATTTTCTTTTGAATTTATCCTCTTATGATGGTCTATGTTCTTTTCCCTAATTATACTAATCATTCCTTTTACTAATAGGCGATTCTTCTACTACATCTCCCTCTTTCAAGAAAGGATTAGGTGAAGTTTGATGTCTTCTTTCCCTTTGTTTCTCTCTAGTAGTGTTTTTTCTACTACCCCTTTGATATTCATTATGCTTCCAAATTCTAGTCCCAAGTTTTCTTGTCACCATATTGATCATTGTTGTCTATGTTGACGACATGCTGCTCACTGGTCCTATTGAGAAGCATATTGCTGATTTTAAGGCTAATTTGCATGCCTCATTTGAGATGTCTGATTTGGGGCATTTGCATCATTGTTTGCGCATTCAGTTTATGCAAGTTGATGGTGGAATGGCTTTGTGTCAAACGAAATATATTGACACATTATTGCAGCATTTTGGCCTTGAAGACTGTAAGCCTATTGCCACTCCTATGGAGACAGGTTTACGATTGAGTCTTCATGATGTTGGAGATGCATTTGATGTTGTTCTCTATCAGCAAGTTGTTGGATGCTTGATTTACTTATGCAGTACTCGGCCAAATATTCAGTTTGTTGTGTCATAGATGAGCAGATTTATGCATTGCCCAGGAGTCAAGCATTGGCAGGCGGTTAAGCACATCTTTCATTACTTGAGTGGTACTCGGCTACTTGGGTTGTTTTATCCCAAGGGGGGATCACTACTGCCAGATTTGCATGCTTTTTCTGACTCTGATTGGGCTAGTTGCTATGACACTCATGTGTCCACTAGTGGCTTTTGCTTCATGTTTGGTAGCTCATGTATATCTTGGTTGAGCAAGAAGCAGCCTATGGTGGCCACTTCTAGTTGTGAGGTTGAGTATAGGGCAGTGTTCACAGCTATTGTTGAGTGTGTGTGGCTCAGACGCCTTATGGCTAATTTGGGTGTTGGTCAATCTTCTCCCACTACCATCTTCACTGATAGTCAGATCACATTGGCAGTTGCGAGGAACCTTGTGTTCCATGCTCGCACTAAGCACATTGAGGTGCATTATCATTATGTCAGGGAGAGGTTCTCTGTTGGGTAGATCAGCTTGGCATATGTGCCCACGCAGGAGAACATTGTAGACCTTTTCACAAAGGCTCTTTCTAGGGAGAAGTTTGAAGCTTTTCGCAAAGCTTTGCCTTTCATGGAGTGATTTCCACATAGCTTGGCACTTCCTTATACATGAGTGCCAGCTCCTTGTTCACCGCATCACTCCCAGGGGGATTTGTTGATATATTTTGGTAGTGATATGTGTGAACGCTCTAGGACTGCTGGGGCACTTTTTTGCCTCTTTAGGAGGTCCCCCCCCCCCCTTGTATATATGCCTATTGCCCTAACGGGCTACTTATCTTTGTACATTCTCTAGTAATACATTCAGTATTGTGTGTTTGTGCTCCAAGCTTCTTCTTCTTCCTTGTGTTGTTCGCGTGCTTCCACAGACATCTATCTCCAACATTGACATCAACATCATGGTTCTCATGTGTTTTAAAGATTCCAACTCTTCCACTCCCATTGCTAGTAACTTCATATCATCAATTCAATGTCTCACATACTTCAGTATTTATTAAGTTTCTCAAAATCCAAAGGAAAATATTCTAGAGTTTCTTTGAGCCAAATTATACTATTTTATTTTTTAGACTTCTAAGTCCCTCACGGAGCGAGTACTACATCTTGTTAAAGCATTTTACCCAAACCCTTAAATTTTTATGTTCATTTTTTAAATGCAATATTTCTTCCTTCCACAATAATTTTTCCATAACTAGATATAGGAATAGGCTTCTTTATTGCCAATTTTCTAAAGTTTGGCATTTTCCATAACGAATACAAATAAATCCCTATTTGCAATTTTTTATGTGAAACTCTGTGATAAGATAATCTAGTTTTTTGTAGCTTTACATAGTGATGATGAAAGAATTTCTCATGTCAATTCAAAAGCATTTGGACCGCGAATAGATCAATGAAAGTCGTGTATACCAAGAAAAGAAAGACACGATTTTCTCTTAAAAGAACTCTCTCATTTTTTGATGCTTAAAAATTATGAATGCGCTTACAAAATGGCTTCTATTGTCTTTTATACTAATTTAACTATTCATGTTCCCACTTCAAAATTGTTTCTTTTGCATTCTAACCTAAAACTATACATTATAAATAGCTCTAAAATTTCTATGAAAAATACACTAAGTTGAATACATCATGAGGAAGACTCTCTTGATATATGTAGCTAGTGATGTGTGTGAACACATTACGATCACCGGGGTACTTTTTTCTCTCTTTAGGAGGTTTTTCCCCGAGCTTGTATATACACCTATTACCCTCACAAGTCACTTATCTTTGTACATTCTAGTGGTAATACATTCAATATTGTGTTGTGCTCCAAGCTTCTTCTCTTTCCTTGTGTTGCTTGCATGCTTCCACAAACCTCAAACTACAAAAATTGGTATCAGAGCAGGTCCTTATTTCATCTAGGGCATCATCAACAGCCTTTCGGTCACAATCTCAAAATCACATGAAAATTGGTGAGCATACTCAAGGTGATTAGGAGATCAAAACTGCTTTGCTTTTTTGTGTGGAAATCACGATCTGAGGTCGCTTCTGCCTCCGAATGCACTTTCATAGTCCTTATGCACGCAATTTTATCTTTTTGTGCCAAAGATATATAGAGATTTTCGTTCACTAGCATAAGCATCTCGAAGTGCGCTACAAGTTTAGCAAAACTTGTTAGGGTAGTTTTGTTCAACATTTTCATATATAGGTTTTTTTATTGCATTAGGGTATTTTAATTAGTGGCCATAGCTAAAAGTAGTGATGAACTCCATCTTTTGGTTGTTGAGGATAAGTTGCATGATACAAACTATTCATTATGGGCTTATATGATGCATCATGTATTGGTTGCAAAAGGACTATGGAATATTGTGCAGGGTGTTGAGAAACGTCCTATTACACCTGCAAACATAGTTTTTGAAGATGATGCAAATGGTGTTGAAGATGGTGATAATCTTCATGTTCCTATTCGTGTTGCAATTCCTATTGCGCCTACTATAGAGCAACTTTGTTGTGATGGGAGAGATGCTGAGACACATGCATTGATAGTCTTGTCTATCAAATGTGCCATTATTCCTCACATTCACTCTTGCACTACAGCTAAGGATGCTTGGGATACAGTTACCACTTTATACCAGGCTAGAAATGAGGCTCATGTTGCTTATCTTCGAAAACAACTGGAGAGTGATCACATGAATGAAGGTGATTCTATGGACAGTTTTTTGACAAAGATCAAAGACTTGAAGGAACAGTTGATTTCTACTAATGAAGTTATACCAGATAGTTCATTTGTGCAGATCGTTCTTAATGGTCTACTAGATTCATATTAGATCTTTGCATCTACTCTTTGAATGATGATGAAAGGCAATCCATTATGGGAGTTGGTAACATCATTCTAACTACTACTGATGGTGGTTCTCTTACATTTTCAAATGCTTTATTTGTGCCACAGATCAAGAAAAATATGTTAGCATTAGCCAAGATCGGCTTGGTTGTGAAATTTGTCGATGGAAGATGTATAGTTCATGATCTAAAATGGCATTGTCATTATTGCTTCTAGAATTTTATATCGTGGGCTCTATAATCTCATAGACTATGAAAAATCTATGAATGATTCCATATGTGCAGTACATGATTCTCAAGCTATGGCAAATGCAAAGCTTTGGCATGCATGCTTTGTTCATCTACATTTTGCTAGTTTGTTATGCCTGTAGAAATCTAAAGTGGTGTCCTCTTTGTCCAAACTTGAGGCACCTGGTAAACATGTATGTGAAGATTTTGGGCAAAATGCAGTGCTCCTCCTTCCCAAAAGATGGTTCAATTTGAGCTACTCAAAAATTGCATCTTGTTCACAGTGATGTCTATGGTCCTATGTAGACACCTTTTGTTGGAAATTGCCCTTACTTCATGACTTTCGTTAATGCTTTTTCTAGGGATGCATGGGTATACCCACTAAAAGAAAATTATGAAGTATTTAAGTGTCTCATACAGTTTTTGTTTCTGGTTGAAAAATTGTCAGCATGCAAAATGGGCACCCTCCATTCTGATCAGGGGGGGGATATATGTCTTTTGATTTCAATGCATTTCTAGTTGAACCTGGGATACAACATCATTGTATGGTGCTGTATACATCTCGACAAAATGGAGTTTCTCAAAGGAAGAATTGTTCACTCATGGAGACGGCAAGGTGTATGGTCAAGTGTCAAGCATTACCACATAGTTTCTGGCTTCAGGTTGTTATGTGTGGAGCATATGTACTTAACAGGTGTCCCACTAAAGCACTACAATCCATCACTCCATATGAGGCTTGGCATGGTTGCAAGCCATCTATTGCTCATCTCCATGTTTTTGGCTATCTCGCATATGCATTAGTGCTTGAACAACAACACAAAAAATTGGATGATAAAGCAGTGAAATGTATCTTTGTTGGTCACTATGAGTTTACGGTTCTAACTTTTGGATTAACAAATGCTTTTGCCACATTTATGTGCTTGATGAGTAATATTTTTAATGATTGCCTAGATGAATTCATCTTACTATTTCTTGATGATATATTTGTATACTCTAAAGATGATTCTGAGCATGGGATACATCTGAAGAAGACTTTGCAATCTCTTAGAGAACACAAATTATATGGCAAAAAGAGTTACTGTTTCTTTGCTAAGGATAAACTTGTGTATCTAGGAAGAGTAATATCAAAAGAATGAATCCTTATAGATAAAGATAAAGTAAAAAAGATAATTTATTGGTCCATTCGTAAGACTCTAAGAGATGTTAGAAGTTTTCCAGGGTTGGCACAATATGAAAGAGCACATATTAAGGATTTCTCTAAGATTGCTACTCCCCTCACAGAATTGACTAAAAAGAATGTAGGATTTGTGTGGAGTGACGCCTGTCAAAAATCATTTGAAACATTGAAACAAAAGGTCATTGAGAATTGTGTTCTGAAAATACCAGAAATGGAAAAGCCTTTTGTGGTTGCATGTGATGCAAGTGGTAGTCAAATAGGATGTGTTCTTTCACAGGATGGCAGGGTGGTCGCATATGAGTCCAAAAAACTATGAAAACATGAACTTAACTATCCCACTCATGATTTAGAAATTCTTGCTGTTGTGCATGCACTTAAGCATTGGATACATCTATTGTTAGGGGTTAAGTTTGAATTGAAAACAGATCATCAACGTCTAAAATACATCTTCACACAACCACTGCTTAACAATAGGGAGAAGCGTTAGATTGAATTATTAAGTGAGAATGATTTTGACATTAAGTATTTGGCTCGTAAGGAAAATAAGTTTGTTGATGCATTGAGTTGGAGACCTTTGTGTCATCTTGTTTCTGTAATAAAATCTGATTTTCTCAATCAAATTCAAGAAGAGATAAAACACGATCCTTTTTATGCACCTATTTTAAATTCTTTGAATGCAAACATGGGATTGATGTATGAGGAAAAAAATCATTTGTAGAATGGAACATTGTATTGTAATAATCGGCTACGCATATCTTCAGAATCTCCATTAAAAGTTAAAGTATTGCATGATTGTCATGATGCACCTTTTTTTGCACATGCAGGTTATTCAAGGACCTATGTTAAAACAAAGTATTCTTACTTTTGGCCTTGTATAAAGTGAGATATTAGAAAATATGTAAGTGAATGTTTGAAGTGCCAACAGGTGAGATCTGAGTTTGAGAGTATGCTTGGAATGCTTCAACCTTTGGTGTTCCAAATAAGAAGTGGGAGTCTATTTCTATGGACTTAATTACTAAGCTACCTATGACCAGAAGTAAGCATGATACCATATTTGTTGTAGTCGATCGGCTTACCAAGATGGCACATTTTTTTCCTATGAAAAAGACTGGTACTGCATTGAATGTTGCAAGAATCTTTTTAAAAGAAATTTTTGGATTGCATGGAATGCCTAGAAGCATTGTTTCTGATAGAGATTCTAGATTTATTCCAAACTTTTAGAAGGTAACATTTGAATCGATTGGAACTCAACGTCATATGAGTACAGCTTTCCATCCACAAACTGATGGGAAACCGAGAGGGTTAACAAGGTAGTTGAAGATATGTTGTGTATGTATGTAAATGAAAAGCACGATAATTGGAGTGAATATTTACCCTTGGTTGAGTTTGCATACAATAGTGCATGGCATGCATCTATAAAAATGACTCCGTTTGAAGCTATGTATGGTTATAATTGTTTGACTCCACCTTCCTTTTTTGGTTTTCCAAATAAAGTAGAAGTGTCCAAAGAAATGGTTGATAAAATGGATGAAGAACTTGGGAAAATTAAGAAACACATAAGGGAAGCTCAAAAAAAAACAAAAGAATTTATATGATTCAAAGAGAAGACCACTTGAATTTCAAGTTGATGATATGGTATTTCTTAAAGCTAATCCTCACCTATCTAACTTGTTGCTAGTGAAGGATCATAGACTTTATCCTCGATATGCAGGTCCTTTTAAAGTTTTGAAAAATATTGGATCTCTTGCTTATTTGCTGGAATTACCTACACATTTAAATGTGCATCTTGTATTTTATTTTAGCTTACTTAAAAGATATGTATCTAATTTTTCTCATGTTTTGCAGGACAATTGCAGGACAATTATAAGCTAAAAGATGATGGCTCTTTTGAGCTTCAACCTGCAATAATATTATATAGAAAGGAAAGATTTATTAGAAATAGATCTATAGTAGAAATTTTAGTGCAATGGCACTCATACCCAGTAGAAGATTCGAGTTGGGTGAGCTTGGAGGATTTTCTAAAACTTTATCCTTTTTTCCAACCCTAAGGACAGAGTTCTTAAAGAGGGGAAGAATTGTAATAGGCCTCTATTCGTGTGAAATAATTCATTTTGAACTTTTTGAATTTGATTGTGGGGATAATGCTTAGAATGAATAATTAGGTCATTCTATGCATGTGGGAAAAATTTTGGGTTGACAAGTTTTGTATTCTCTCTCTAGACCTTATTCGCATCATGTTTTCTAGTGGAATTTTGAAGGTGAAGATGAAAGAATTAAGGAAAACTCTGTATGAGAGAAAGGTAGAGAAAGTATAAGAGAATAAAAGTGCCTGTGTGAAATTTTTGTGGATCATGTTTTAAGTACCTCGTTCAGGGTCCTACATTTAGTTCATTGTAAGAAAATGCCTTGATTTTACTCTCTCCCTAGAATTTTGAAACTTGCAGGGCTCAAAAGTGGAATTTGGAGGTGGCTTTGGACGTCGGATGTCTCTGACACTATCTTATCATGCAGATCACAAAATTGAATAAATGTCTCTCACAAGCTTAAGCTAATTCCTCACCGTTTTTGAGGTATAGGGCTTTGAAAATTGTCGTTGTCCAACACTTGAAATAAAATGAGGGCTTATCTAATTTTATTCAAATCCGTGATTCTGATGCTCACGTGGCACCATGTCTAATTGTGGATCCTTTTGGATATGTCTTTTTGGTGTCTTTCTCCTATTCTTGACAAGTACGCTAAAGAAAGAAAGCACACTACGATTGCATGGCTTTTTGCAGAAGTTTTGGAGAAACTTGACTTTTTCTAAACTTGGTGGATCACACGCTTCTTTGGGAGGGCAGCGATCAAACTCTAATATAGGGAGACCTGCACATCAACACAGGAAATGCACAGAAATCTAAGAATTAACTTGTGATTGAGAGTGAGAATGAGAGTGAGAGTGTCATTGAGAGTGCTAGTGTGAATTCGATGGTGATAGCTCGGGGGTGGTCGAGAGGCAGAGGCTTTGTCAAGGAGTTTTTATCCAAAGCTAGTGTAACCATTGATTCATATCTATAATATCAGAGTTCTTCCTTCTCTGCATCATATTTGTTTCTACTCTTCCACATCAGATTTTCTCTTACCTTGTGCAATCTCTGCATTCTTCTTTCCTCTCTTATTTTTGAGTGATCGAAAGATTGTGATTGGGGATAGATTGTGCAATGGGACATAGGCCACAAAGACCTGTTGCAATGAACATGAGCAATTCAAAGAAGAATCCATCTTCAAATAACCAAGGCAAGAATCCTGCTCAGGTGGAAAATCAAAGGAGGCGTCAACCAATCAATTGGCAACAAGACCCTAATTTTATTGAGAGGGAAAAAAGACTTGGTCTGTGTTTTCATTGCAGGGAGCAAGGGTATCGGACATGAGTGCCTGAATAAGGCAGACTTTTGACCCGCACAATCAAAAGCGATAAATATCATCAAGGAGGGTAAAATTATTGAGGAAATAGATGATGGATGTAAGTGCCCTGACTCTACTTTATATTTCATGGTGGTTAGTTCTTTCCCAAAGGTTTCTATAATCATGATTCCGGGTATGATGTTTGGACATAAAATCAGATTCTTGATCGACTCAGGTAGTACCCATTGTTTTCTATCTTTCAAATTGGTACATAATCTAGGGATAGCCCTAAATATGTAGATAACCAAACTTGTAGAGATGGCCAATGGACGATTACACTACACAAAAGGATATATTGAAAACCTTGAATTTACTCTTTCTGATATGTATTTTCTAGAAGTTTCCATGTAATTGAGATGAAACAGAGTGATGCAATCATAGGCATGGATTGGTAAGGTCAAAATTTTGTGATGATTAATTTTGCCTGGTATACCTCCACCTAGGCAGATTGGCCATGCCATTGACCTATATCCAAGGAGTGAACCATATTCTAGAGCACCCTATAGATTTAACATTGATGAATTAAAGGATCTTAAGATTCAATTAGATGATCTTCTGAAGAAAGTCCTGATAAGACCGAGTGTCTCACCTTAGGGTGCACCTGTTTTATTTCTAAAGAAGAAAGACAGATCTTAGAGATTATGCATTGACTATAGGGGGTTGAATAAAAGAACAATTAAGAATAAGTATCCACTGCCTCACACAGATGACTTATTAGATCAATTAAGTGGAGGGACTATATTCAGTAAGATTGACTTTAGATATGGATATTACCAAATTAGGATCAAAACAGAGTATATTTGTAAGACAAATTTTCTAACACGCTATGATCACTATGAGTTTACAGTTCTACCTTTTTTATTAAAAAAATGCTCCTGCCACATTTATGTGCTTGATGAATAATATTTTTCAGGATTACCTAGATGAATTCAGCTTAGTATTTCTTAGTGATATATTTTTATACTCCAAAGATGATTCCAAACATGCGGTACATCTAAAGAAGACTTTGCAAACTCTTAGAGAACACAAATTCTATGGAAAAAAGAGTAAGTGTTTCTTTGCTAAGGATAAACTTGTGTATCTAAGAAGAGTGATATCAAAAGAAGGAATCCTTATAGATGAAGATAAAGTAAAAACAATATTTGATTGTCTGATTCGTAATACAGTAAGGTATGTTAGAAGATTTCTTGGGTTGGCACAATATGAAAGAGCACATATTAAGGATTTCTCTGAAATAGCTACTCCCCTCAAAGAATTGACTAAAAAGAATGTAGGATTAGCGTGGAGCGATGCCTGTCAAAAATCATTTGAAACATTGAAACAAAAAGTCATTCAGAATTGTGTTTTTAAAATACGAGAACCGGGAAAGCCTTTTGTGGTTGCATGTGATGCAAGTACTAGTCAGATAGGATGTGTTCTTTCAGAGGATGGCAGGGTGGTCGCATATGAGTCCAGAAAACTAAGAAAACATGAACTTAACTATCCTACTCATGATTTAGAAATGCTTGTTGTTGTGCATGCACTTAGGCATTGGAGACATCTATTGTTAGGGGTTAAGTTTGAATTGAAAATAGATCATTATAGTCTAAAATACATCTTCACACAACCATTTCTTAACAACATGCAGAAACGTTGGATTGGATTATTAAGTGAGTATGAATTTGAGATTAAGTATTTGGTTGATAAGGAAAATAAGATTGCTGATGCATTGAGTCGAAGACCTTTGTGTAATCTTGTTTTTGTAATAAATTCTTATTTCCTCAATCAAATTCAAGAAGAGATAAAACATGATCCTTTTTATGCACCTATTTTGAATTCTTTGAATGCAAACAGGGGATCAATGTATGAGGAAAATTTTCGTTTGCAGAATGGAGCATTGTATTGTAAAAATTGGCTATGCATATCTTCTGAATCTCCATGAGAAGTTAAAATATTGCATGATTGTCATAATGCAAATTTTTCTGCACATTCACGTTATTTATGGACCTATGTTAATACAAAGTATTCTTACCTTTGGCCATGTATGAATCGTGATATTAGAAAATATGTAAGTGAATATTTGAAGTGCCAACAAGTGAACTCTGAGTTTAAGAGGATGCCTGGAATGCTTCAACCTTTGGATGTTCCAAATCAGAAGTGGGAGTCTATTTCTATGGACTTTATCACTAAGCTACCTATGACCAGAAGTAAGCATGATACCATATTTGTTGTAGTCGATCAGCTTACCAAGATGGCACATTTCTTTCCTATGAAAAAGACTGATACTGCATTGAATGTTGCAAGAATCTTTGTAAGAGAAATTTTTCGATTGCATGGAATACCTAAAAGCATAATTTCTGATAGAGATTCTAGATTTATGTGAAACTTTTGGAGAGCAACATTTGAATCGATTGGAACTCAACTTCGTATGACTACAACTTTCCATCCTCAAGCTGATGGGGAAACCGAGAGGGTTAACAGGGTAGTTGAAGGTATGTTGTGTATGTATGTAAATGAAAAGCAGGATAATTAGAGTGAATATTTACCCTTGGTTGAGTTTGCATACCATAGTGCATGGCATGCATCTATAAAAATGAGTCCATTTGAAGCTATGTACGATTATAATTATTTGACTCTGCCTTCGTTTTAGGGTTTTCCAAATAAAGTAGAAGTGTCCAAAGTAATGCTTGATAAGATGGATGAAGAACTTGGGAAAATTAAGAAACACATAAAAGAAGCTCAAAAAAGACAAAAAAATTCTATGATTTAAAGAGTAGACCACTTGAATTTCAAGTTGATGATATGGTATTTCTTAAAGTTAATCCTCATTGATCTAACTTGTTGCTAGGGAAGGATCGTAGACTTTCTCCTCGATATGCAGGTGCTTTTAAAGTTTTGAAAAAGATTGGATCTCTTGCTTATTTGCTCGAATTACCTAAGCATTTAAATGTGCATCCTATATTTCATGTTAGCTTACTTAAAAGACATGTATCTATTGTTTCTCATGTTTTGCAGGACATATATAAGCAAAAAGATGATGGCTCTTTTGAGCTTCAACCTGAAATAATATTAGATAGAAAGGAAAGATTTCTTAAAAATAGATCTATAATAGAAATTTTAGTGAAATGGCACTCATACCAAGTAGAAGATTCGAGTTCGGTGAACTTGGATGATTTTCTAAAACATTATCCTTCTTTCCATTTGTGACGATAGAGTTCTTAAAGGGGGGAAGAATTGTAATAGGCCTCTTTTCGTGTGAAATAATTCATTTTGAACTCTCTGAACTTCATTGTGGGGATAATGCTTAGAATGAATAATTAGGTCATTTTATGCATGTAAGAAAAATTTTGGGTTGACAAGTTTTATATTCTCTCTCTAGACTTTATTCGCATCATGTTTTCTAGTGGAATTTTGAAGGTCAAGATGAAAGAATTAAGAAAAACTCTATATGAGAGAAAGGTGGAGCAAGTATAAGAGAATAAAAGTGCCTGTGTGAAATTTTTTTGGATCATGTTTTAAGTACCTCGTTCAACATCCTAGATCTAGTTCATTGTAAGAAACTGCCTTGATTTTACTCTCTCTCTAGAATTTTGAAACTTACAGGGCTCAAAAGTGGCATTTAGAGGTGGATTTGGACCTCGGATGCCTCTAACACTATCGTGCATATCACAAAACTAAATAAAAGTGTCTCTCTTAAGCTTAAGATAATTCCTCGCCATTTTTGAGTTATAGGGCTTTGAAAAGTGCCATTTTCAAACACTTGGAAGAAAAACGAGGGCTTATCTAATTCTATTCAAATCGGTGATTTTGATGCTCACATGTCACCATGTATAATTGTGGATATTTTTAGATATGCCTTTTTGGTGTTTTTCTCCTATTTTTGACAGGTATGTTAAAGAAAGAAAGCACACTACGATCACATGGTTGTTGTGAAAGTTTTGGAGAAGCTCGACTTTTTCTAAATTTGGTGGATTGCACACTTCTTTGGGAGCGAAGCGATCAAAGTCTGATATAGGGAGACCTGTGCATCAATACAGGAAATGGGCAGAAATCTGAGAATTACCTTGTGATTGAGAGTGAGCGTGAGAGTGAGAGTGAGAGTAAGAGTGAGAGTGAGAGTGAGAGTGAGAGTGAGAGTGAGAGTGTGATTGAGAGTGCGAGTGTGAATGCGATTCTGATAGCTCGGGGGTGGTCGGGAGGTAGAGGCTTCATCAAGAAGCTATTGGTCAAAGGTATTTTAACCATTAATCCACATCTATAATATCATTATTCTTCCTTCTCTGCATCATATTTGTTTCTACTCTTCCGCATCAGATTTTCTCTTACCTTGTGCAATCTCTGCATTCTTCTTTCCTCTGTTATTTTTGATTGATCGAAAGATTGTGATTGGGGATAGATTGTGATTATGGAAGTGCTACAAGTGGTATCAGAGCCAAATCAATCCTTCGGAATGATGGAAGGTCTAACACAAAAGATTCGTGAACAAGAGGAGCTTATTCAGAAGCTTCTTGGAGAATTGTGCAAAGAACAATGTTGAAAGCAACCAAAAGGAGCAACAAGTTTGTTTGTGGAGCTGAAGGATGAAGTAGATGAAGGTGGGGGAACATCTAGTGTACCTCGGGGAAAAAAAACGCAATAATGAAGATATGGAACCAGGTGAGTTCGCACTTAACCAAGTCTTCAAGAAGGCAAAGTTGAATGATTTTGATGGTGGGAAGAAGAGTGGCGAAGGTCTTGAGGCATGGATTGAAGAACTCAAGGATTTCTTTGATCTTCAAAAATTTATTGAAGAGTCCAAGGCAAAAGTTGGGATCCTACACCTGCGCGGGATCGCGAAGCTATGGTGGAAGTCATATATCCAGACTCAAATGCGTTCTGGTCGAGTTCTATGGAAGGAATTTATAGAACAAGCTGAAAAATGCTATTGTTCTCCACACTACCATATGGACAAGAATTTGGAGTTTTACAATTTCCGACAACATGAAAGTGATAAGCATAGCTTATCTCTTGATAAGTACAAAGAGAAGTTCCTACATCTTCATAAATATTCATTAGAGGTTAGTGGTAATGCTCTAAAGAGTAAATTTATTGAAGGGCTTCGTGAGAAACTTCGCTATCAAGTCAAGGGATCTGGATGCATTGATTTTCTTGATGATGTTGTGATGGCCGAGAACTTTGAGAAAATGGAGAAGTTCAATTTGCTGAAGGCAAACAGAAGAAGATTCATTGCAATGGGACATAGGCCACAAAGACCTGTTGCAATGAACATGAGCAATTCAAAGAAGACTCCATCTTCAAATAACCAAGGCAAGAATCCTGCTCACGTGGGAAATCAAAGGAGGCATCAACCAATCGAGTGCAAACAAGACCCTAATTTTATTGAGAGGGAAAAAAGACTTGGTTTGTGTTTTCATCATGGGAAGCAAGGGCATCGGACATATGAGTGCCCGAATAAGGCAATCTTTTGACCCGCACAATCAAAAGTGATAAATATCATCGAGGACCGTACAATTATTGAGGAAGCAAATGATGGAGGTAAGTGCCCTGATTCTACTTTATGTTGCATGGTGGTTACTTCTTTCCCAAAGGCTTCTGTAATCACTAGTCGGGGTATGATTTTGGCACATGAAATCAGATTTCTGATCGATTCTAGTAGTACACATTGTTTTCTATCTTTCAAATTGGTACAAAATCTAGGGATAGCCCTAAATATGCAGATAACCAAACTTGTAGAGATGGCCAATGGAAGATTACACTACACGAAAGGATATATTGAAAACCTTGAATTTACTCTTTGTGATAGGTGCTTTTCTAGAAGTTCCCATGTAATTGAGATGAAACAGAGTGATGCAATCATAGCCATGGATTGGTTAAGTAAAAATTCTGTGATGATTAATTGTGAACAAAGGACGATCACTTTAAAGCTAGATGATAATTCTATTCATATTCTAGGTGATGTCTATAGTCCTAAACCTATTCTTATTTCTGCTATGTAGATAATTAAAGGTATACATGATGGTTGTAGAACATTTATAGTGTATGCAAACAACGTGCATGAAGAAGATAATGAGGAAAGTGTTCCGAATTATGTAGAAAATCTTTTGAAAGAATATGCAGATGCATTTCCAGAAGACTTCCCTGGTATACGTCCACCTCTCGAAGCAGCCAGAGGCACAGACGATGCGGAAGCATGTAACGATGGAGCAGGAAGCTAGTGGAATCTCTTTTCAAAGAATCATGTTCTAAAAATACTTTTCAAAAAACCTCCAACAGTGATTTTCATCACTATTGTAACATATGTAACATAGAAAACCCCATTTTGTAATCCATAGCTCCATTTTGTGCAAGCCAAGAAGTCCTCGAGCTTGAGGAGCTTAGGTAGAACAAGCGTATCAATTTTCATTATTTTTAGACACCGTTTACCCTTCCAAATAGCCTCTAGGACCTAATTTCTAACTATGCCGGTCACTAGATGTGAAACCGGTCAAAACTAGTCTAGAAACTATAAAAAGAGCTAGAGAGCTCATTTTTTAGGTTGGTTAGTGTGAGCTTAGAGCTATTTTTGAGCTTGTAAGAGTGTTCTTGAGTAATAGAGTTGATTTCTCACCTTCCATTGTGTCTTGCTTGTCTCTTCGTAGTGTGTGTGTATGTGTGTGTGCATTTCTATGCTTCTCACCTTCACTCTCACTTCATCTCACATTCACGATCTTCATATCACTCCTATCTCTTCCGCGGATTGACATTAAGGAGGTGGAGCTTCTTAACGTGGTTCTCACCATTGTGCTAGAGCAACACCAAATTTGGCGCCGTTGCCGGGGATCGAGTCTAGGACGAATGTGTGATGGTAAGAGTATAGCAAGAAGTGGCGTTGGAAGGTAGAAATTTCAGTTTTTGTTGTTGTTTTTACTTAGTTTTTGTTGTTTTTCATCTCCCCACACTCCATCTTCATCGCCGCATCATCATCTTCATCTCCAAAAAAATCAAAAAATTCACCATATCTACCCATTCTCCTCATTTCCCCTCATTTGTGCATGTGAGAGAGTGAGAGAGAGCTTTTGTGCTTGTGTATACTTTTGTTTTCTTGAGTTTTCTTGCAGGTACAGTGCTCCAGTGCATCAGGAAAGCTTGGAAAAGGTAAAAACTTCACTTTCTATCAGAGATTTCCATCTCTGTCAGACCATCGCGATGGTCTGCGAAGTGCGGAATTTTTGGTAAGTGACCACACAGGCGTGTAGGTGACCCTTGCACATCTACGAATCCACAGATGCATTTCAAAAATTCTCAGTTTGGTGGACCATCGCGACGGTCTCAGACCATTGCGATTGTGTCACACCATCGCGATTGGCTCACGCCATCGCGACGGTTCGGCCGGACCATCGCGACGGTCTCACGCCATCGCGACGGTTCATTTGGACCATCGTGACGGTTCGCGGACCATCACGACTGTTCGGTTGACCCCACACCATCGTGATTGGCTCACGCCATCGCGTCGATGGTGCCACGTGGCAAGCTAGACCATCACGATGGCTCGCACCTCACGCCATCGCGATGACACCCTTACACCATCGCGACAACTTAAATATTGGACCATCGCGATTGGCTCAAGCCATCGCATCGGTGACCATCGCGACGGTTCACTTTGGACCATCGCGATTGTTCACGTTGACCGTTGACTAATGCCATCACGATTGTCCGCCTGATCGAGCCATTGCGACGGTTCACACTCACGCCATCGCGATTGTCCACTTTCACGCCATCGCGATTGCTCACTTTTGGACCATCGCGACGGTTCACTTTCACGCCATCGTGATTGCTCACTTTTGGACCATCGCGACGGTTCACTTTCATGCCATCGCGATTGCTCACTTTTGGACCATCGCGATGGTTCACTTTCACGCCATCGCGACGGTTTGCCTGGACCATCGCGACGGTCCCAGACCATCGCGATCATCTCAGACCATCGCGATTGTGCACCCCCATCGCAAATTTTAGGGTTTCATTTTTTGGCCAATTTTGGGGCTATTTTTGGGAAATTTTTGGGTGATTATACTCATAGGAGACCCCTTAGCTCATATTTGGAGAAAAACCTGTTTGTCAGTTTTTACCCCCCAGGGCCCGAACGGTCATAACTTTTTCATCCGAAGTCTGTTTTTTTAGCTTAATAGCTCATTAGAAAGCTCTTGACGAGTACTACGTGACCTCAACTGTTTTTTCTTAAAGAATACATCTATTTTTAGATAAGCTATTTTGAGGTTGACCTAGTTTGGGACTAGAAAGCCAGGGGCAAGCATTGAAAAGTTGGGCAAAAGGGAAGGGACTTAAAAGGTGTATATACTCAAGTGCTTGATCATCCAACTGTGAATTGGTCTAATCTTGGATTTTTCTAGGTCTAGCAAGGACAATCAAGGGCAACCAAGGCAAGGCTATGAAGGGCATAAAGCTTGGGAAGCGCGGCTTCTTGGGCATCAGAGCAACCAGAAAAGCCGACTCGAGGTTGGAAGATTACTCAACCCCCTCAGTCAATTCTTAGCCTAGGATAAACGGTAGCATTGTGGATTCAAGACGATAGGAACGCCTCAAGTTCAAGAGAATTAAGTTTATCAAGTTCAAGACTAAAGTAAAGGTGTGTGACATGAAAACCTAAAGGAAAGAACATAAGTCTGACGGAACGAGAACTCAAAGTACCACGGAAAGTCGAATTCCTGACGCATACCTTAAGACAAGAATCTAAAGAAATCTAAAAAGAGTCAAGACAGTAATAACAAAGAATCATTGACGATCTGAGCGTGTACTGAGTGTGCAAGGAAGAAAATTAATGAACCTTAGATCGGGCAAACATATAGGTAAGTCAGACCGACGAAGCCTTAGATCATCAGAGGCAAGTGTAAGAACTACTGCTCGATCGTGGGCTCAGCAATTGAATAGTAATTATCCCTACGAGAGCTCAGATACTAGCGATTCAGAAATGACATTTAGCACAGATAGACCAGAAGTAGGGTCAAATGTAGCATACTTAGAAAAACCAGAAGGACCCTATAGGACTCAACTAGAGTTTCTCCGAACCAACCGATTAGCTGCTCACATCTATGAGGATGGTTTGCGAAGGCAAGTGGTGCAAATGCACAACCCCGATGAACCCATTGGATTGGAACGTCCAGTGGTGAAATTCGAGAGAGACGCATACATAGACAAGGAAGGAACGATATACATCTTAAGTACGCAGCCAAACAATACGAACGAGTTTGGCGTAATTCAATTAGAGACGGAAACTAAATCTCAAGGAAAAGAACCTCTAGAAGAGCCTAGAACACCTAGAGGGAAATCTGTACTGACACGAGTACTAATCCCGGAATGGATCCCTGAGGACAACAAAAGCATAGAGTTGTTTGTAAATAAAGAAACTAATGAAGCCTTTTGGAGATACAAGACAGAACTACTTAGTGAGGTAGGTATCATCACGATATACGAGTTCAAGGACCCGGATACACCTGGAAAGGTTGTATACCTGGATGAGACTTCAGAAAGAGTCTTTGTGGTGCCTGACCACGCTAAAAACACATACACATGGAGAGGTGAATTGGTATTCCCTCCATCTAGAACGAATATGAATACAAGTCAACAAGGGGTAGGAACATCATCAGCCCTTGGAAATCAAAGAGAAAAGAATAAAGAAAGACCCGAAGTAAGCTTCACTCATCCCGTAGGGAGAGATAGAACAACCACAGACACTAATAGAGCAGATAGACAAAGAGATCATGGAATACCAGGTGGTAGAGATGATTTTCCTCTACCTAGACCACGTGAACACGCAAGAATACTGAGACCCACACAGTTAGTGAAATCCATGAAAAATTACTTTGATGGGACAGGAGATCCCTATGACCATGTCACAAAATGCAAGCAAGTACTAAGAGCAGAACAAGTTGAAGACATGTTCACGCAATACAATGCATTTGGACTAACGTTAAAGAATACAGCTTTAACTTGGTTCCAACCATTGCAACAAAGGCAATTTAGGGACATCCATCACTTTTTAGAGTCATTCATCACTGAATTCTCTAAAAGTGGGAGTAGACATGACACATCTTTGTTGATTCATAGCTTCAAACAGACCCCTCAAGAAACAGTTAGACTCGTAGGACGTAGGTCTAGACAATATGTTGAACGATGTCCAATGCAAGAGCTACCCTCACAAGCCAAGCAAGTGTCATTGTTCCTAGATGGCTTGTTGAGCTCTAAACTATGCTCCTATGTGTACTTAAAAGAACCCAGAATGCTAGAGCAATGCATAAGAATTTGTATAGACATTGAGGACAACTTAGGAGATGAGTTGGAATTCTCAAAGGTCTATAAGGACTCAGACTGTTCATCTCTAGCATCCACAAAATTGTCTAGTTCGATAGAGGACCTAGCAGAGAAAGTGGCCCAGAAACTAGGAGTTTCTAGTAAACCTAGGGTACTAATGAACAAGCGTTGTTACACCTGTGGTGGTGATCATATGGCAAATGTGTGCCCCAATGCACCACAACCTCAAGCCAACCCTAGTGGCCAATATTGTACAATTGAGAGAAGATACACAAATCATACGGCTCAGGACTGCCCATACAACAAACAAACCATGAGACAGAACTACCCGCAAGCATACCAGCAGCCAGGTAGGTATCAAGGCCATTACAATGCTCAGCCTTATTACTATAGGCCTCCTTAGGACTACCCATACCAGGCTCAACAGAGACCTCAACCTGTCTTAGCTCAGCAGCCACCACCACCAGCGAATGTCATCTCAGTCAAATATGCTGCTGCAGAAGAGAACCTAAGTAGGGCCTTAGTGCCTTCTTCACCTTTGATCACAGAGAGTGACCCAAACTCAAATAGTTTTGACTCTATGCATGTAGATAGTCCACCCGCATATTACATGGAGTCACCAGAACATGTGGAGACATATCATTATGATAGTCCACCAGTGGAACCTAGTTGGGAGCCCGACTATGCTCATGTGATGTACACAAACCCAAATCCACGGCCCCAATTGAGACAACAGAGACCACAGGGCCCTAGAGGACCATGCTTTAGGTGCCAAGGAGATCATTTCATAAAGGATTGTCCACATCCTCCGATAGCAGGACAATCACAGTACTATAACATCCAAGGCTTTTGTGCCGATTGTGGTAAAGAGCACATCATCAAATATTGTCCTAAGAACCCAGTTAATGCTTCGAATGTGACACTGATCAACGTGATAGGTATTGTAAATAACGCAGATGGATCCAACCCTACATACATGCCTATCCAAGCTATAACAAGAGCCCAGGCGCTCTTACAGAACCAACAGCTTAATCAGGAGAAAGTAGCCGAAACTAGTGAAGTTGCAGAATCTAGCAGTAAAAAGACAAAATCTTGCAAAGATTCTAGAGAAAGAATTAAGAGAAAATGGAGTAAAAAGATAACTGAGTTGGAAGGAAGTTTAAAGGAATCTAGAGCCAAAATTCTAGAATTGACTTCACAGGAATTGAATCAAGAGAATCTAGCTCAGAAATCAGGATCAGTTTTAGCGGAACCCATACCAGAGAATCTAGACATGATGTTTCGTGCATATCAGGCTAGATTAAAAGAGGGACCTCAAGTAGCTGAAATGAGTAAGAACTACCCTCGAGCTGATCTAGAGATGGAGAGAACTAAACTCTGCATGAAGATGGTAGAATTAGCACAAGCTTTGTTCGAAGCCTCTAGATATCTTAATTGGAATAACATGGCAAAACCGGAGTTACACTTTCAAGGACTAATGGAGAGACTAGAATATTTGATTGAAAGCAAAGAGAAAAAGGATCAGCATAGAAACCCTAGCATCCCAGAGACACAGGAAAGGAATGAACTATCCCTGTCTCAAGTACCCAATACAGAAAGTCAAGACAATTTGTCTTCTATACATAGGTACTCACATGAATTTTTGAGAGAAATCCAAGAAGAGAAATGGAGAAAAGAACAAGGAACTCATCCTCCCATTCAAGAAATAGATGATTTGCAGGAGCAATTTCCCCAAGACATCCCCTCTATATATGATGATGTAGAGGAAGAACAACTGAGTGAACACACAGGCTTTGAATCTAATTCTTTACAAGAATTACCTCAGTTCATAGGACCTTGGGAAGCAAAGTCTATTAATATGAGAGCACCCACGATAATAGTGAGGAATGAAGAATCAGTAATCCCTAGAAACACAGAAGTGATCAAGAACACTAAGGTACAGTGTAATCTCACTCTAGAGGAGTTGTTAAAGGTAAAACCAGAATTGTGGAAGCATGTAGCAAATCAATTCCCCGAGCTTGCTACTACTCCCTCACAAATAGGATCACATAATAAGGTACCAGAGATACCCGTGGAAAAGATTGGAGATGTAAGCGAAGGAGAGGAAGGTAACACTTATCTTCCGATAACCCATCAGGGCTACACCACGAAAGCCATCTTAGATTCAGGAGCCGGAGTAGCCATCGCTACCACCACTTTATGGAAACGTTGGGGTAAGCCAGCACTCAAACCTACCAGGATGAAGCTACAAATGGCTGATGGACACATAGAAAAACCATTAGGCTTACTAGAAGGAATATCTCTCACCACTTGTGGTGTAGAATTTGAGCATACCTTTGCCATTTGTGATTTTAGTAAAAACCATGCTTACGAGATGATATTGGGACGACCATTCATGCGTCAGTTGCAAATTGTACAAGATTGGGGAACTAATTCGTTGTACTTGCAACATTTAGGAGTGACTACCAAAGTCAATCTTAAAGACTATTCACATAGAGAGGTACCCCCAATACAATGGAATACCATCCATAAGACACAAGTAGAAACAGAATCCGTGCACTCATTAGAATCAGATCCTTCTTGGTTGCACGAGGATACTCATTTATGGATGTGTAAAGTTGCACAACAAGAGGAAGAAAGATTAGAAGCAAGGACCTTAGGTGCAGAACAACATCCACAAACCCTTCAAGATCCAGCTTACGCACCTGTAGTATTCCCTGACGAAGAGTTTGAACCCCATGGTTGGGCAGAAATCTTAGCAACCATGGATGTAGCCATCAATGAAGAACAATGGACACCCCACTGTGACGAGGATGGCTATGACATTTCAGTTTTCACGATAGAGCCCATCATGTGCGATGCAATTTTAGAAGAGTGTGAACCTAACACTGATGCATTTGAGGATGCAAGCGATTTCAATTTAGAATCAATTATCATGGACCCACCCTTTGCATCAGAGGAAGAATATTTCTACGAAGTAGAGACACACCCTCAGAGACACGAGGAAGTTATGAATGACGTGAGAATAGCCACTCAAGTGACTAGCAAAAGTGAAGGCAAGAAAAGAAAGAAGAAAGAAACCATGTCAGAAAAAAAAGAATCTTTGTTTGAGGTACCCGAGAACTTCAAGAAATATGAAATCGACGATAGAAGAATCATGGTACGAATGCCTAATAGAAAGGCGAATGACAGACAAGTATATGATAACCGAGAGAAAACCAAGAAAATAATAGTAGCCATAGAAGTAGAAGAAGAAAAATGTACATACATAGGGCATGATTTGATAGCTGAAGAAGAAGAAGAATTAGTTGCTCTATTGCGCGAATATAGAGATGTGTTTGCTTGGAGTTACAAAGATTTGAAAGGAATAGATCCAGATATATGTTCTCATAGAATCCCTATGACTCCAGATGCAAAACCTATGAAACAGAAACCATACATGTACAATGATAACTACGCTGCGAAGATTAAAGAGGAGATAGATCGCTTGATAGAAGCAGGATTCATTTACGAAATTGAGCATACCGAATGGGTATCCCCCATTGTGGTAGTGCCCAAGAAGAATGGAAAATTGTGTGTGTGTATTAACCTTAAAAAAGTTAATGCCGCCACGATTAGAGACAGTTATCCTCTTCCTATCACAGAACATCTATTGGAAAGAGTTGCGGGCAAGGAAGTTTACAGCTTTCTTGATGGATTTTCAGGCTATAATCAAGTAGCCATTGCTCCAGAAGATCAACACAAGACAGCTTTTGCCACTGAATGGGGCATATTTGCATTTCGTGTAATGCCATTTGGCTTAACAAATGCACCCGCCACTTTCCAGCGACTCATGTGTCATGTTTTTAAGGAATTCTTACGCAAGAGTTTGGAAGTTTATGTCGATGACATATGTGCTCATTCTAATGTAAGACAGACGCATATCCCAGAGTTAAGACAAATATTTGACAAATGTTGAGAATATCAGGTTTGTTTGAACCCAGAAAAATGCGTTTTCATGGTCAGACAAGGCAAAATTCTGGGACACATTGTGTCAAAAAATGGAATCTCTACAGATGAAGAAAAGGTGAAGGTAATTGCACAATTACCTAGACCAACTAATGTGAAAGAGGTACAGGCATTTATGGGCCATTGCGGTTATTATAGGAGATTCATACACATGTATGCAATCATAGCCAAGCCATTGTACTCTCTTTTAACCAATTTTGAATGGACAGAAGAATGTGAGAATTCATTCAACGAACTTAAACGACGCTTGTGCTCAGCACCTATATTGACTACCCCAAATTGGAGTAAGCCATTCCATGCATGTACATGTGGATGCATCCAATTACGCCATAGGATGTGTGTTAGCACAACCCACGAGTGAAGGTAACATAGATCTCCCCATAGCTTACGCGAGCAAACAATTGAACGCAGCAGAAAGAAATTACACCACGACGGAACGAGAAGGATTAGGGATGATCTACGCAGTAAAGAAGTTTAGGCACTACTTGTTGATGGAGAGTGTTAATCTCCAAAAGAACAACCTACTCTTGTGATTAGAGCACCTCTATACCAAGAGTAAGTCAAAACCTTTACCAATTTAGAGGTCCAATCTCCAAATTATCAAAAGTTGAAAATTTCTGTGAAGAAGATGAAACACAAAAAGTCTGCTGCACAATTTCTTCTTATTGCCTTATCAAATCTTTAAAGTTTTCTATGAAAATTTGTATGGAGTGTCGCCTAGAGATTGCGCACCTCCTCCAACTTAAAGTTCATCAAAAGGTTTAGTATAACTTGAGAAATCAACTTCACAAGTTACCTATGTCAAAATCTGTACTTCTGAAAAGTCGATTTGACACCCCTAACTTCTTAACCTTGGTTCTCACAATGTCGAACCCGTTTTGCCAAATCCTTTTGGCTGTAGATAGCTTATCTCTCAACTTAGATTTTGAGTTATGACATGTGCAAAACTTTACACTGTGCACTGAGCACTACTCATTTCTTTAGACTCGAAAATTGTGCCTGTTTCAGGAGACTGTGAACACTCAACACATATGAATGTTCCTACAGATAATTCTCCTAACCTGTTTGCAATTAGACTCTAAAACTTTGGTCATAGATTCATCAACTATCAACTTAGATATCCTCAAAAGGATTTCACAAATGATCAAACACAGACAGAGCAGACACGAAAAGATCGGGCGCAATATTTCTTCAATTACTCAGAAAGTTACAGTTGAGTGATGAGAGAAAACTCAACTAACTTTTCTCATGTCTCATGACATCTCTCTTCCTCATTCTTGACTTCTATCTATTCATACATAAGCTCTCATATCACGCCTCGACATTTTCAAGGTATTTATAGATAAATTTGTACAAGTCTATGACTAATCAAAGTCCTAAGTGAACTATAACTATACTAATGTACATATGTGTACATTCCTCACATCCTCTGAATGTATCCTTCTTCCAAGCTTCAGAATTAATCTCATCCTTCATTCTTTAGTCTTCAAAGCATTCAATTGGTGATTGATCTGCACCAACAGCTCCCCCTCAATCATCAATTGAGGTTTCTCCTTTCTTCTTTATACCTGCCATGTCTTTAAACTTCTGTAGCTTTGGTCCATCCAAGCTCTTTGTAAGCATATCAGCTATCTGATCTTTAGTTGAAGTATGAATGACTTCAATCTCTTTGTCCATCACTTTCTCTCTTAGAAAGTGATACTGAATCTCAATGTGTTTGGTCCTGGCATGAAAAACAGGATTAGCAGCTAAGTACAATGAACTCATGTTATCTCCAAATATAATTGGTATCCCATGCACAATGTCAAGACTCTTCATCAAGGTCTTGAGCCAAATCACTTCCTTTGCAGCTTCAACCATGCCTTTGTATTCTGCTTCTGTAGAAGACAAAGCAACTGTATGTTGCTTCTTGGAACACCATGAGATAAGTTTATCTCCCACATAACACATATATCCAAAAGTAGATCTTCTATCATCTGGATTACCTGCCCAATCTGCATCACTATAGATTTTGATATTTGTATCTGAGGTAAACCCATAATACAAACCTTCATTGAGTGTACCCTTAATGTACCTCAACACTCTTTGACCTGCAATCCAATGTTCTTTCCTTGGGCAATGCATAAATTGAGACAAAACTCCTACTGCATATGATAAATCAGGTCTAGTTAAAGTAGCATAGATAAGACTACCAACCAAACTCTGATATTGTCTCATGTCCTTGAACTCTTCACCTGCAAACTTACTCAATTTTTGATTCACCTCCATTGGTGTAGGTGCTACCCTGCAATCATCCATTTTAAACTTGATTAACAAGTTCTTCAAATACCTTTCTTGGGTCACAAATACTCCATGTTGAGTATATGTAATCTCCATGCCCAAGAAATATGACAAGTCTCCCAAGTCACTTATTTTGAATTCCTTTTCCATCTGCTTCTTGAGTCTTTGTATACCTTCTTCATCTGTACCTGTAAGAATTATATCATCAACATATATGCACATGTATATGAAACCATTTTCACTTGCTTTGACAAGCAAGCTACTATCTGCTTTAGACACCTGAAATCCAAGTTCTTTCAAGAACTTCACAAGTCTATAGTTCCATGCCCTTGGGGCCTGCTTCAAGCCATACAAAGCTCTCTTGAGCTTGCACACATGATCTGGAAACCTTTTATCTCTGAACCCTTGAGGTTGCTCCATGAACACATCATCTGAAATATAACCATTCAGAAAAGCATTTTTCACATCAAGTTGACATAACTTCCAACCTTTACATGCAGCAATGGCTATAAGTGTCCTGATGGTTGTCATCTTTGCCACAGGACTATAAGTCTCTTCATAGTCAACACCATAAGTCTGAGCAAACCCTTTGACAACAAGTCTAGCTTTGTATCTAGACACACTTCCATCTGCAAATCTTTTGGTCTTGTAAACCCACTTACATCCAATGATCTTCTGACTATTTGGCTTTGGAACCAAATCCCATGTTTGATTCTCCATCAATGCATCATATTCTTCCTGCATAGCTTTCTCCCATTTTTCCTTACCTCTTGCCTCTTCATGTGTAGAAGGGTCTTCATCTGTATTCATCATATAAGCATAATCTTTTGTGGCCAAAAATGAAGTATCATAGCTATACCTTGTAGGTTGCCATCTGTTCCTTGTAGACCTCCTAAGCTCTCCACTTCTTGAGGTTTCTGGTTCTTCATATTCAGGATCAAATCTTGGTATTTCTTCCACTTCAACCTGCACTTCATTATTCTCTTGTTCATCAAATATTTGAACCTTTGATTTACCTTTCCTTTGGCTCACTTCTTCTTCATTACCTGTATTGATATTAATTGTACCTGCATACCAAGTACTTTGCTCATCAAATGTCACATCTTTAGAAACCATGAATTGTTTTGTGGATGGACTCCACAATCTATAGCCCATCTGCTTGTCATCATAACCAATGAAAACATATTTTTCAGCTTTAGGCTCCAACTTGTGCCTTAATTGTGATGGCACATATGCATATGCCACACATCCAAAAACTCTGCAATGATCCAAGGTAGGTCTCTTACCCCACCAAGCCTCATATGGTGTCATACCCTGCAAGGCTTTACATGGTAACCTATTGACCAAATAAGTTGCTGTATTTACAGCCTCAGCCCACAAATAATTAGGGCAATTTTTCTCCTTCATCATGGATCTTGCAAACTCAACAAGTGTTCTATTTCTCCTTTCTGCTACACCATTTTGTTGAGGAGAGTATCTACAAGTAACTTCCCTTTTTATACCTGCATTCCACAAATAATCACTGAACTCATTAGAGAAATACTCTCCCCCTCCATCTGACCTTAGTCTCTTCAACTTATGTCCTGTAATTCTTTCTGCATATGCATGATAGTGTTTAAATGTATTAAACACTTCTGACTTATCTTTGATCACATAGATAGTGATCCATCTGGTAGCATCATCAACATAAATCACATAGTACCTTGACCCATTTATACTGAAATCCTTTGATGGCCCCCACACATCTGTGTGTACCAATTCAAGCTTCTCTGAGTACATAGAACCATGCTTGGAATAGGAAAGCTTATGAGCCTTACCTAATTGACATGCTTCACATTTGTATGTCATATGTTGACCTGCAACATTAGGCAATCCAAGCACTAAACCATTGTTTATCATATCTTTAATACCTCTTTCATTGAAATGTCCAAGCCTCTTGTGCCAAAGATCTAACTCAGAGATCTTATGTCCTCCATATGTGAACATAGCATGACCAATATTGCCTTGAATCTTCAGAGTAAATAATCTTCCTTCTTTCTTCCCTGAAACAATCTGTTTATACCCTTGGCTAGGGTCTTCCACATATACTCCATCATTAGTGAACCTTACTTCATATCCCTTTTCAACAATTTGTCCTACACTTATCAAATTCTTAGGAATTGTAGGAACATACAAGACCTTACTCAATAAGGTACTTCCATCCTTAGCTTTTACTGATCCAATTGACTTCACATTGTGCTTTGTGTTGTCACCTGTTTGAACAACATGATTAAACACTTTACTCTCCAAATCAGTCATCAAAGATATATTACCACTCAGGTGATTACTACACCCTGAGTCAATGTAGAAGACTCTCTGATCTTCACTCTGGCTTTCACAAGTAGCATTCATTATTAATGTTGAATCCTCCTTTTGATCTGAAGCATAATTGTAGTAGGTGTTGCTGTATTGTTGACTTTGGAATCCTCTACCTGCATTTCTTCCAAAGTAACTCCTACCACCTCTACCTCTGAAATTACCTCTTTGATTTCTGCCTCCTCTTCCTCTTGCATTATAGTTTTGACTGTATCCATTATTATTCTGAGTATTATGCCAACAATCATTAGCTAAGTGATTTGTCTTACCACAAATCCAGCAAGCTTTGCCTCCATCTTTGTTATTCCTGCCTCTTCCTCTACCTTTGCCACCTCCTCTTCCTCTTAGGAAGTTGGCTTGACTAGTTTGACCTTCATCTTCACCTGCTTGTTGTTTTCCTTTGCTATTCTTCTTCTTGTCCTTTGAGTACATAGCATGACCTGCACTCTTGTCACTATCTCCTTTAACATCCTGCTCAAATGTTAGCATGTGACCTAGCAACTGATTTAAATCAGGAGTGAAATGATCAAGTGATAATTCTGTAGACAAAATGAATGGCTTCCATTTGTCATCACCTCTTAATCCTGTAAGAATTTGCCTTACCAATTTGTCCTCCTCAATGTCTTCATCAACAGCTCCTAATGCATCTGCAATGTCTTTCATCCTTGTCACATAGTCTGAAATGGATTGAGAGGCCTTCTTCTTGAAGGTTGTAAACTCTGCCCATAAGGATGCCTTCCTTGACTTTGTAGTATTCTGGAAATGCTCCTCCAAAGCATTCCAAATATCAGTTGCACTTTCAAGACCTCGAATATGAGGCAACAAGTAGTCATTGACTGCCATATATATAATGCTCCTAGCTTGAGCATCTTTCTTCATCCAATTTTTCAAATCTGCTAATTCTTCCCTAGTTGGAACACTAGGATCTCTGAAACTTGGCTTCTCCTCTTCACCTGTGATGTAGGCTATTAAATCTTTGCTCATAAGATGAGCTTCCATCCTCATTGACCATGCAGGATAGTTTTCCCTATCCAATTTCTCTATCTGAAGAGAATCTCCCATCTTGTGTCCTCCTGTGTATTGAAAACTTCAATCTTTATGAACAATATATGTACCTTTACTTTGAATTAGACTCCTTTTGTCCTTCTTGATGTTGTATGGTCTCCTCCTCAAGCTTTGCCTTTAAACTTTCACCTTCTAGCTCTTCAGTTATTGAAATTCTTGAATCTGCAGCAGTCGGGATTCTCCTTTTCTTGATTTTGATGTCTCCTGCTCTGATACCACTGATGGAGAGTGTTAATCTCCAAAAGAACAACCTACTCTTGTGATTAGAGCACCTCTATACCAAGAGTAAGTCAAAACCTTTACCAATTTAGAGGTCCAATCTCCAAATTATCAAAAGTTGAAAATTTCTGTGAAGAAGATGAAACACAGAAAGTCTGCTGCACAATTTCTTCTTATTGCCTTATCAAATCTTTAAAGTTTCTATGAAAATTTGTATGGAGTGTCGCCTAGAGATTCCGCACCTCCTCCAACTTAAAGTTCATCAAAAGGTTTAGTATAACTTGAGAAATCAACTTCACAAATTACCTATGTCAAAATCTGTACTTCTGAAAAGTCGATTTGACACCCCTAACTTCTTAACCTTGGTTCTCACAATGTCGAACCCGTTTTGCCAAATCCTTTTGGCTGTAGATAGCTTATCTCTCAACTTAGATTTTGAGCTATCACATGTGCAAAACTTTACACTGTGCACTGAGCACTACTCATTTCTTTAGACTCAAAAATTGTGCCTGTTTCAGGAGACTGTGAACACTCAACACATATGAATGTTCCTACAGATAATTCTCCTAACCTGTTTGCAATTAGACTCTAAAACTTTGGTCATAGATTCATCAACTATCAACTTAGATATCCTCAAAAGGATTTCACAAATGATCAAACACAGACGGAGCAGACACGAAAAGATCGAGCGCAATATTTCTTCAATTACTCAAAAAGTTACAGTTGAGTGATGAGAGAAAACTCAACTAACTTTTCTCATGTCTCATGACATCTCTCTTCCTCATTCTTGACTTCTATCTATTCATACATAAGCTCTCATATCACGCCTCAACATTTTCAAGGTATTTATAGATAAATTTGTACAAGTCTATGACTAATCAAAGTCCTAAGTGAACTATAACTATACTAATGTACATATGTGTACATTCCTCACATCCTCTGAATGTATCCTTCTTCCAAGCTTCAGAATTAATCTCATCCTTCATTCTTTAGTCTTCAAAGCATTCAATTGGTGATTGATCTGCACCAACACTTGTTGGCCAACAAATTCAAGTTCTTTATAGATCATCAAGCCCTATTGTACCTAGTCAACAAACCATGTAACACGGGATGACTAATACGTTGGTTTCTATTACTCATGGAGTACGATTTTGAAGTAGTAGTCAGGAAAGGAAAGACACATCTTAGAGCTGACCACCTTTCAATATTAACCTCAGGAGAAGCTCCTCAAGGAATAGCGGATGAATTACCAGATGCATATTTGTTTAATCTTGAGATAGCACCAGAATGGGCTAAGTCTATAGTCCCTATCCTGACATACGGACCCAAGAACCCTAGGATAAAGATCAAAGAAGGAGAGATTACCAAGTCTCAGAGATACCAAATCTTAGCAGGAAGCATATATAAACAGGATAATCAAAAGATTCTTGCTTGTTGTGTAGATGAATCAGAACACACGAATTGGTTGCAATTAGCACACGTAGGTGCATTAAAGCAACATCATTCGAAACATCGAACATTACAGACTCTGCATAGACTAGGAGTATATTGGCCTTCAATGGAAGCAGATGTTTACAAGTTGTGTAAAGAATGCCATGTTTGTTGTGAAAGACCACCAGTAGAGCATGCTACATTATATCACGTGTCTCTCACACCAGACTGGAGTGAACCATTAGTGACATACTTGAGGACGAACACATTCCCTCAAGGAATGGCCTTAGCTCGACAACGTAGTCTGGAGCAGGAAGCTCAAGACTATTCACTTATTGGCGATAATCTATACAAAAGAGGACGAGATGGATATCTAAGACAATGTGTTCATGAAAGCGATTATCTGAGCATACTAGAGACTGCACACCAAGGTGTTGCAGGAGGTCATTTTGGACCCGATAGGATAATCAAAGCCATCCTCTTTGCAGGATTATGGTGGCCCACTCTTCACATGGATGCTCATACCTATGTTAAGAGATGTGATGTGTGCCAAAGAACTCAGTTTCCTACTCGCAGAGATGAAATGCCATTGAAACCCATGATGGGCAGACGTGCATTTTCTAAGTGGGGTATAGAATTTGTAGGACCCATTAACCCCCCTGCAAAAGGTACACATGCGGAATACATTATTGTTGCCACAGATTATCTTACGAAATGGGTAGAGGCAAAAGCCACGAAAAAGAATGATGCACACACAACTGCAAAATTCTTATTTGAGAATGTCTTTACAAGATATGGATTGCCTATTGAGTTAGTGACCGATCGCGGAACTCACTTTCTAAACCAAGTCATTGAATATTTGTTACAGGATTTTATGGTGATTCACAAGAAATCCGCACCATATCATCCTCAGGCCAATGGTGAGGCTGAAAGCACTAATAAGATCCTTTGTAACGTACTGACAAAACTCGTGAACAACAAATGTTTGGATTGGGACAAACAGTTACACCACGCTGTTTGGGCATATCGAGTGGCCTACAAGACCGTACTCAATGCCACTCCCTTTCAGATGGTTTTTGGTCAGAATGCTGTGCTTCCTTTGGACTTCTTGATACCGACCCTTAAGGTTGCACAAGAACATCAGTGGACCGGCCATGAATTATCAGCGAGAATAATGGACTTGGAACGATTAGGAGAAACCAGGCTAAAGGCAGCAGCAGGAATATATGCAGCGAAGAAGCGACAGAAAGCATATTTTGATGCACATGTGAAAGATAAAGGCCTAAAAGAAGGAGATTTAGTTCTAGTATATACGCTGAAACAACACGCACGGAAGTTAGAAAAGCGAGGTTATGGACCTATGATCATTAACAGACTCTCGACAAGTGGAGCAGTACAGTTAGCCACCTTAGAAGGAAACATAATGCCTAATTATATTAGTGGCTGTAGAGTCAGGTTATATCAGGAACCTCTTACGGAGGATATGCTTAGACAACTCACGTTGGCAAAGAAGCGTAAGGAGGAAGAAAATAGAATACGAGCTGAAGCTCAGGCAGAAGCTATCGAACGCATTAAGCGCATATAGTTAAGAAGACAAGGACTAGGGAGAGAACATTATAACCATCTGGAAACTACACCCAGATATCCCATGGCCATGTGTCAAGTAAAGTCAACCACTCATCCTAGTATAGTGGACAGGAGACCATTCATTACAGTTAGGCTAGAGCACGGCAACCCTTGCCAAGAGCTCAGGGCTTTAATTGACTCAGGTGCTGCGACTAGTGCGATTAGATGGTCCCACTATAAGGATTCAGGAATAGAAATGCAGCCAATTGAGGCATACCTCATAGGGCTAGGAGGCATGGAAACTCCTTGCATGGGTGAGGTGGACCTTCCTATCCTCATTAAGGATGTGACCATGACAACGAAGCTTCTAGTGTGCCATGATGACGACCTGATAGAACCCCTAATCCTTGGCCAAGATTGGCTATACGATCACTCAGTGGACCTAAATCTTAGACAAGGCTCCTTACAGATTGGAACCTTAGCACAGAAGCGAGTGATACCGCTTGACTTCCCTAATGGCATTCCGACTGAGATTTGTAACCCTAGACCCTATGAAATATATGCGATGGAAGACCGGAAGATCTTGGGTCAGATCAATCACGTTACGTCTACACCAACCCACTCGGGCTTGGCTATAGACAATTGTCAATCAAAAGGATGACAGGAGATCTTCCCTGGGGCTTCCTGCAAACTAGAAGGGGCAGCTACCCAACCGCTAGGGCAGATGGACACAATCAGTGGTCAGGTGGGTTGCATCAGAGCCAAATGAGCACAACACCCTGTGGTGCTCATCCTTCCAAACTTGCTGCGGGCTGGCCTAGATTAAAGATTAAGAACGAATCACTTCCTAATGGGCAGGTCACGCAAGTGTTGGATCTCCCTTCCTTTCCAAAGTAGAGCGTCCAATGGACCTCTCAAACCCAACCACGAAGGAGTCAACCACAACAGAGGAACCAAGACCGACGACACCACCAGATAAGGCAAAGACAGCAGCAGTATCAAAATCACAGAACAAGTGGCACGAGACAAATATGGGTGCCAAAAGGACAGCAACCACAGCCTATTGGCAACACTGCAGACAAGAACAGGACAAAGTTTCAAAAAAAGCAGAGTCAGCATTCAAAGTCCCCTCGATCTTCTTCTACAAGTCCAAATACTCGACAGATTTGGATCGCCAAGAAGTATCTTATCAATCGACCCACACCCATCCAGATTTGGGTACCCAAACAATGTATTATAGCCCAACCCTCTAGCCATGTAATATATACCCCTCAGAAATCTTTTCATCCTTCAATACCACCAAACCCGATACCACTTTTTGTACCTTAGCAGAACCACACCACCCACCCAAAGACTCTTAGGAAATGGATACCGAAACGTATCCAGACGTCTTCTTGTACCCCATTATCTAACAATTCTCCCATCCCGTTTAAACTCCACCCTTGTAATAATTCACCCTCAACCAAACCTTGTATAAATTCACACACCATAACCCCACATCATGCATAATGAACGCTCATCAAGAAATGTATGCATAATCTGGCCATGTAGGCGTCTAGAGACCTGCATTAGTTTTGCAAATAATCATTCCATTAACCACCTCACAACACTTGGCTACACGGGTTATACATCGGTTATGGAAAGGGATTGCGGTCTCACTTTATTGGGATCATAATTAATTTCCATGCTAATGTGTTAATCTTTTGTAGCAGATTTTTTCCATTAGCTCGTCAGTCATCATGCAAACCGAAGAAGGACCACCAGAAGCTAGCCCAAGCACACCAATGGCCCATATTGGAGAATTACTCATGGAATCTTATCCGACGGTGCAACCACCAGAGTTTCAAGGTTTTCCAGGACCCATGCCAATAGACGATCCTCCTAGAGGATACACTGAGAAGATTCATCATAATTCATTGGTTTCAAGGCCTAGCAGGACCCTTAGCAGACGCTAATTTCATATTTGAGGCCAATTTGGCATTTGATTTGCGCACATGGACCAAGTACCAGTTCTTTTCCAGAGAATTTGAAGGACTGTAGAATACACAAGATTTAACGCACGTTTGGGCACGAGCGGGATTTACAGAATATTTTAGTGACCCTCTGCCTAAACCTGATTTTACAGATGTTTTTACTTGGTAACCACCTTAACGGCTTCAGAGAACAAGGATCTACCCGAAACATTCATGTTACCATCCTTGGTAAATGACCCTCCATTCAGAAGGTTTTATTTGTCCAAAGATTTAATCCGTGCAGCTCTCAAAATACATGGAACACACACTCCGACGGAGAGAGAACGGCTAGTCCCCGAGCAGATGAAACGTGGTGACGTAACTAAGTGGGAGGACATTTCTGCTATAACACCTGAGCTCTCTAAGCCATTATGGATATGCATGCAGCACTTTGCTTTCCCAGCTCAGGATCGTTTTACCATGCCCCACAAGAGAATCTGGTTTGGTTTATACTTAGCATGTACTGGACCTCAAACGGTTGATCTAGCCAGCTGGATAATTGATCAGCTCTATTTGGCCCAACATAGATGGGAACGAAAGAAAGTCATCAATGGATGCTGCGCCCTCACCAGGATCATATATATGTGCTTGGCGTATGACTTACCGATTGAGCGTGCCATGACAAGTGAGGAACTGAAAGCATTCAAAGGGACCACTAAGCAGGCTAGAAAGTCTAGCAAAGGCAGAGCCGGTAAATGCATGAGAGGAACCATACCATGCCTACAAGTCCCAGAATCACCCTCGCCACAACCATCTCTAGAGCAGTCACCAACAACAGCCACTCCCACGGTACCACCAATTCGTATACAGTTATCAAGACCAGTTACGTCGGAGGGCGCCACCAGTACTGTTGAACCCCAAGCAGCCACAACCACAAAACCTGTCACCACAGCAGCTGAACTTCCCACCACTATTGGCGCGGAAGCTTTCTCTTTTCCAATACCCCATTTGGAAGCAGGACAAGCAGAGCCACTGGACCAAACTTTTGATCTTGAGATGCCTGATGCATTCTCCAGTGAGTTCCAGTTTTCAGAAGGACAATTGTTTTCTCAAGAATATGAAAGACCTAGCTACCCTACCACACCCAGGGATCAGCCACAAGGACAGATTGTGTCTAGCTCTGATGATGAAAGAACAGCAACCGATGACGACGAAGGTGACGACGAAGCTAGCCAGGGAACTCAGGAATCCCAAGAGCATGAGTAGACAGATGGCCAAGGACAACAAACAGACACACATGGTGATACAAGTACCCATGAAGATGAAACTTATGAAGCAGCAGCTTACACACTGGCTATTAAAAAGCTGTATAGAACTATGGAAAAAGTTTGGGCATGCAAAAATCTGACAGAGGAAGAGAGTCAAACAATAATATAACAGGAACTTGTCACCAGCGAATTCGAAGACGCATACATCAAAGGATTCCATGAGTTAGTCAAATCAGTAGGCTCCAATGAAGCGCTCAGATACTTGCAAAGAAAGCCACTACCACAGTTTGACCCCCGCAGGGTACGACTACTTTCAAAGCCTGGCGAATACATTCGTGTACCAACAGGAGCACAGTCTTCAAAACAAGCCAGGGAGGCGCGCCTCGTCCCCGAAAGTTCGTTGAGCGCAGAAACCATCCTTGTAGATTCCCCACCCCGCGCTATAGTTGTACATACCTCAGTAGTCACTGAAATACCGACCACCCCAACCGCTTCCCCATCACCACCCATCCCTCCAGCCTCTCCTATTCACCCTCCTTCCCCCCGACTATCATCTTCTATCGCTTGCGATGTAGCCAAAATCATCTTTACTACCACCCAGCCCACAATTCCTGCACCCATTAGACCTAGTCTACCCCCTCACACATCCACCTTTCCATTCAACCCATTCCTCCATCCAGCTTTTCAATCCTTCCCCACAACTCCACGACCCCTTTTCCCATTCCCACCGCCATTAACCTTCTCCCCCGTCTCACCTCCCCGACCCACTATAACCCCTATTTCCCCTTTCCACCAAGCTGCTCCAGCCAAACCCCCTGTAAATTATTCCTCAACCTTTGTAAATCCCATCTTTACACCAGCACAAGCACCCACAGTCACACCCATATTCACAGTCACCGCACTGGACACGTCCAATGACATGGACATCTCACCACCCACTGCACCATCACTCACTTCACTCACAGCACAAACATATTTAGGCACCTCACAATTTTCCACAATCACCACAGCATCCACCTTCCCACCCCCATTCCCCATTCCCGTTGCATCTACACCCACTGCATCTTCATTTAGCACCTCATTAATACTATCACCCACTGTAGATAATGCATTTTGACAGATGTTCATGTGTATGACGCAAGTAAGAGATGAGTTCACATCTCTTGGCGATAATTACCAGCAGTTGCAGAGGACAACCAATGACTTACAGTCGCAGCTTAATTTATTGTCTATTGAGAATGCCTCTCTGAACACCCGATACCAGGAATTACGCGAGGCATATCACAAATTGGAACTAGAAAGCGAAGAAAACGCTAAAGAAGCCACTGCTGACCTGGATAACTTATTAAGAGCCCAGACAGTTCGCAATGCAACGCTAACACGAAACATAGGCTTACTACGAAGACACCTAGCAGCCGCCAAGGAAGAAAATCAGCGCTTACAGGATCAGAACCGAGAAAACTTAGAAGCAGCTCTTGACCACCCAGACCAACCTTTGAGTCCTAGTCGGTTCAAAGCCATTCCCTCAGACTCGATGAGGATGCTGCTAGAAGATCATGTAAGACTGCTAGATGAATACGACCGCATGAACGAGGAGTTATAGAAACTCAAAGAAGATCATAAATTACTCCAGTTACGAGCACCGACACACCCAGACATACCAGCACTTGTGGACCCCTCTCCTGACATCTTAGAGGAACTCAACGCATTACGGGCCCAGGTATCAAACCTTGAATCAAGGATTGCAGTATATGAAGCACCACCAAGGCCAGATTCCCCACCTGAGCTTCCAGCTGAGAAAGAATTTGTCACCATCCCGGTGGAGGAAACGTTTGAAGAGGCATACGAGCCACAACCCATCCCAGGCGGACGCGTCATGGCCGAAGGCCAGATGACTTACGAACTCCCGACCCCCGCGTGGATGAAGACTATTGAGGAACTTGGGACAACACACTCAACTAGAGTAGAGGCACAATTACATGCCATGGCGATGATAGAGGAAAGAATTTTACAGTCTCCATTCTTTGCTCATTTGGCCCCGCGACGATACATATCTGGGCATGAGCTACAGTATAAACCGTATTTTATGTTAATGGCTGAATACCAGTTAGCCATTGAGAAAGTAACAGGTAAGAAACCATCGCATGCGACTCAATTCGAGGAGGCCGATCTACCACTTGAGGCATAGCAAGGAGTGATCTATCAACCAGAGTGGCGCAAAGATTTACTACAGAAGTATCCAGAAATGATGAGTACATGGGTAAAGGCACCTTTGCATTTGAAGTATAACCCGTGTTGGGGACCAGTACCACGACGCCGCTCCTGGACTGCCTTTGCTATTAAAGTACAAAACAATAAGCAGTGCCAGGACTGGTTGAATTACCCCTATTTTAAGCCACCCATCGAATTACCAACTGTAGGCTACATGATGGCTACAATTCGCCAATGGCTCCCTAGACTAAAGCACATGGATGATATAGCGGCGCATATGACTGTCAAAATCTTTGACATGATGCAAATGATTTTTAAAGTCTTCCGACGCATCAAGGCACCATATGTCAACACCCCGGGCTTTGAGCATGGCAATTTCGATCTGGTATATGATATGAGTACAACGCCATCGCTACGGGTGTGTTATGCATGGCATTGCAGAATCAAGTACCTACCGGCATGCTACAAGCAGACGTTCGAAGAGATGTTCACAACCGGCTTCTGGGAATACCATTCAGAGGTATTCATAAGCAGGCCTACACATTTATTACAATTATTTGCCTCTGAACGAATGGTCTATTCCACACACTATCAGCTCCCGCCACCGGAAGAACCGCAACCCATCGACTGGGAGAAACTCGAGGCAGATCTGGCCCGAGGCATTCATATCTCCGAGCACACCCTCGCTCAAGACCTCCTACATAACTATATCCGGCAGACCTCACAACAAGGTTCTGTCAGGGACGACAGAAGCAAGAGGGAGGGGGGTGTTGGAAGTAGCCAGAGGCACAGACGACGCAGAAGCATGTAACGACGGAGCAGGAAGCTAGTGGGATCTTTTTTCAAAGAATCATGTTCTAAAAATACTTTTCAAAAAACCTCCAACAGTGATTTTCATCACTATTGTAACATATGTAACATAGAAAACCCCATTTTGTAATCCATAGCTCCATTTTGTGCAAGCCGAGGAGTCCTCAAGCTTGAGGAGCTTAGGTAGAACAAGCGTATCAATTTTCGTTATTTTTAGACACTGTTTACCCTTCCAAATAGCCTCTAGGACCTAATTTTTAACTATGTCGGTCACTAGATGTGAAACCGGTCAAAACTAGTCTAGAAACTATAAAAAGAGCTAGACAGCTCATTTTTGAGGTTGGTTAGTGTGAGCTTAGAGCTATTTTTGAGCTTGTAAGAGTGTTCTTGAGTAATAGAGTTGATTTCTCACCTTCCATTGTGTCTTGCTTGTCTCTTCGTAGTGTGTGTGTATGTGTGTGTGCATTTCTATGCTTCTCACCTTCACTCTCACTTCATCTCACATTCACGATCTTCATATCACTCCTATCTCTTCTGCGGATTGACATTAAGGAGGTGGAGCTTCTTAACGTGGTTCTCACCATTGTGCTAGAGCAACACCTGGTATACGTCCACCTATGCACATTGACCATGCCATTGAGCTATATCGAGGGAGTGAACCATATTCTAGAGCACCCTATAGATTTAACATCGATGAATTAAAGGAGCTTAATATTCAATTAGATGATCTTCTGAAGAAAGGGTTGATAAGATCGAGTGTCTCACCTTGGGGTGCACGTGTTTTATTTCAAAACAAGAAAGACCACTCTTATGGATTATGCATTGACTATAGGGGGTTGAATAAAAGAACAATTAAGAATAAGTATCCACTCCCTCACATAGATGACTTATTAGGTCAATAAAGTTGCGCGAATGTATTCACTAAGATTGACTTGAGATCTAGATATCACCAAATTAGGATCAAAACAGAGGATATTCCTAAGATAGCTTTTTGAACATGATATGATCACTATGATTTTACGGTTCTACCTTTTGGATTAATAAATGCTCCTGCCACATTTATGTGCTTGACGAATAATATTTTTCATGATTACCTAGATGAATTTATCTTAGTATTTCTTGATGATATATTTGTATACTCTAAAGATGATTCTAAGCATGCAGTACATCTGAAGAAGACTTTGCAATCTCTTAGAGAACACAAATTGTATGGAAAAAAGAGTAAGTGTTTCTTTGCTAAGGATAAACTTCTGTATCTAGGAAGAGTAATATCAAAAGAAGGAATCCTTATAGATGAAGATAAAGTAAAAACAATAGTTGATTAGCCGATTCCTAAGACTGTAAGGGATGTTATAAGTTTTCTTGGGTAGGCACAATATGAAAGAGCACATATCAAGGATTTCTCTAAGATAGCTACTTCCCTCACAGAATTGACTAAAAAGTATGTAGGATTTGCGTGGAGTGATGCCTGTCAAAAATCATTTGAAACATTGAAACAAAAAGTCATTGAGAATTGTGTTTTGAAAATACAAGAAACGAGAAAGCCTTTTGCGGTTGCATGTGATGCAAGTGGTAGTCAGATAGGATGTGTTCTTTCACATAATGGTAGGGTGGTCGCATATGAGTCCAAAAAACTAAGAAAACATGAACTTAACTATCCTACTCATGATTTAGAAATGTTTGCTATTGTGCATGCACTTAAGCATTGGAGACATCTATTGTTAGGGGTTAAGTTTGAATTGGAAACAGATCATCAGAGTCTAAAATACATCTTCACACAACCATTGCTTAACAATAGGCAGAACTATTGGATTGAATTATTAAGTGAGTATGATTTTGACATTAAGTATTTGGCTGGTAAGGAAAATAAGGTTGCTAATGCATTGAGTCAGAGACCTTTGTGTAATCTTGTTTATGTAATAAATTCTGATTTTCTCAATGAAATTCAAGAATAGATATAACAGGATCCTTTTTATGCACCTATTTTGAATTCTTTGAATGCAAACAAGGGATCGATGCATGAGGAAAAATTTCATTTGTAGAATGCAACATTGTATTGTAACAATCGGCTATGCATATCTTCTGAATCTCCATTAAAAGTTAAAATATTGCATGATTATCATGATGCACCTTTTTTTGCACATCCAAGTTATTCAAGGACCCATGTTAAAACAAAGTATTCTTACTTTTGGCCATGTATGAAGCAGGATATTAGAAAATATGTAAGTGAATGTTTGAAGTGCCAACAGGTGAAATCTGAGTTTAAGAGGATGCCTGGAATGCTTCAACCTTTGGATGTTCCAAATTAGAAGTGGTTGTCTATTTCTATGGACTTTATCACTAAGCTACCTATGACCAGAAGTAAGCATGATACCATATTTGTTGTAGTCGATTGGCTTACCAAGATGGCACATTTCTTTCCTATGAAAAAGACTGATACTGCATTGAATGTTGTAAGAATCTTTGTAAAAGAAATTTTTCGATTGTATGGAATGGCTAAAAGCATAATTTCTGATAGAGATTCTAGATTTACATCAAACTTTTGGAGAGCAACATTTGAATCGATTGGAACTCAACTTCCTATGAGTACAGCTTTCCATCCACAAACTAAAGCGAAAAGCAAGCGGGTTAATAGGGTAGTTGAAGATATGTTGTGTATGTATGTAAATGAAAAGCAGGATAATTGGAGTGAATATTTACCATTGGTTGAGTTTATATACAATAGTGCATGGCATGCATCTATAAAAATGACTCTGTTTGAAGCTATGTACGGATATAATTATTTGACTCTACCTTCGTTTTTGGGTTTTCCAAATAAAGTAGAAGTGTCCAAAGACTCTTGATAAAATGGATGAAGAACTTGGGAGAATTAAGAAAAACACATAAATAAAGCTCAAAAAAGACAATAAATTCAATGATTTAAAGATAAGAGCACTTGAATTTCAAGTTGATGATATGGTATTTATTAAAGTTAATCCTCACTGATCTAACTTGTTTCTAGGGAAGGATCATAGATTTCCTCTTCCATATGGAGGTTCTTTTAAAGTTTTGAGAAAGATTGGATCTCTTGCTTATTTGTTGGAATTACCTAAACATTTAAATGTGCATCCTGTATTTCATGTTAGCTTACTTAAAAGATATGTATCTAATGTTTCTCATGTTTTGCAGGACAATTATAAGCTGAAAGATGATGGCTCTTTTGAGCTTCAACTTGAAATAATATTAGATAGAAAGGAAAGATTTCTTAGAAATAGATCTATAGTAGAAATTTTAGTGAAATGGCACTCATACCCAGTACAAGATTCGAGTTGGGTGAACTTGGATGATTTTCTAAAACATTATCCTTCTTTCTAACTCTGAGGACAAAGTTCTTAAAGGGGGGGAAGAATTATAATATGCCTCTTTTCTAATGAAATAATTCATTTTGGACTTGTTTGAATTTCATTGTGGGGATAATGGTTAGAATGAATAATTAGGTCATTTTATGCATGTAGGAACAATCTTGAGTTTACAAGTTTCATATTCTCTCTCTAGACCTTATTCCCATCATGTTTTCTAGTGGAATTTTGAAGGTGAAGATGAAAGAATTAAGGAAAACTTTGTATGAGAGAAAGGTAGAACAAGTATAAGAGAATAAAAGTTGTGGATTATGCTTAAAGTACCTCCTTAGGGTCTTACATTTAGTTCATTGCAAGAAAATGCCTTAATTTTACTCTCTCTCTCTAGAATTTCGAAACTTATAGGGCTCAAAAGTGGTATTTGGAGGTGGATTCGGAACTCGGACAAATCTAACACTATCGCGCAGATTACAAAATTGAATAAAAGTATCTCTCATAAGCTTAAGCTAATCCCTTACCATTTTTTAGTCATAGGGCTTTGAAAAGTGCCATTTTCCAACACTTGAAAAAAAATGAGGGCTTATCTAATTTTATTGGAATCCATGAATCTAATGCTCACGTGTCACCATGTCTAATTGTGGATATTTTTGGATGTCTTTTTGGTGTTTTTCTCCTATTTTTTATAGATATGGTAAAGAAAGGAATCACACTATGATCCCATGGCTTTCTGCAAAAGTTTTGGAGAAACTCGACTTTTTCTAAATTTGGAGGATCGCACAGTTCTTTGGGAGGGTAGCGATCAAACTCTGATATAGGGATACCTACACATCAACACAAGAAACGCACGGAAATCTAAGAATTACCTTGTGATTGAGAGTGAGAGTGAGAGTGAGAGAGAGTGAGAGTCTAATTGAGAGTGCGAGTGTGAATGCGATTGTGATAGCTCGGGGGTGGTTGGGAGGTAGAGGCTTCCTCAAGAAGTTGTTGTCCAAAGCTATTATAACTGTTGATTCACATCTATAATATCATAATTCTTCCTTCTCTGCATCATATTTGTTTCTACTCATCCACCTTAGATTTTCTCTTACCTTGTGCAATCTCTACGTTCTTCTTTCCTCTGTTATTTTTGAGTGATTGAAAGATTGTGATTGAGGAAATGCTACATCCACATGGCCTATTCCATCCTTATTTTCCCACATGTTTCACATTTTCCATATGCACCCTTTGTAGCTTTCTTGTTTTAGCACTTTTGCCCTCTCCACAGCCCCAACTCATACCCCCTGCCCCTCACTTTATATCTCAACCCAAATCCAACCTTCCCCCTCCTTCTGATGTCCTTCTTAACCATTTAGCCCTCCCTAACCTTTCCTTCCTACCCTTCTTTCTACAACTTTGCTTCTTCAATGAGTGTGCATACAGTTTTAGTTCTCCCTTTGTGATTGTCCTGTCATGCTCCTGGTGGATTTGGTGGCTGATCACATGTGTTAGAGAAGCACTAGATTGTGCTCTCTCTCTATAGTAGACAAGATTTTGAAAACATGCTTCTAATTGCAAGAATACCCACATAGGGAAAATAGTGCAAGAATATGTAGTAGATAGAAGAAGTCCCACAACCCAAGACTGATAGGTATAGATAACTTAGCTAGAGATGATATAGGAGATCCCACAACCCGAGATCATGACTATGGAGCAAGATCTCTAGATTACAAGACCTCCCTTCAAGGAGATGAACCAGCTACAAGAAATAACTCGAAAGGATCTTGTAATATGAGATTGCAACAGGACAAGAGAGTATGTCCAAGATACAAGACTAGACAAGACTAGACCAAGAAACAAAAGTAGAACTCGAACTCAAACTTGAAAGTACTTGTTGGAGTTAGACGTCTGCGGAAGCATGCAAACAACACAAGGAAGAAGAAGAAGCTTGGATCACAACACACAATACTGAATGTATTACTAGAGAATGTACAAAGATAAGTAGCCCTTTAGGGCAATAGGCATATATACAAGCCGAGGGAAAAGAAACCTCCTAAAGAGGGAAAAAAGTGCCCCGGTGGTCCTAGAGTGTTCACATACATCACTACCTAAATATATCAACAAATCCCCCCTGGGAGTGATGCCGTGAACAAGGAGTTGGCACTCATGTATAAGGAAGTGCCAAGCTATGTGGAAATCACTCCACAAAAGGAAGTAAGCCCAAAGCTTTGTGGAAAGCTTTAAACTTCTCCCTAGGTAGAGCCTTCATGAAAAGGTCTGCAATGTTCTCCTGTGTGGGCACATATGCCAAGCTGATCTCCCCAGCAGAGAACCTCTCCCTGACATAATGATAATGCACCTCAATGTGCTTAGTGAGAGCATGGAACACAGGGTTCCTCGCAACTGCCAATGCGCTCTGACTGTCAGTGAAGATGGTGGTGGCAGAAGACTGACCAACACCCAAATCAGCCATAAGGCATCTAAGCCACACACACTCAACAGTCACTGTGAAAGCTGCTCTATACTCAGCTGCACAACTGGAAGTGGCCACAGTAGGATGCTTCTTGCTCAACGAAGATATACATGAGCTACCAAGCATGAAGCAAAAGCCACTAGTGGACATACGAGTGTCATAGCAACCAGCCCAATCTGAGTCAGAAAAAGCATGCAAATCTGGTGGTAGTGATCCTCCCTTGGGATAAAACAACCCAAGTAGCCGAGTACCACTCAAGTAGCGAAAGATGCGCTTAACCGCCTTCCAATGCATGAATCCTAGGCAATGCATAAACTTGCTCATCTGTGAGACAGCAAACTGAATATCTAGCCGAGTAATGCATAAGTAAATCAAGCATCCAAACAGCCTGCTGATAGAGAACAACATCAAATGCATCTCCAACATCATGAAGACTCAATCGTAAACTTGTCTCCATAGAAGTGGAAATAGGCTTACAGTCTTCAAGGCCAAAATGCTGCAATAATGTGTCAATATATTTCGGTTGACACAAAGACATTGCACCATCAACTTGCATAAATTGAATGCCCAAATAGTGATGCAAATGCCCCAAATCGGACATCTCAAATGAGGCATGCAAATCAGCCTTGAAATCAGCAATATGCTTCTCAATAGGACCAATGAGAAGCATGTCATCAACATAGACAACAATGATCAGAACCACATCATTAGCACGCTTAACATATAAGGTGCTTTCAGTTGGACTGTTCTCAAAACCGTGTGCAACCAGATAGGCCTGTATCTTCTCATACCAAGCACGTGGTGCTTGCTTTAAACCATATAATGCCTTCTTTAACCTGCACACCTGGTTTTCATGCCCTTTCTGCACAAAGCCACAGGGCTGAAAAACATACACTTCTTCATGCAACTCACCATTCAGAAATGTTGTTTTAATGTCCAACTGATGTACATTCCAACCATGATGGGCTGCAAGTGCACAAATACTCTGAATAGTAGTGCAAAGGCCTGATCAAAATCAATGCCTCTTTCCTGCGCATAACCCTTTGCAACAAGCTTAGCCTTATACCTGTCAACTATACCATCAGGTTTACGCTTGAGCTTGTATACCCACTTAGTGCCAATAGCCTTCTTACCAGGAGGCAAGTCACATAAAGACCATGTACCATTCTTCATTATTGCATCATATTCAGATTGCATAGCAGCCATCCAATTTTCTGAATTCTGTGCTTCATCAAAAGAGACAGGCTCATTCTCATCACAGAGACTAGAAGCAGTCATAGCATAGCAATTTGATGCAAAGGGGGCACTATGAGAGCCTGAACGAGTACGATATGACAAAGGTGCATCAAATTTGCTGTCACGCAAAGTTTGCACCAACCATTTTGGCATAGTTTTTGCCTGCTCAATATCAGCTCTCTCATCAACAAGTGCATGATGTAAATCTACATCAAAAATGGAATGATCTACATCATCATATGAAACCTGCAAAGGCTGAGAAGATACCTCATTAGGACCAGCACTAGACTGTCCACCTGTAAAAAGAGGCATCAAAGTATCATACATGTCTTTGGAGCTAACAGATGTCTCCTTAGTACATGAAAGAAATGGTTGAATAGCATCTTCCACAAAGACAACATCACGGCTAACCAGAATGCATTTAGTTTGAGGATGATACAGACGATAGCCTTTACTTTCAGAATTGTACCCAACAAAAATACATTTTATTGCCTTATCATCCAATTTTTTGCGATGTTGTTCAGGCCCTAGTGCATATGCCAAACAACCAAAAACATGCAGATGAGCAACAAATGGCTTGCAGTCATGCCAAGCCTCATATGGAGTGATAGATTGCAGTGCTTTAGTGGGACACCTATTCAATGTTGGAGAATTCCTCTCCTAATCGCAGCGGAAAGTGTAGAAGACCTTCTCAGGATCAAGACTTTTGCCAATAGCTGAACCTTCAAATGAAAACTGGTACCAACTAAAAAATGCAATGAACTTGAAAATTTGGTCACTCAAAGTAGACACCTATAGCTTTCAGATGAGCTATCAAATACTCAATTTGGAGTAGATTTGGGTTGGCAAATCTTTGATTCAAAATAGGCTACCTATCCACTCAGTTAAGCTGAAAACTGGACTTCACTAAAACCCAAATAACTCATAGAGAATAAATAATCTAGAAGGAGGAAATGCTCACGATAATCTTTCCAACAAATGTTTAAGCTTTAAAATTGGATACATATATTGAGAGATATGACTCTCACAAGTAGACTACCCAGAAATGGGTGTGCGGCTGGACATACTCTATGAGAGTGAACTGAACAAAATGACTCAAACCAAATGAACTAGCTACAATGGGACTTCCATGCCTTCTTTCTCTATGCTTGAGTGTCCTCCCTTACCTCTTTTATAGCAAAGTGACCAAAAACTCTCATGATGAGTTTGAGAGCTCTTCTCCATAACTTCTCCACTACTTTGGACAACCACTCCTCTTACAGTTCAATTTTTGGATTTGATTCTCTTTTAACTGATTCTCTTTTGGCCTCCACTACTTGCTGAAGTAAATGCTTCCATTTTTAATTTTTGTATTTTCCTTCTACTTGAAGAAAATCCTTTTTGCAAAAGTATATATGAGCTTACTTATTTATTTTTAACACTCCCCCTCAAGCTCACATGTGAGCTTGCACCTTCAGCCATATCCTACAAGTTGATGTCATCCTTGAACCTCTTTAGCTTAGAAGTATCTAAGGACTTTGTAAACATGTCTGCAACCTAGTCATTAGTTACAATGAACTTTATCTCCACATCCTTGCTCAAAACTTTTTCTCTAACATAATGATAATGCACTTCTATGTGCTTGCTTCGTGCATGAAACATTGGATTGTTTGTCAAGTCAATGCTTGACATGTTGTCACCATAAATTGGAATGGTCTCCACTTGCATATCAAGATCATCCAAGAGCTTCTTAATCCACATAGCTTCACAAGTTTCAAAGGCTAATCCTCTATATTCAACTTTTGTCGATGATAGTGCAACAGTAGGTTACTTCTTCGAGCTCCATGTGATAGGTTTGCTACCTATCATGAACACATAGCCTGAAGTGGATCTTCTATCTTCCTTCAAACCATCCCAATCAGCATCATTGAAGCCCTTTACTTGCGATTCTTCATCATATCTATAAAACAAGGCATGATTGACTGTGTGCTTCACATATCTTAGCACTCGTTTGGCTGAATTTAAATGTTCACTTGTAGGAGCTTGCATAAATTGAGAAAGAACTCCAACAATATAACAAAAATCTGGTCTTGTGATCGTAGCATAGATCAATGAACCTATAATACTCCTGAATGTAGTTACATCATGTAACTTCTCTCCATCATTTGAGCATAGCTTCACATTTGTGTCCATAGGTTGAGTGAGTGGTTTGCATTCACTCATTCCAAATCTGAAAAGAACATCCAACAAGTACTTTCTTTGCATCAAGTAAATGCCATCGTTCCCATAGACTATCTCAATGCCTAAAAAGTATTTCAGCTCACCAAGATCTAAAATTTTAAACTCCTTACCGAGTTTCCTTTTGATCTCTTGTATTCCTATAACATTACTTCCTGTTATGATGAGATCATCAACATATATGCAAATATATACCCACTTGCCGTCTTCTTTCTGTTGATATATTTAGGTAGTGATGTGTGTGAACACTCTAGGATCACCGGGGCACTTTTTTCCCTCTTTAGGAGGTTTTTTTTCCCCTGGCTTGTATATACGCCTATTGCCCTAATGGGCTACTTATCTTTGTACATTCTCTAGTAATACATTCAGTCTTGTGTGTTGTGCTCCAAGCTTCTTCTTCTTCCTTGTGCTGTTCGCGTGCTTCCGCAGACGTCTATCTCCAACAATTGGTATCAGAGCAGGTCGTCGCTTCTTCTAGGGCGCCGTCGACACTCCATTTGCAGTCTCAGATTCGCACGAAATTTGGTGAGCATACTCAGGGTGTTTCCGAGATCAAAACAGCTTTGCTATGTGGTGCCAAAATCGCGATCTGAGCTCGTTTCAGCCTCCGAACGCACTATCATAGCGCTTGTGCAGGCTATTTTGTCCTTTTGTGCAAAAGGTATATACCAATTTCTGTTCGCCAGTTTAAGCGTCTCGAAGTCTGCTACAGGTCTAGCAGAACTCGTCTGGGCAGTTCTGTTCAACTTTTTGAGATACAGTCAATTTTGTGCATCAAGGTATTTTAGTCACTGGCCATGGCTGAAAGCAATGATGTATTCTGTATGTTGGCTGTTGAGGATAAGTTGGATGGTACCAACTACCCATTATGGGCTTATATGATGCGACATGTACTGGTTGCAAAAGGATTGTGGAACATTGTGCAGGGTGTTGAAAGACGTCCTGTTACACCTGTAACGACAAGTACTGCAAATACAGGTGTTGAAGCTGATGAAGATGGTGTCGAAGATTCCGTAGATTCCTGTTCGTGCTGCTGTTTCTGTTGCACCTACTGCAGAGCAGATTCGTTGGGATGGCAGAGATGCCCAGGCACATGCATTGATAGCCTTGTCTGTCAAACGTGCCATTATTCCTCACATTCGCTCTTGCAAAACAGCAAAGGATGCTTGGGATACACTTACCACTTTGTACCAGGCTAGGAATGAGGCTCGTGTTGCTTACCTCCGAAAACAGTTGGAGAGTGAGCACATGAATGAAGGTGATTCTATGGACAGTTTTCTTACAAAGATCAAAGACTTGAAGAAACAATTGATTTCTGTTGATGAGGTTATACCAGATAGCTCACTTGTGCAGACCGTTCTGAATGGTCTTCCTGATTCATATCAGAGTTTTGCCTCTACTCTTCGGTTGATGATGAAAGGCAATCCGAATGCCTTGTCATTTGAGGAATTAGTCTCTGTTCTGTTGCAGGAAGATCAGTCCAGGTAGAACAGGTCCATTATGCGTGTTGCAGATCAAGCTTTCCTGGCTAGTCAGAAGGGCAAAGGAAAATGGAGCTCTTCTACTAGTAAGCAGAAATCTGCAAATGCTGCACAATCAAAGAACCAGGATAAAGATGAAAAGAAATCAGAAAAGCAGAAATTGTTCTGCAAGTAGTGTAAAGGAAATGATCATATTATAAAGAACTGTCCAAAACTGGCTGCTAAAGAGGCAAAGAAGAAAGAGGCTGGAATGGTTGTTGCAAAGGCCTCTACACCAAAAACAGAGTCTGCAAATCTTGTGCAGGAAGAAGAATGGGCGTTTACTACTGTCTGCAGTTTTGACCCATCTTCTCATGATCAATGCATGTCTGCAGTAGACTCAGATGTTTGGTACTTTGACAGTGGGGCGACCAAACATATTACCTCGCAGCGCAGTTTCTTCTCTTCACTCGAGCCTGCCCCTACAGGGAATACTGTCACATGCGCTAATAACTCCTCTTATCCTATTATGGGAGTTGGTAAGATCATTCTGACTACTGCTGATGGTAGTTCTTTCACTTTGTCAGATGCTTTATTTGTGCCAGGGATCAAAAAGAACCTGTTATCAGTTTCTGCATTAGCCAAGATTGGCTTGGTTGTGAAATTCGTTGATGACAGGTGTACAGTCCATGATCTCTCAAATGGCGATGTGATTATTGCTTCTGGCATTTTATGTCGTGGGCTGTATAAGCTCATAGACTATGAAAGATCTGTGAATGATTCGGCATGTGCAGTTCATGATTCTCAGGCTATGTCAGATGCAAAGCTTTGGCATGCACGATTTGGTCATCTGAATTTTGCTAGTTTGTTACGCCTGCAGAAATCTGAAATGGTGTCCTCTTTGCCCAAACTTGAGGCACCTGGAAAACATGTTTGTGAAGGCTGTATTTTGGGAAAAATGCAGCGTTCTTCCTTTCCAAAAGATGGTTCAGTTCGGGCTACACAGAAATTGCAGCTTGTACATAGTGATGTCTGTGGTCCTATGCAGACACCCTCTTTTGGAAATTACCTTTACTTCGTGACTTTCATTGATGATTTTTCCAGGCATGCATGGGTATATCCACTCAAAGCAAAGTCCGAAGTGTTCATGTGCTTCAAACAGTTTTTGGTTTTGGCTGAAAATCTGTCAGCATGTAAAATGGGCACCCTCCGTTCTGATCGAGGGGGGGAATATATGTCTTTAGATTTTAATGCATTTCTGGCTGAACGTGGGATAAAACACCACTGTACAGTGCCGTATACACCTCAACAGAATGGAGTTGCTGAACGAAAGAATAGGTCACTCATGGAGATGGCGAGGTGCATGGTCAAAAGTCAGGCTTTACCACATAGTTTCTGGCTTGAGGCTGTCATGTGTGCAGCATATGTACTGAACAGGTGTCCCACTAAAGCGTTGCAGTCTATCATTCCATATGAGGCTTGGCATGACCGCAAGCCATCTGTTGCTCATTTGCGTGTTTTTGGTTGTTTGGCATATGCATTAGTGCCTGAACAACATCGCAGAAAATTGGATGATAAGGCAGTAAAATGTATTTTTGTTGGGTACAGTTCTGAAAGTAAAGGCTATCGTCTGTATCATCCACAGACTAAACGCATTCTGGTTAGCCGTGATGTTGTCTTTGTGGAAGATTCTATTCAGCCATTGCTTTCATGTACTAAGGAGACATCTGTTAGCTCCAAAGACATGTATGATACTTTGATGCCTCTTTTTACAGGTGGACAGGCTAGTGCTAGTCCTAATGAGGCAACTTCTCAACCTTTGCAGGTTTCATATGATGATGCAGATCATTCCATTTCTGATGCAGATTTACATGATGCACTTGTTGATGAGAGAGCTGATATTGAGCAGGCAAAAGCTATGCCAAAATGGCTGGTGCAGACTTTGCGTGACAGCAAATTAGATGCACCTTTGTCATATTGTACTCGTTCAGGCTCTCATAGTGCCTCCTTTGCATCAGATTGCTATGCTATGGCCGCATCTAGTCTCTGTGATGAGAATGAGCCTGTTTCTTTTGATGAAGCATAAAATTCAGAAAATTGGATGGCTGCTATGCAATCTGAATATGATGCTATAATGAAGAATGGTACATGGTCTTTATGTGACTTGCCTTCTGGCAAAAAGGCCATTGGCACTAAGTGGGTATACAAGCTGAAGCGTAAACCTAATGGTACAGTTGACAGGTATAAGGCTAGGCTTGTTGCAAAGGGTTATGCACAGGAAAGAGGCATTGATTTTGATGAGACCTTTGCACCTACATGCCGTATGACTACTGTTCGCAGCATTTGTGCACTTGCAGCCCATCATGGTTGGAATGTACATCAGTTGGACATTAAAACAGCATTTCTAAATGGTGACTTGCATGAAGAAGTGTATGTTTTTCAGCCCCGTGGCTTTGTGCAGAAAGGGCATGAAAACCAGGTTTGCAGGTTAAAGAAGGCATTATATGGTTTAAAGCAAGCACCACGTGCTTGGTATGAGAAGATACATGCCTATCTGATTGCACATGGTTTTGAGAATAGTCCAACTGAAAGCACCTTTGTCACTCTAGCACAATGGTGAGTACCAACGTGAGGAGATACACCTCATAAATGTCAATCCGTGGAGACGTGAGGACCGGTATGAAGACCGTGAGCAAGTGATGGCACAAGTGCGTGAGTGAAAGCACACAAGCATGCACACACATACACACACACGCGCACCACGTGAGAGCAAGGAGTGGAACAATGGAAAGCTTCGATTATCAAAGAGCTCTCTTAAAAAGCTGAAATCTACAACAAGCTCTCTCCAAAAATGAGCTCTCCAGCCCTTTTTATAGTTTTTTGAGTGGTTTTGGCCCTGTCCAAACCTAGTGTCCGGCCTAGTTAAAAAATAGGCTCCAGGGCTTATTTGAGGGCTCAAACGGAGTCTAAAAATTATGAAAATTCGTAGGATGGTAGTTCTAATACTCCTCAAGCTCGAGGACTCCTCGGCTTGAACAAAATGGAGTTACAAAAATGGAAAATGGTATTTACAATGATTTTTAGTGATGAAAATCACTATTTTTATAGGGATTTCTTCTGAAAATTTGACAGGTGCTTCTTGGAGCTCCCTACTTGCTCCTTGTTCTTGTGTGTCCACTTCCTTGATGCACTTCCATGCTTTGTCCTTGACCTTGAGCTTCAACACTCCCCCCCCTCTTGAGTCTGTCATCCCTGACAGACCCTTGTTGTAGAGGTCGTTCCATGTAGTATGTTGAGAGGTACCGTCCTTTACGTCCAACAGGGGCGATCCATCTTCCCAATGTAGCCTGGTCATTTGTCTGGTTCCTCACTTTGCCACTGCTAGCTCTTGCAGTTTGTGGTCCCTTTGTACGTACTTCTGCCTTGTATTCCATCTTGATGGTGCATTTGTGAGCTGTCCAAAATGGCTAGTTGCTCAAAGGAGGTGGTCAATGGTGATTATGGGCAACTCTCGACGGTGGATGGCTTCCTTGCTCTTGTAGTGGTCACCGTGATGTCCTCTGATTCTTCCAAAGGTGGCTTTCATAGTTTTCATGCCAAGTACTTGTAACCCATAATGGATGATGGGTAAGTGCATTAGTGCATGGATTGAACAAAATATGTGCCTTGTGCATGGCCTTGTAATGTGGCCCTACGTATGCGTACTTGGAAAATGCATGGCAAGAAGTATGGTGCAAGAGATTGGGTCTTGGGCTAAGTGCTCAAGGGTATGCTGACGAAGAGGTTTCCTAATCTATCATGGTTATAGTGTTGTTGAAGCATATACGTCTTACCATGGTGAAGGGCCCATTGATCTTCATCTCTTCGTGTTGTAGTTCCATCATGGTGTTTGACCATCGGCTTGTCCTTTTTGTTGATGGATGTCCTTGCTGAAAGTTTGCTGATGAGCATTTTCAAGCACAGTCTTCTTCTTTGCCTCTTTTTTTTTTTTTTTTTGGTTGTTGCACACGATGGCATCAAACAAGAAGAAAGAGGTTAGTATCAATAACATATTTTGCATGTGAAAATTGTGTCTCATGTGCCTGGGATTTCTCAATTGCGTCTATGCACGGCCATGTAAGGTGGCCCTATATTGATGCATACTTTGGAAATGCATGACCTGAATGGTGCAAACGACTGGGTTATGCCAAAGGCACATGGTTGCTGCTGGTCGAGGCTTTTGATGTTACTTGCATACTTGATGAATTCTTTGATTGGAGGTGTCTATTGGATCTCGAAATGATGTAATCCTCTGGATTGGAACCCATCTTGGAATAGGGTTTGGTACTGTAGAGATCACCTCAGGCCACTTCATCTTTGGATGCTTTCCAAACATTTGTATCCCGTGTGGTTGGCTTTTTGGTTCTGTGGATGTGGTTGGTGCTTTTGGCTGCCAAACCCATATCCTTAATGATTGCCTGCTTACTTTTGCAGAAGGGTTGAGTTTATCTTCGTTTGTTCTTTGTGTTTTGTTCTTACCCTTTGCTTTCCTTGGCTGCTTTGTTGAGACCTTTTGCATGGTAGGGGGCATAGGCCGTTGTGTATGTAAGAGCTTCTTGGGTACCCACATCTGTAATCGCCCGTGTTGAGCTGTAGCTAATTTTTTAGGCACCCAAATTTGTACATGATTGTGGTCGGCCTTCTTTGATAGCTTCGGTACCCAAATTTGTTGGATTCTTCGTGCTTGAGCCTGTCGTAGGTGCTTGGTCCTTCTTTTTTCATGGTCGATCTGGTTGGGTGGGAATCTTTGAGGCAACATCGATGGTTGCACTCCTTTCTTTACCTAGATCTGCTTCATGCCCATAACTTCTTTCTTCTTGAAGGCTCTTCGTCTATTTGATAGACTGGCTATCTTGCACTGTTTTGATTGCTTCTGGGGTTGAACTAATGTGGATGCTTTTGAAAAAGAAGAAGGTTCTTCTTGCCTTTGTGACTGTCCTTCCATGATTGTGTCCGTCTAAATCATAGAGTTTTTGACATTTACAACATCTTGTTCGAGAAGATTAGCCTTAGAGGAAAGAAGAGAGCATGTGGTGTCTTGGTCAGTGGTCATGCGATTCTCCAATTCTAAGGTAATGCATTGTTCATGTGCCCAAACATGAAGAAGTTGACTTCTTAGGTTCAAGTTGACAGCATGGTCATAAATCCAATCTTGACCCAAGACAAGTGGCTCTATGAGGTCCTCATCATGACACACTAGCATTTTGACTTTCATTGGAACATCGTGAAGGTAAATGGGAAGTTCCACCTCGCCCAAACAAGGGGTTTCCACACCTCCCAATCCTATGAGATAGGCTTCTATGGGCTTGATGTCCAATTGCAGGTCTTGGCAGTATGAAAGTCTAACTGCACTAGTGGCTGCACCTGAGTCAACCAATGCTCTCACAGTCTTTACACTCTTTCCTTGTCCTACCTCTATAGTCACAAAGGGCCGTCGATCAATTATTTGAGAAGTAGTTATGCCCGATTTTTGGCACATGTCCATGTGATATTTTGGAGCTTTTGTGTTGACATCTAGGCCTAGCCGCCGTAGCTTATTTCTTCTGATGCGCTCTCTAGCCTCTGCTTGTGCTTCTTCTCTAACCCTTAACTCCTCTTCTTTTCGCTTCTTAGCAGTGTTGAGTCTCATGAGCATTTCCTCTGTAAGAGGTTCTTGATATAACTTGACTCGACAACCACTTATATAGTTCGGTAAGATATCACCTTCTAAAGTGGCCAATTGAACTGCACCACTAGTGGAGAGTCTATTAATGATCATGGGTCCATATCCTCGTTTCTCCAGTTTGCGGGCATGTTGCTTTAGCGTATAAACCAGCACTAGATCTCCTTCCTTCAATCCTTTATCCTTTACATGGGCATCAAAGTATGCCTTTTGTCTTTTCTTTGCAGCGTAAATGCCTGCTACTGCCCGAAGCCTCGTCTCACCTAAGCGTTCTAGATCAAAGATCCTGGAAGACAACTCATGTCCATTCCACTCATGCTCTTGTGCTACTTTCAAGGCTGGGATTAGGAAGTCCAATGGTAGCACAGCATTCTATCCAAAGACCATCTGAAATGGGGTAGCATTGAGTATCATTTTGTAGGCAACTCGGTATGCCCAAACAGCATGATGAAGTTGTTTGTCCCAATCAGAGCGTTTATTATTTACAAGTTTCGTCAATACGTTACATAGGATCTTATTCGTGCTCTCGGCTTGTCCGTTAGCTTGTGGGTGATAGGGGGCAGACTTCTTATGTATCACCATGAATTCTTGAAGGAGATTTTCAATGACCTCATTCAAGAAGTGCGTACCTCTATCACTAACCAACTCTATTGGTAACCCATATCTAGTGAACACATTTTCGAATAAGAACTTAGCCGTCATTTGAGCATCATTCTTTGTCGTGGCTTTTACTTCCACCCACTTTGTAAGGTAATCTGTGGCTACAATAATGTATTCTGCATGGGAGTTTCTAGCTGGGGGGTTGATGGGACCTAGAAATTCTATACCCCACTTTGAAAATGCACGTCCTCCCATCATTGGCCTTAAAGGCATCTCGTCTTTTCTTATCGGATATTGGGCACGTTGGCAGGTGTCACATTTCTTCACATAAGTATGTGCATCCATATGAAGAGTGGGCCACCAAAGTCCTGAGAATAGAATGGTCTTAATTACTCTGTCAGGCCCAAAGTGTCCACCCGCAGCACCGTTGTGTGCAGTTTCTAAGACTTTCAAATAGTCTGATTCATGAACGCACAGTCTTAGGTAACCATCCTTGCCTCTTCGATATAGGTTGTCTCCTACTAAGGCATAGTCTTGAGCCTCTTGCTCCATGCTCCGTTTTCTTGCAAGACTAGCCTGATTGGGTAATGTTCTCGATCTCATGAACTCAACCAATGGAGCACTCCAATCTGGGATTAATGACACATGATAAAGAGTGGCATGCTCCACTGGGGGTCTCTTTTGGCACACTGGACAATTCTGGATCCACTCCTGTATTTCTTTGTCCATGCTAGGCCAATACACTCCTAAACGTTTTAGATTCTGCACTGTTCATTGTTTAGGGTAGTGATTTCCTAGCAGTCCCTCATGGGCTTGTTGCAACCAACTAGTATGTTCATCGTCCTCGACACAACAAGCTAATACGCCCTCGGTATCTTACTTGTACATACTTCCGGCCAATATTTGATACTTTTGTGATTTTACAATTTCTTCTTTGCTTGTCTTCACATTTTTATTTGCAGGCCCGAAGGTTAGGACTGGTACCAACTTATTTGCCCATTTAGGAATAACTTCTAAATTGAACAGATAAGCATCGGGCAATTCATCCGACACTCCTTGCGGTGGCTCTCCTGAAGTGATACGAGAAAGATGGTCTGCCCTAAGATGGGTTCTACCTTTCCTGACAACAACTTCAAAGTCGTATTCCATTAGTAAGAGGAACCATCTCACCAAGTGGCCTGTATTGCAAGGTTTATTGACCAAATATAGTAAAGCTTGATGATCAGTGAAAAACTTGAACTTATTGGCCAATAGATAGTGTCTAAACTTTTTCACAGCATATACCATGCCTAAGCCTTCTCTCTCCGTTGTGGTGTAATTTCGTTCAGCTGCATTTAATTGCCTACTAGCATATGCTATCGGCAAATCTAGGTTTCCTTCACCTGTGGGTTGTGCTAGCACACATCCTGTTGCATGATTGGAAGCATCTACATGGACATGAAAGGGTTTGCTCCAATCCGGAGTAGTCAATATTGGTGCTGTGCACAAACGTCTTTTCAGCTCGTTGAAGGACTTCTCGCATTCCTCGTTCCACTCAAAATTTGTTAACAACCCATAAAGAGGTTTAGCTATGATGGCATACATGTGGATAAACCTACGGTAATATCCACAATGGCCCATAAAGGCTTGTACCTCTTTAACATTCCTCGGCCTGGGCAGCTCTGCTATTGCTCTTACCTTGTCCTCATCTGTTGAAATTCCATTCTTAGAAACAATGTGACCTAAGATTTTACCTTGTCGTACCATGAACACACACTTCTCTGGGTTCAGACACACTCGATAATCTCGACACTTGTTGAAGATTTGTCTGAGCTCAGGGATGTGGTATCTTCTTTGTTGGGAATGAGCACATAAGTCATCCACATATACTTCTAAGTTCTTTCGCAAGAACTCTTTGAAGACATGACACATGAGCCTTTGAAATGTTGCAAGTGCATTGGTGAGACCAAATGGCATCACACAAAATGCAAAAATTCCCCATTCTGTGGCAAAGGCCGTTTTGTGTTGATCTTCGGGGGCAATGGCTACTTGGTTGTAACTTGAAAATCCATCAAGGAAGCTATAAACTTCCTTGCCTGCAACACGCTCCAATAGATGTTCGGTGATTGGAAGTGGATAACTATCTTTGATCGTAGCGGCATTAACTTTTTTAAGGTTAATGCACACTCGCAATTTCCCATTCTTCTTGGGCACCACCACAATGGGGGACACCCATTCAGTGTGCTCAATCTCATAGATGAATCCAGCTTCAATCAACCTGTCAATTTCCTCCTTTATTTTGGCTGCATAATTGTCATTATAGGTGTAGGGCTTTTGTTTGGTGGGCTTGGCATCAGCAGTCATCAGAATCGTACGAGAGAAAATCTTTGGATCTACTCCTTTCAAGTCTCTATAGTGCCATGCAAACACATCCCTATATTCCCTTAATAGAGCTACAAGCTCTGCTTCTTCTTTTGCACTTAGGTCATCTCCTATGTACGTACATCATTCTTCGTTCCCTTCAATGGTCACTACAATTTTTTTGGTCTTTTCTTTATTGTCATATGCTTCTCCTATAATGGCCTCTCTCTTAGGCATCCGTACCAAAATTTTTTGGTCTTCCACTTCATATTTCTTGAAATTTTCTGGTACTTCAAACAATGATTCTTCCTCTTCTTGTTTCACTGCTTTTCTTTTCTTTTTCTTTTGACCTCCTTCACTTCCTTCCTTTGAATTTATCGTTTTAATACTTGTGAGGGGTTCTTCTTCTTTTTGGGTTAACACTCCTATGTCTTCTAAATAGTGTTCCTCTGAGTCAAAGTAAGTATCCATCACAATGGATTCTAGATCATCGTCATTCTCTTCTTCTTCTATGAACTCACTAGGATCACACTCTTCCAACAGGGGCTGACACATGAACACTGAAATATCATAACCCTCCTCATCACAGTGAGGTGTCCATTGTTCTTCATTGACTGCTATGTCCATGGTAGCTAGGATTTCTGCCCAACCATGAGGCTCAAATTCCTCATCTGGAAATATCATAGGTGTATAGGCTGGGTCTTTTATTGGTCTACCTCCTGGGGGAGTTCCTTCTTCTCTCGCTTTTAGGCGCTTTTCCTCTTCCTCTGCAACCTTGCACATCCAGAAGTGAGTATCTTCATGCAGCCATGATGGATCAGGTGAACTTCCAGAATGCACGGAGATAGAATCTTCTTTTGCTTTGTGGATAGGATTCCACTGTAGGGCTGGTACATCTCTGAAGGTGTAATCCTTCAAATTGACCTTGGTGGTGACCCCTAAGTGCTGTAAGTATAAGGAGTTGGTTCCCCAATCCTGTACTATTTGCAATTGTCATAGGAATGGTCTTCCTAGGATCATCTCGTAGACATTATTTTTTTCAAAGTCACATATAGCAAATGTATGTTCAAACTCTACACCACAAGTGGTTAGAGTTATCCCTTCGAGCAATCCTAGAGGTCTTTCAAAATGACCATCTGCCATTTGAAGCTTCATTCTTGTTGGCCTTAATGTGGGTTTGCCCCATCGCTTCCATAAGAAGGTGGTCGCAATAGCAACACCAGCACCCGAATCTACAATTGCTTTGGTTGTGTAACCTTGATAGGTGATCGGAAGATAAGTGTTACCTTCTTCACCTTCGCTCATGTCTCCTATCTTGTCAAGAGGTATCTCTAGAAATTTTTGCTTAGAGCCTACTTTTGGCATATTGGATTCAAGTTCTGGAACCTGATCCTTCACATGATTCCAGAGCTCAGGTTTTGCTTTGAGCAGCTCTTCCACAGTGAGATGACATTGAACCTTAGTGTTCTTAACAACATCAGTGTTTCTTGGAATCACTGAGTCTTCATTTCTTACCAATATTGTGGGAGCTCTGATCTGGATAGATTCAGATTCCCATGGGCCTGTGAAATGAGGCAACTCTTGTAGAGAATTAGATTCAAAATCTAATCTCTCATCTTCTTGTTGCACTGCTTGGTCTCCATAGATAGACGGAATGTCTTGGGGAAATTGATCATGAAGATCATCAATCTCAGGAATAGGAGGGGAATTACCCTTCTCCTTGGCCCATTTCTCTTCTTGTATTTCCCGCAAGAACTCTTGAGAGTACTGTTGAATTGAAGGAGGTATTCCAGCATCCGTGGAATTAGGAATATAAGCTCCCATTGGTGGTGAGCTTCCTCTTTCAATAACTGGTTGAGCCTGTGGAGGTAAAGAAACTTGTGGTTTGTTTACCAACTGCTCTAATCTTTCTAGTAAGCCTTGGAAATGCAAATCCGGTTTGACAGAGTTTGTCTGATTGAACTTTTGACTAGTCTCAAGTATAGCTTGAGCTTGTTCTACCATTTTCATGCACATTTTCATCCGTTCAATCTCTAAATCTGCTCTAGGGTAACTCTTGTCTAGGTTTGCAGTTGTTGGCCCTTCTTGAAGACGAGCCTGGTAGGCCTTGAACATCATGTCCAAGCCTTCTAGGGTTGGATCTGCAAGAACAGACCCTGGTTGTGGGTTATTTACAATGGGTGGTGGGGTGGAATGAGGTGGAGTGGATGGAACTTCGGTATGTGAGAGGCTTTGAGATGAAATGTCTTCTATTTTTGTTTTGGTATCCCTTAGGCTTTCTTCTAGCTCGGATAGCTTTTTGTTCCACTTGCGATTAGCCTTCTCTTTGGTATCCTTCCATGTTCTTGGTTTCCTCTTACTAGGCTCTCCTGACTCACTTGACTCCGATTGCTCGGATGGTTTTGCTTGTTGTGCAGCATGTGCCCTAGTAACTGCCTGTACAGGAGCCACATTACTACTACTTGAACTTGAATCTGCCACTAAGCCTACCACATTGATGGGTGTAACCTTGGGTGCACCAGAGGGGTTTCTTGGACACTCTCTAGGAAGATGTTCCTTGCCGCACTCAGGACAAAAGCCTTGTATCGTAATGTTTTGCCCTTGTCCCAGAGCTGGTTGGTGGGGGCATTCACGAATGAAATGGTCGCCCTGACATCTAAAGCATGGTCCTCTAGGGGCTTGTGGTCTTACTTGTCTCAATTGGGGCCTAGGATTTGGATTCGTATACATGACATTGGAGTATTCTGGCTCCCAATTTTGTTCCATAGGTGGTGTCTCATATTGATACTGAGAAGTCTCGCTTTGCTCAGGTGACTCTATATAATAAGCATGTGGACTATCTTCATGGAAGTAGTCTGAACCATGAGCGTGAGAATCATTTTCTGAGACCAATGGGGTTAGTGGCACCAATGCTCTATTAGGGTTCTCCTCTGCCATCGTATATTTAACTGGGATCACATTGGCAGGAGCTGGCGGTTGGTTTCCTAGGACTGGTTGTGGCCTATATGGTGCCTGATATTGCTGCTGGTATTGAGGTTGATATTGTTGTGGCCTATAATATGGCTGTGGGTACTGATTCTGATACCTACCCTGCTAGTAAGGTTGCTGATAATTTTATCTAACAGCTTGCCTGTTATAGGGACAATCTTGGGTCGTATGATTTGTATATTTCCTCTCAATGGTGCAATATAGAGCATTAGGGTTTCCTTGGGGTTGAGTCGTTAACGGGCAAACATTAGCCATGTGATCTCCTCCACATGTATAACATCGCTTCACTGAAGTGACCCTTGGCATTTGTCTATTTTGAACTCCTAGCTTTTTGGCCACTTGCTCAGCTATCTCATCTATCTCAGTGGAGGTTCTAGAGGTGTGACTTGTAGAACTATCAGAGTCCTTATAGAGTTTGGATAGTCCTAACTCCTCACCCAAGTTGTCTTCTATGTCAATGCATATCCGTACACACTCTTCTATGGATCTAGGCTCTTTCAAGTATACATATGACCTTAATTTTGTGCTCAATAGGCCATCTAAAAATAGTGCCACCTGTTTAGCTGATGTGGGTAATTCTGGTACAGGGCATCTTTCCAAGTACTGCCTAAATCTTCTTCCTGCAAGTTGCACCGTTTCTTGGGGTGTCTGCTTGAAGCTGTGGATCAAGGATGATGTGTTATGTCTGATACCACTCTTGGAAAATTCTATAATGAATTCTTCTAGAAGCTGACCTATCTCTCTATAGTTGCGACTGTTTAGAGGTTGAAACCAAGCTAAGGCAGTACCCTTAAGAGTCAAACCAAATGCCTCGAACTGGGTGAATAAGTCTTCAACTTGTTCAGCTCTTAGCACTTGTTTGAGCTCTGCCACATGTTCATAAGGATCTCCAAATCCATCAAAGTAGTTCTTCATTGTCTTAACCACTTGAAAGGGTCTAAGTGTTCTTGAGTGCTCTCATGGTCTAGGCAATGGAAAATCATGTTCATCTCTTTGGTGCCTATGAGCTCTATGTCTCTCCCTTTCAGGTGTTTCCATTCCATATCCTGATCTGTCTCTGCCCATAGTGTCTGCAAAGCTTACCTCCGGTCTCTCTCTAGTTCTTTCCCTGTGGGTTTCATGACCCTTGGATGATCCGGCTCCTTGGAGGCCCTGGGAAACATTAGATCTTGGTGGAGGGAAAATTGATTCACCTTGCCAAGTGTAAGCATGTCTGTCATGATCTGATACTAAGAATAATTTCTGGGAGGTGTGATCTAGATAGACAGCTTTCCCTGGTGTCTCTGGGTCCTTGAATTCATAGATGGTGACTACTGGGCTGGGTTGATCTGGCCTAAATCTCCAAAAGGCTTCCTCAGTTTCTCTATTCACGAATAGTTCTATGCTTTTGTTATCTTGAGGAATCCATTCTGGAGTGATCACTCTAGTCAAGACTGACTTACCTCTAGGGGTCTTGGGTTCTCCTCCTAGATCCCCTTTCTCTAGGTCTCCTATCTCATTCTCAGGAATGATATTTCCAAACTCATATGTCCTATCTGGTAAGTTGGTAACCACATACATGGTTCCTTCCTTATCAATGTAAGCACCCTCTTCAAACTTGACCACTGGGTGTTCAAGTCCAAAGGGTTGGTTAGGATTCTTGAGTTGAACCACTGATCGTCTTAGACCATCCTCATAGATGCGAGCACCTAATTGGTTGGTCCTGATATACTCCAATTGGGTCTTATAGGGACCTTCTGGTGTCTGTAAACAGGCAGTGCCTGAGCCACGTGTGGGTCTCTTCATGCTAAAAGACATTTCTGAGTCACTGGTTTCTAAACTTAGCGTGTAAGGACAACCACTAAGCTGTTGAGCCCAAGACTTGGTTGTATGGTTGACACTAGCACTAGCCTCAGATGACCTAATGCTTTGTCTATCCTTGCCTAAGTGTCTGCCAGATCGCAGGTTCATAAGCCTTGGATTCTAGTCCCAAAGTTCTCTTCTATTGCTCAAAGTCCTTTGGAACACCTTGGTTTTCTAGTTTTCCCTAGGGTCAACTTCAAAATACCCTATCTAATAATCCTGGTATTATTTTTACCATAACCAGTCGATGTTTTGGTTGTACTCCCCACAATGAAACCAAAATCACAGCAAACGGATTTCGTATGAGAAAGTTATGCCAGTTCAAGGTTCTAGGGTTTAAAACAGGGAAACAGGGTCTCTCAGGAAATGCTCCAAAGTAGGCGATACACGATATTTGTAGGACACGATACTTGATACTTCAGGAACTCAATACATGATACTTGGTATGTATCACGATACTTGAAGTAGCGATACACGATCTTCAACAAGTATCGCGAGCAAACTCCACGATACACGATCTTTGATAGGTATCGCGATCGCTGTATAACGATACACGATACTTGACTCTCACGATACTCAGGCAAAACGATACTTAGCTCAAGACGATACTCGATATTTGGAAGAAAATGATACACGATCTATGACTTAGGCGATACCCGATCTCTCATAAATATCGTGATCTCTGATAAAAGATACCGATCTTCGACCGAAACGATACCGATCTCTCATGCAAACGATACACGACCTATGAACCAAACGATACACGATCGCTGGTGAATATCGCGATCTTTGATCAAAACGATCTCTGGACCAAACGATACTGATCTCTGATCGAAACGATACCGAAAGGAGGGAAATATCACGATACTCGACCACAGGAGTAAAACGATACTTGCTAAGTATCGCAATACTCGACCGTGGGAGCAAAACGATACTTGACCCTTAGACAAATTTTGGGAAAGATTTTTTCTAAGTTTTGGTTGTACACATGCTCTACTCTTTCCTCTCTCCTCTCCTCACTCTCTCTATCACCCCAAATCACTCCTTTTCACCTCTGTCAGTACCAAACGATACCTGACGCAGATCGTTTCCCTTTCCAAACTTAATTTACTGAGAAATTATAGATTAAATGGGTGTTTGCTCACGTTGAGAGCCTCTCTAACTTCTTTGTCACTTCCTCTTGCTCTGTGTAACCCCAGGTTGCCGGATTGCTCACTCACGATCTCTGGTGCAGCTCTCACGATACATGGCACAGGTTTTGTCTTGTCCGGGGCTGTTCACTCAGATTTTTAGCTATTTTGGTGCTACTTCTTCAGCGCCCCTATTCTGCACCCTCTCTAAGCTTCTTGCTCACAACCACAAGTAAAAACAAGGTGAATGTACTCTAAAAAATGGAAAAAACTGAGAAGATGAAGGCGGGTGGAGATGGTGATGATGATGAAGATGAAGAAGAAGGAAAATTCAAAAACTGAACTAAAATGATGATTTTTTTACCTTCCAACGTCGCTACTCTACGTCTTACCGTCACACGCTCGTCCTCCAAGCTCTCTCCCCGGCAACGGTGCCAAATTTGGTGTCACTCTAGCACAATGGTGAGTACCAAAGTGAGGAGATACACCTCATAAATGTCAATCCGTGGAGACGTGAGGACCGGTATGAAGACCGTGAGCAAGTGATGGCACAAGTGCGTGAGTGAAAGCACACAAGCATGCACACACATACACACACACACGCGCACCACGTAAGAGCAAGGAGTGGAACAATGGAAAGCTTCGATTATCAAAGAGCTCTCTTACAAAGCTGAAATCTACAACAAGCTCTCTCCAAAAATGAGCTCTCCAGCCCTTTTTATAGTTTTTTGAGTGGTTTTGGCCCTGTCCAGACCTAGTGTCCGGCCTAGTTAAAAAATAGGTTCCAGGGCTTATTTGAGGGCTCAAACGGAGTCTAAAAATTATGAAAATTTGTAGGATGGTAGTTCTAATACTCCTCAAGCTCAAGGACTCCTCGGCTTGAACAAAATGGAGTTACAAAAATGGAAAATGGTATTTACAATGAGTTTTAGTGATGAAAATCACTATTTTTATAGGGATTTCTTCTGAAAATTTGACAGGTGCTTCTTGGAGCTCCCTACTTGCTCCTTGTTCTTGTGTGTCCACTTCCTTGATGCACTTCCATGCTTTGTCCTTGACCTTGAGCTTCAACAACCTTATATGTTAAGCGTGCTAATGATGTGCTTCTGATCATTGTTGTCTATGTTGATGACATGCTGCTCACTGGTCCTATTGAGACACATATTGCTGATTTTAAGGCTGATTTGCATGCCTCATTTGAGATGTCTGATTTGGGGCATTTGCATCACTATTTGGGCATTCAGTTTATGCATGTTGATGGTGGAATGGCTTTGTGTCAAACGAAATATATTGACACATTATTGCAGCGTTTTGGCCTTGAAGACTGTAAGCCTATTGCCACTCCTATGGAGACAGGTTTACGATTGAGTCTTCATGATGCTGGAGATGCATTTGATGCTGTTCTCTATCAGCAGGCTGTTGGATGCTTGATTTACTTATGCAGTACTCGGCCAGATATTCAGTTTGCTGTCTCACAGATGAGCAGGTTTATGCATTGCCCAGGAGTCACGCATTGGAAAGCGGTTAAGCGCATCTTTTGCTACTTGAGTGGTACTCGGCTACTGGGCTTGTTTTATCCCAAGGGGGGATCACTACCGCCTGATTTGCATGCTTTTTCTGACTCAGATTGGGCTGGTTGCTATGACACTCATGTGTCCATCAGTGGTTTTTGCTTCATGCTTGGTAGCTCATGTATATCTTGGTTGAGCAAGAAGCAGCCTACTGTGGCCACTTCCAGTAGTGAGGCTGAGTATAGGGCAGCTTTCACAGCTACTGTTGAGTGTGTGTGGCTCAGACGCCTTATGGCTGATTTGGGTGTTGGCCAGTCTTCTGCCACCACCATCTTCACTGACAGTCAGAGCGCATTGGCAGTTGCGAGGAACCCTGTGTTCCATGCTCGCACTAAGCACATTGAGGTGCATTATCACTATGTCAGGGAGAGGTTCTCTGCTGGGGAGATCAGCTTGGCATATGTGCCCACGCAGGAGAACATTGTAGACCTTTTCACGAAGGCTCTGCCTAGGGAGAAGTTTGAAGCTTTCCGCAAAGCTTTGGGCTTACTTCCTTTTGTGGAGTGATTTCCACATAGCTTGGCACTTCCTTATACATGAGTGTCAGCTCCTTGTTCACCGCATCACTCCCAGGGGGGCTTTGTTGATATATTTAGGTAGTGATGTGTGTGAACACTCTAGGACCGTCGGGGCACTTTTTCCCTCTTTAGGAGGTTTTTTTTCCCTCGGCTTGTATATACGCCTATTGCCCTAATGGGATACTTATCTTTGTACATTCTCTAGTAATACATTCAGTCTTGTGTGTTGTGCTCCAAGCTTCTTCTTCTTCCTTGTGATGTTCGCGTGCTTCCGCAGACGTCTATCTCCAACACTTTCTTCATGTAGAGAGAGGGATCTGCATTACTTGGGCTATACCCACACCTTCTGAGGTACTCGACCAATCTTTGATTCCAATCATGTGGTGCTTGCTTCAGCCCATACAAAGCTTTCTTCAATCTACAAAAAAAAATTGGATGCTTTCTATCTTCAAATCCAATCGTTTGACTCATGTATACCTCTTCTTGAAGTTCACCATTGAGAAAAGCATTTTTTTATGTCAAGTTAGTATAATGGTCATCTCCTTGTTGCACTCACTGCAATCAAGGTTTTAATTGTTCCCATCTTTGCAACCGGGTTGAAAGTCTCTTCATAGTCGATGCCGTGAGTTTGCTTGAATCCTTTTGCTACTAGTCTAGCTTTATGCCTTGCTAGAGAACCATCAACATTTCTCTTTATTTTAAACACCCATTTATTTGGAACAATCTTCATACCTTCAGCCTTTGGAACTAGCTCCCATGTGTGATTGTCCTTGATAGCTTTCATCTCTTCTTGCATAGCTTCTTGCCATTCTTTTTGTGTACATGCTTCTTCATATGCATCCGGTTCTTTGTCTTTGACCACCTGTGTCATATATGCAAAATGCTTTGCAATAAAACTATCATAGCTCAGCCTTTGAATTGGATACCTTGCTCTCAAAGACCTCCTTTCATTATCTTTTGAATATTGCTTCTTCAACCGGTTCAACTTTACCTTTGGTGTGATCACCTCTTCATACTCTTCTTCACTTGCATTTGAATCACTATTTTGGGCAGCACTTTCAGCTTTAGATCTTTCGTAACATGACGTTGGTGATGAGGAATGACTCCTTAGTCTCCCCTTCCATGTTGAGCTTTCTCCAAGTGATGTAGAAGCTTTTGGACCTGACATTTGAGTGCTTGTTTGCTGAAATTCTTCTTGGACAACACCTCCATCATCTTCGCAATGTTCTTCAAGAATCTTCTCTTCCCCTTTGTCTCCAAACCATGGTCTTAGCTCATCAAATACCACATCTCGTGAGACTCGTAGCTCCTTTGTCATTGGATTGTAGCACCTGTATCCCTTTTGCTCCGATGAATACCCAATGAAAATACATTTTTCTGACTTTGCCTCCATCTTTGTCCTTAGTTCTTGAGGGATGTGAACATAACATACACATCCAAAAACTTTGATATGTGTAAGGTCAAGTATCTTACTGGAATAAACCTCCTCGGGAGTTAGATTATGCACTCCAGCCATTGTGCACTTGTTCATCAAATAAACGGCTGTACTAGTTGCTTCAGCCCAATAGTTTAGTGGCACCTTCATCTCATTGAGCATGCATCTTGCAACTTTTGTGATATGTCTATTTTTCCTTTCAGCTATTCCATTTTGTTGAGGTGTGTACCTACATGTAAATTGTCTCTTGATGCCATTTTCATAAAGAAAATCTGAAAATTCTTTGGAGAAATATTTTCCTCCTCCATCGGACCTCAAGGTCTTCATGTAGCGTCTTGTTTCCTTTTCTACTTTTGCTTTAAATCTCTTGAACATGGAGAACACATCTGATTTTTGTTTTATGCAAAACATCCATACTTTTCTTGAATGATCATCAATAAAAGTGACAAAATATCTATTACCAGCCACTGATGGTTGTTGTGATGGTCCCCATACAGTCGTGTGTATCAAGTCGAGGACATTCCTTGCCACATAGTTGCTCTTCTTGAATGGTTGTCGAGTTTGCTTTCCTAGTTGGCATGCTTCACAAAACTCATGTAGTCTAGCATCATTGAATCTTGGAAGACCTCTTACCACTTCATGGTTGCTCATGTCCTTGAGCTTGGGAATGTTGATATGTCCAAACCTTTTGTGCCACAAATCAATTTCAAAAATCCTCTTGTTTCCAAATTGAATATACATCACCTATCCATGTAGTTGGTGAATGTCCAAGGTGAACATCCTACCTTCTTTCCTTCCTTGAGCAATGACCTTGAATCCTTCTTTTGGATTCTTTATAAAGAAGCCTTTTTCATTGAAGATAACATGATATCCTTTCTCTACCATTTGTCCTACTGAAATCAAATTCTTTGCAATAGTAGAAACATGAAGAACATCAGCCAATACCTTCTTATCTCCAAGCTTGATATCTCCAACATGCTCAATTGCATGTTGAGTTTCCTCGCCGGTTCTCCGCGCATCTATGAACCATTTTTTGTCATCACTTCTCGAGTTGTTGTAGTCATGCTTCATGGCAAGCATGGTTTGCTTGTCTCCTTCACTTGATGTACTCGCATAGTTATTTTGGCTCCTTTGCTTGCCTCCATTCAGCCTTCCATTCTTTTGCCAACAATCATTTGCATAATGTCCTAGTTTACCACAATGATAACATGTTATACCTTTATGAGTATTGTATGAACCTCGACCTCTTCCATGTGTGTTGTCATTTGAGTTGTCCTTGTTGTCCTCCGAGTTGTGTTGGCTGAAATTTGTGTTGTTGTAGCTTCTTCCTCTTCCTCTCGAGCCTCCTCTTGAGTTCCTTCCTCTACCTCGTCCTGCATATAACATTTGACTATGGTTGTTCTTACCTTTGTTGCCTTCTTCTTGTTGAGCAACCTCTTCAGCCACAAGATTTGGTATAATCTCATTGAATGTTGGGAGAGGATCTCTATAAAGAATGTTTGTGATGAGGGATTTCCACTTTTCTTCACTCCTCAAGCCATTGAGGGCTATTTGGACCATGTCTTCCTCTTCTCTCTTGCATCCAACTGATGTTAGCTGATCTCGAAGCTCCTTGATGCTCAATATATACTCACTAATGCTTTGGTTTGAGCTTTTCTTCATGTTTTTTAGCTTGTTCTTGAGTTGAATCCTCCGAGACCTTGTTGACATAGCATACACCTTCTCCAATGCTTCCCAAACTTCCTTGGTTGTTTCTAAGCTTTGCACATGACCAATCATAGTGTTAGAAATAACTTGTGAGATGAGGAACATCACCCTTCGATTCCTCTCTTCCCAATCAGCAAATTGTCTCCTTTGTGCCGGAGTAATGTTGGGATCTTGAATGTCCACCGGTTGTGGATCATCTCCAGTAACTAGACTCCATAAACCTTTACCTTTAAGGTAATTTGTCATTCTATACCTACAAGACTGAAAACTATCTTTGTCTAACTTCTCAACTTGTTGTCCTAAATCAACCATTGAAAACTTCCAAGATTGAAATTTACCTCAAATATGTTGTGGTGCTCTTACTTGACTTTACGAAGCTCCCCCTTGATTTGTACCTTCTCCTTTGCTTCACTTCAGCTCCAATGCTTTTCCTCTTCAAACTCCAATGCTCTGATACCAATTGTTGGAGAATTCCTCTCCTAATCACTGCGGAAAGTGTAGTAGACCTTCTCAGGATCAAGACTTTTGCCAATAGCTGAACCTTCAAATGAAAACTGGTACCAACTCAAAAAGGCAATGAGCTTGAAACTTTGGTCACTCAAACTAGACACCTATAGCTTTCAGATGAGACATCAAACACTCAATTTGGAGTAGATTTGGGTTCTCAACTCTTTGATTCAAAACAGGCTACCTATCCACTCAGTTACGCTAAAAATTGGACTTCACTAAAACTTGAATAACTCACACAGCATACATAATTTGATAAAACTGTTCTAGATAGAGGAAGTACTCAAGATAATCTTTCAAGGAATTTTTAAACACTAAAATTGGATACATATATTGAGAGATATGACTCTCACAAGTAGACTACCCAGAAATGGGTGTGCGGCTGGACATACTCTATGAGAGTGACCTGAACAAAATGACTCAAACCAAATGAACTAGCTACAAGGGGACTTCCATGCCTTCTTCCTCTATGCTTGAGTGTCCTCCCTTGCCTCTTTTATAGCCAAGTGACCAAAAACTCTCATGATGAGTTTGAGAGCTCTTCTCCATAACTTCTCCACTACTTTGGATAGCCACTCCTCTTACAGTTCAGTTTTTGGATTTGATTCTCTTTTGATTGATTCTCTTTTGGCCTCCACTACTTGTTGAAGTAAATGCTTCCATTTTTTGTTTTTGTATTTTCCTTCTACTTGAATAAAATCATTTTGCAAAAATATATACGAGCTTACTTCTTTATTTTTAACATTCAATACATATGCTGCACACATTTTAGCCTCAAGCTAGAAACTATGTGGTAAAGCCTGACTTTTGACCATGCATCTCGCCATCTCCCTGAGTGACCTGTTCTTTCATTCAGCAACTCCATTCTGTTGAGGTGTATACGGCATTGTACATAGGTGTTTTATCCCACGTTTAGCCAGAAATGCATTAAAATCAAAACACATATATTCCCCCCTCAATCAGAATGGAGGGTGCCCATTTTACATGCTGACAGATTTTCAGCCAAAACCAAAAATTGTTTAAAGCACATGAACACTTAGGACTTTGCTTTGAGTGGATATACCCATGCATGCCTAGAAAAATCATCAATGAAAGTCACAAAGTAAAGGTAATTTCCAAAAGAAGGTGTCTGCATAGGACCACAAACATCACTATGTACAAGCTACAATTTTTGCATAGCCCGAACTGAACCATCTTTTGGAAAGGATGAACGTTGCATTTTTCCCAAAATATAGCCTTCACAAACATGTTTTCCAGGTGCCTCAAGTTTGGGCAAAGAGGACACCATTTCAGATTTCTGCATGCCTAGCAAACTAGCAAAATTCAGATGACCAAAGCATGCATGCCAAAGCTTTGCATCTGACATAGCTTGAGAATCATGAACTGCACATGCCGAATCATTCACATATCTTTCATAGTCTATGAGCTTATACAACCCAAGACATAAAATGGCAGAAGCAATAATCACATCGCCATTTGACAGATCATGAATTGTACACCTATCATCAACAAATTTCACAACCAAGCCAATCTTGGCTAATGCAGAAACTGATAACAGATTCTTCTTGATCCCTGGCACAAACAAAGCATCTGACAAAGTGAAAGAACTACCACTAGCAGTAGTCAAAATGATCTTACCAACTCCCATAACAGGATAAGAGGAGTTGTTAGTGCATGTAACAGTATTCCCTGTAGGGGCAGGCTCGAGTGAAGAGAAGAAACTGCGCTGCGAGGTAATATGTTTGGTCGCCCCACTGTACATCTAGTTGAGAAGATAGGTAATGTGAAGACTTCATATGGTAATATGAAGCTATTGAGCAAGGTATCATATGTGCCAACTATCACCACGAACCTCATAAGTGTAGGTCAAATTTTTTTGAAAGGATTCTAGGTTAGATTCTCAAAGAATGGAGGATTTGTTGAGGATCCATGTTAGGGATTCAAGAGGATAGCAACAGGAGAAAAAGTAGGTAGATTATTTACATTTGAACTCCAAGATACTATAAACATTGCATTATTGAATTATGGAAGTCAAACTCTATCAGAGTTGGAAATTTGGCACAAAATATTAGCTCACATAGGTGAAAGATCTCTCAAGCAAGTCAATAGGGACTAGCATGTACTTGGTCTATCAAATATATCCAAACAATGCATGATCTATAAATGTAGCACCTGCCAACTCGATAAGTCACATAGGCAACCATTCACAAAGAAAGGATACAATCATGGGGATCTATTCAAGCTAGTCCATATATGTGTATGGGGACCAAGCAAGGAGTCTTCAATCTCTAGATCTAGGTACTATGTGCCATTCATTGATCATTGTAGCAGATGGACAATATTATAATTTATGCAGCATAAAGATGAAGTGTTTTCATGTTTTAAGAAATATCCAACTTTTGTAGAAAATCAAACAAGTAAAACTTTGAAGAGACTAAGGTCAAAGAGAGGGGAATAATATTTCTCCCATTAATTTGATTCCTATCTCCAAGAGAGAGGAAGTAAAAGAGAAATCACTACCAAGTATACATCAGAGCAAAATAGAGTGGTAAAGAGAAGATATAGAACAACTGTGGAGGTTGCAAGGTCAATGCTATAATGAGAAAAGGCTACCCAATCACTTTTGGGTAGGGGTTGTATCTATAGCCACATAATTGATCAATAGACTCCCATCAAAAGCATTGGATGGCATGACACCTTATGAGGCATGGAATGGAAGAAGACCTAGCCTTGATCATTGCAAGATCTTTGGGTGCATAGCATATGCACACATACCTTCACAAATTAGAGAAAATTTGGATCCAAAAGCAGAGAAATGCATCTTCATTGGCCATGACCTTAATAAAAAAGGTTATAGGAATACAAGCAAAAAAGGGTTCATTGTAAGTAGAGATGTTGTGTTTGATGAAAACAAATCTTAGTTTGAAGATGATTGCAGGAAAATCAAACTTCTCCAGGATCTAGAGGAGGACTTTCCATCATTATCAAAGAAGAATGAGCTTACACTTGAAAGATCAAGTGATTCTGATGAGGATCAAAAGACTCCAAGAAGGTAAATCAACTCTCAGAGCTCCAAAGCAAAGCCAAAGTGCAGGAGTTGAGAAATCTAGTAGAATCATCTCAAAAAAGCTATAATAAGGTCTACTCAAGAGAAACGGAAGACAAAAAGGTATGGATATGATACTTCCTTGGTCACTAAACATTCAATATATATATAGCATAGGACTGAAGCAAACTCTGAAAAACCTTCTACATATGAAGAATCCAAAAAGGAGTTAGAATGGAGAAGTGCCATGGAAGAAGAAATAGAAGCTTTACAAGAAAATTAGACTTGGGATTGGTACCCAAGACTCCATCTATGAAGGTCATCAGTTCAAGATGGATATATAAGGAAAGGAAGAATTTTGATGGTTCAATTAACAAGTACAAAGCAAGGCTTGTACACAAAGGGTTTGCACAAACTCAAGGTATTGATTATGAAGAAACATTTTTGCATGTTGCAAAAATGCCTATTATTAGGGTACTCATGAGTGTTGCATCTTCTAAGAATTGGAAGATATACCAAATGGATGTTAAAAATTCCTTCTTAAATGGTTGGATATTAGAGGAGGTATATATGGCTCAACCTCTAGGTTTTGAATATCAATCATACCCTAACCATGTATGCAGGTTGAGGAAAGCCTTGTATGGCTTGAAGCAAGCCCCTAGATCTTGGAATCATATACTTGCTAATTATTTGCAGGATAAATTTTTTAATGTAAGCAAGGTAGATCCTTCCCTCTTCATTAAGAGGAAACATTCAAAGGTCATATACCTATGTGTATATGTTGATGATATAATCATTATTGGACATGATGCAAAAGGAATAAAAAAGGATTAAAGCTAAAACGGAGGAGGAGCTCAAAATCAGTGATCTTGGTTTGCACACATACTTCTTATATACAAAGAAAGGTATGTTCCTCACACAAAGCAAATACATTGGAGATATGCTTACCAAATTCTAAATGGAGAGTACAAAGGTTTTAGGTACTCTGATGAAGGTAAATATTAATTTAAGTGCTCATGAAGGGGAGCTTATTGAGGATGTAACTAGCTATCAGGCATAGTTGAAAGCTTAAATTATGCTACATTAACTAAAGTGGATATCTGTTATGGAGTAAGTGTGTTGATTTAGTTCATGCACACTCCAAGGAAGCCTCACATGGAAGCATCCAAGAGAATCCTAAATTATTTGAAGAGCACAATCAATGAAGGACTATACGATCCATATACATCTGGTATAGATGTTAAACTCTTTTATGATTCAGATTGGGCATGCTCTAAAGATGATAGGAGAAGCGCTTTTGGATACCTTACTTTTGCAAGTACAAAGTTGATCTCATGGTCTTCCAAGAAGCAACCTAGAGTTGCTCTATCGTCCATAGAAGTTGAGTATAGAGGATTGACAAATGCTACACAAGAAGCTATGTGGATTAGAACCCTATATTCTAATTTAGGGTTGAGCACTTCAATTTCACATATATTTGAAGATAATATTAGCTTATTACATCTTGCTACTAACCCAATCTATCATGCTAGGAATAAACATATAGAAGCTCATTATGATTATGTCAGAGGGAAGATATTGAGCAAAGCGATTCAACTCTCATATATATCAACTCATCAACAATGTCTAGATGTCATGACAAAGGCTTTGGATGGAAGCCAAATAAATAGATTCCAATCTATGATTGCAGTGCACAAGATCTTTAAAGAATTAAGAATCAAGCACATTAGGCTTGACGGGGAGTTTTGGTACATTTAGTAAGCCTATTCTTTGCTAATGATTAAGAACTACACAAGTATTTGTCTCTTCTCATAAGAGACCTACATATGAACCTATGCTTATCAATCCTATTATATTTATCTTGAATAAAGATAAATGTAAAAGAAAAAGAAAGAATCTAATCAATTTAGGAGTCTAAACCCACAAATCATGTGGTAGGAAGAATCAAATTAAGATCATCCTTAAATGTAGGATCACTTTTAGGTGAGGGAAAATTCAAATTCAAACTCAAACAATGTGTATAAATACAATTAATTTTAATCACAAGATTCGAGAGCACTTTTGAGAATATATGAGCTACTTCAATGAGCATACATTGATCTCACATCATCTATGTGTAGTCCATTACACTCTCTATGTATCATATGTGCAATAGCATTTATCTTTTGATACATTTCATTGAGTACATCTCTTTCTACTATTAGTTCCAGCATCTTCATCATTTCTGAGCTTGTGGAATCAATTTCTGTGTGTGTACACATCCAATTACTATAATTTAACTTGGATATTTAAATTAAAGTCTCTACTACTCACATATCAATTCTCATTAATGTTAGCTCAGTAGATCTTGAGATATGGAGCAAAGAAAATGACTATGTATGCACATCTTCTAGATCCTGAAAAGTCAGGATGACCCCGTTGACTTGCTAGATTCATCTCTCCTTGTATGGTGCTACTAAATTCAAGAAAAAAGTTTCTTTAGTTACATATAGACTTCAATTAGATGTGTGCAAAAGATCTCTAGTCAATTCATTCCATGTTGTGAGCGCTAAACATAGCTTTGAGAACTTCTCGTCCTAAAATAGAATGTTCTCTACAATTCTTGCATTTGAAAGTTATCTATTTTGATATAGACAATTGAGAATGATACTCAAAAGGACTTGGTGGTTCTATGTGCACCATTATGAAGCTAAAGAAGCATACTAAGCATATCTAAAGTTAGATTGGCTGGTGTAGAGCAGGTTGTGTGCAACACCACTTCATCTTTGGAATCAACTCACCATCTCCTCACACTTTCATGTTCTCTTTATATAGGTTCAAGAACATCAATAAGAGTGTTCTTTGTACTTTTCCAACAATAAATATTCATCTTTCGGGATGTGTTTTCAGCCACACTGGTAAATCTACATGTTTCTTGAAAGGTTTCAATTGTGGTGGTAGCAACCACCACATGTTTATGGAGGTTTTTTGAGCCTAAAGAACATAGTTGATAGAAACTTGCAGGTGTTCTTGGTTAGGTTTGGGCTATGAATTTAGCCTTTCAATTCCACTTTACTACATATATTGAGCACATACACACCATCTATGATTCTATGGGAATTGCTTATGTACGTCCATGTGGTTATTAATATAGCAGTGACATCTTTGCATAAAACATTTGACATTGATAAAGGGTTGTGGAAAGGTTTTTTCAATTGGGAGACACCCAGATGTTGGGATCTCTTTAGGGATGCAGGTGGAAGACTTACCCAACCTCACCATAGGAGATGTATGATAGTTGTTCATAGGTTCTCGATAAGCCTAGTTGGTTTCTTATACACTTATTGGTGTAAGCACATATATTCTCACATAATCATTTTGATTGGTCATTCGTGTTCATTAATCAATTTTTCTAGGAAGATTCTATTGCGTTTTCCCCGATTCTGACACTTGGTCATCCTTTTTGGGCCCTAGTGGTATATGGACTCTTCTAGCTCCATTATCTTTCTAGTTATTTATCTATCATCATGGCATAAAAGATCTTAGGCATGTTTGGTGGATTAGTGTCTAGTACAAGTTCTCACAAGAGTAGCTATAAGTTACACGACAAAGACCATTTTGAGATCCAAAAATTTCATGGCACAAACTTTGCTCTATCAAAGAATCATATTAAAAATGTGTTGACTAGATGAAGATGATTGGGATAAGTTGGATGAAATGGTTAGGTCTACCATTTGATTGCACTTGGAAAATAATGTTTACTTTACAATAGTGGACTGTGAAAGTGCAGAGGAGATTTGGAAGAAGTTTTGCAATTTATATGAAAAAAATGGCATCAAGTGTACTTGATGAGAAAGTTATATGACCTTTGCACGAAGGACACAAATAGTGTTGTTGCTCATCTAAATGAGATTGATGCTACATTCTCTCACTTATGCACTCAAAAAATGTAGATGGATAATGAAATGAAAGCATTCTTGTTGCTATGCATCTTACCATCATTATGAGATACATTATCTATAGTTATTAACAATAGTGCACCTGGTGGTAAACTGTTCTATGATGATATATGTGGAGCACTCTTGATTGAGGAGATTTTTAGAAAATCTATGGTTTCCACTCAGAATGATCATGCTTATAATGTTTGTGATTCTTATCAAGGAAAAAATCAACAATGTGGCGAGAGCAAAAACAAGGGAAAAATTGGTCAACAAAAAGTAGAAGTAAATCAAGGAAGAGGGATATTGAATGCCAATTTTGTAATAAAAAAGGGCACATGAAGAAATATTGATGTGCATTAAAGAATGCTAAAGGTAAAGGACAGAATGTTGATGGGCATGTTAAATAGCTACCTGCACCATCTACTTCAACTATGAAGATTGAAGAAATTAATGCTATTTTTTATGATGTTGATGTGTTGACACTTGACAATACTATGCCCATTAAGGCTTTTATGGTTGGTTCTCTTTCCAACACATGAATGGTAGATTCTGGTGCTTGTTTCCATGGGATACCACATAGACAATGGTTCTCTACTTATGTACCAAAGTCTCTTGGTACGGTGGGAATTAGGGACTCTTACCAATGTGACATTGTTGGGATTGGAGATGTGGTTGTGCATTTCATAGATGGTTCAAAATTTAATATGCATAATATATGCCATGTACCTCAGTTATCAGGCATTTATGAAGTCTCAAGGTTATTCTCGAAGCAATGAGGATCATTGTCTCTACAAAAAGAGATGCTCAAATGGAAGCTTGATATGCTTGATACTCTACATTGATTATATGTTATTTTTTGGGAAGTCCTCTTATGAAATTTCATTTGTCAAAAAGAATTTGAGTGAGACATTTGATATGAAGGATTTGGGGGGTGCCAAACATATTCTTGGCATGCAGATTAACCATGATAGAAATAAAAGATGCATATGTATGTGTCAAAGTGAGTACATATTCAAAGTACTTCATAGGTTCAATATGCAAGCTGGAAAGACATTGAGTACATGTTTACCCACATATGTGAAACTTATCAAGGATGATTACCCCAAATCAGATGAGGAAACGAAATTCATTATTGAAATTCTTTTATTAGTCTGCTATTGGTAGTCCCATGTATGCTATGGTAGCTATGAGACTAGAAATTGCATTTGCAGATGATATATGTCTAAGCCTCACAAGAAGCATTGGAAAGCAATCAAGATGATTTTAGAATATCTAAGTGCCACTAAGGAAAAGTGTTTATGCTTTATGTAGAAGGAAGGAATCTGTTATTGGTCACACAGATTCTGATTATGCTATTTTTATAGACAATCAAAAGTCTACATCATGATACATTTTTTATTTTTCTCAAGGTGCTATCTCTTGGAGATCTCTTCTTCAGGAATGTACAAATGTTGCCACCATAGAAGCAAAGTATGTTGCAGCAAGTGAGGCATGTAAGGAAGCATTTCCGCTTTCTCGTCTTTCTTGTGATATGGGTCTCAGCATGTACCTTGTTTGCTCAATGATAGTCAAAGTGCCATAGCTTTGGCTAAGAACTCTATCAATCATGCAAAGACCAAGCACATTGATTTGAGGTATCCCTTTGTTAGAGGTTTCTTAACCATTGAGCACATTGTTCTTGAGAAGTTTCGTCACCTAATGTTTGTTAATTGATTTATGATCTTACAATGTTACTTGTATATTGTGTAACATGTCCTTTAGGTGGGAGGTATAGTGTGTATACTTGCACTCATGTATTCTTTATCATTCTTCATTTTTCTTCCATAGTCATTTCGACCATATTGGCATTTAGTGGGAGATTGTTATTGTTAATGTCCATGTGAAAGGACAAATGGTTGTCATACACTTTTCTATAGATTGTTTAATGAAACATATAGTGATGTGGTTAGGCATAGACTATAAGCTCGAGTGCATTTTTTACACCCAAAAAATCTGTGTTCATGCTCTATATGTATTGTCTATTTTCTATCTATTCTGTAGCCTTTGTGTGGAGCTTTTTGTGCAAAGTCTTGATCATGGTTTTCTACTACGATTATATCATCATGGAGCTCTTGAGAAGGAGAATCCGCTGTGGTGCATCACCATTGTAACACTTGATAAACCCATCCCACAGTCACTAGAACAAGTTGAAAATGGACCGATGCAATCACAAAGAATAGAGGAACAAAGATGGGCAAGCACCCATATTCTAAGCATAGTCTTGATGTTTGAGCTCATTCAAGAACAAGCAAAGTAACCCCAATGGATCGACTCCCTAAGCGTAAAATCATTGGCATCAAGTGGGCCTAGAAGCTAAATTACAAGGGTGATGGTACTCTGGAAAGGTTCAAAGCAAGACTTGTTGCATAGGGCTACTCACAAGCTGAAGGCATTTGCTTTTGTGAACCATTTTCCTTGACTCCAAGGATGACTACTATCCAAGTAGTACTAGCTATGGCTACACATAAGAGATGGCCATTCTATCACATGGATATCAAATTAGTGTTCCTGAATGGAGACCTCAAGGAGGAGGTATATGTGTCTCAGCCACAATGGTTTGAGTCTCCCCATTTAGAGAATAGAACATGTAAGTTGAGTAAGGCATTATATGGGTTGAAACAAGACCCTAGAGCATGGAACTAGAAGATAGATAAGTATCTCTTGGATCTAGGTTTCAAAAGATGTGATTTTGATTCTTGTACTCTATGTAGATAAACTTGTGATTATAAGAAATGATGATGCTCTTCTTCAACAAACAATAGACACCCTGAGTTCATAATTTGAAATGATAGACTTAGGCTGAATGCATTATTTCTTACGCCTTTAAATTTGGCAAGAACTAGGGAAGACTTTTGTCCCTCAACAAAAGTATGAAAGAGAGATATTGAAGGCATTTGACAAGTAAGATGGCAAGGAAATTTCTACACTTGTGATGGTCGACAAAAAATTATCTATTGAAGATACTTCACCTCTAGTGTGTAGGGAAAGATGGATGGATGATCCAAGAGATTGAGTAGGTACTGCTAAAACCTGCTTTGTACCAGCCCTCTTTAATGTCAGTCTTGATTAGTAGACTCCCTTAGCCTTCCAATGACACCAAGAAATGGCCTATGTCCTTTGGAAATGATGTGTGCAATGATTGAATCAAAACAGATAACTTTGGTAGTCACAAACTCAAGAAAACCTTCTATTTTGGTCTTGACACTTGCTCAATGTTTTGCTCAGTGTGACCAGCACAGTAGCAATTGATAAAATTCCTTCTACGGGTATTCAATTAGCTTAGTAAGCTACCATTTTCAAGTGGAATGATCTAAAATGATGAACTATGCTAAGAGAAATTAATTTAGCAAGATAAGCAATACCCCCAACTTTTTAGGACTGTTGCAGAGATAGACCAGTGAGCACCTCGACGACGATTTCTCCGAATTGGCTGGATGAAATCACTTCAAAACTTTGTCAAAATGTAGATGACTTTGAGCTGAATCCAACAAGCTTTGAATCACTGAATTTGGTTGCGTATTGACTGAGATATGCCCTTGACAAGTTGACAGACTTTGGAGTTGATAATCAGAGAACACAGAGATGAAAGATGTAAATGTATCTATTAATTCACATTGGTATACAATCCCATTTGCATGACTAGCATTGCCAAATGGTGTAGAGAGGTGTAGGCTATGATGTAGTCCTCACACACACTCAAACTCAGTAGAGTTGGCCTCGGGAATTGAATCAATCTGCCCGTGACTTTTCAAATACATTTTTATAGGAAATGAGTAGGAATTTGAATTCAAATTCAAATTCTTGGCTCCCTCTAATCAAGCTTCTAAAAGTTTGGAGATATTGTCTCAATCAAGTGATCTACTTTTTCCACGAATCAATTGGGAAGGTGATTACACAAGATTCCAAGTCAAATTGACTTTTACAATGAGATAAAATGGTAAGTAATCACTAGCATGTGTTCCTATGGTTTTTCATGTATGTAAAGTCTTCATGATATCTTCCAAGCGAAATGTGTAGGCTTGTGATTTACACCAACAGCTCCCCCTCAAGCCAAACATTTTGGCTTAAGTCTTCATCCTCAATCTTCAAGTATATCTTGCAATCCAATCATAGATTTGAATCTGCAAAGTTTGGTTCCATCCAAAGCTCTAGTAAGTAAATATGCACATTGCATGTTTGTTGACACATAAGTCAGCTGAATGTCCTTGCTTAGCAACTTCTCCCTCACATAATGATAATGAACTTCTATGTGTTTGGTCCTGGCATGATAGATAGGATTAGCTGCAAGGTGAAGAGAACTTGTATTATCTCCAAAGATAATCGGGGGTCTAGTATATAAGCCCAATTCTGTATACAAAAGCTTAATCCAAATTGCTTCTTGAGTGGCATTAGCTAGCCCTCTATATTCTGCTTCTGTAGAAGACAATGCCACAGTAGGTTGTTCTTTGCAGACCATGAAATTGGTTTGTCACCTGCAAAAGAAATAGATCCAGAAGTGCTTCTTCTATCATCCTTGCATCCTGCCCAATCTGCATCTGAATAGACTTTAATATCAATATCTGAAGTATAAGGAAAATACAAACCATGGTTCTATGTACCCTTGAGGTATTTCAAGATTCTTTTGGCAGCCTCTAAGTGAGGTATCCTTGGCTTGTGCATAAATTGGCTTAGCACACTAACTCCATGTGCAATATCAATTCTAGTTAAGGTAGCACAGTTCAAGCTACCCACCATACTCTGATAACTTGTAATGTCTTGGACTTCATCACCTTCATGGGCACTTAGCTTTAGGTTGACCTCCATTGGAGTGCTTTCTACTTTAGCATCCTGCAATTGAAATTTCTTCAACATGTCCTGCACATACTTCTTCTGAGTAATGTATATCCCTGAATTAGTGTAAACTAATTCAAGTCCCAAAAAATACTTCAATAGCCCAAGATCATTGATCTTGAACTCCTTCATCATTTGGCTTTTGATGCTTCTGATTCCATTGACATCATTACCTATAATGATGATGTCATCAACATAAACAGAGAGATAGATTACCTCTGAATTACTTCTCTTAATGAATAGAGAAGTGTCAGCTTTACTCATGAAAAAACCTTGATCTTGGAGGTATGTAGTTAGCCTGTAATTCCATGCCCTAGGTGCCTGCTTCAATCCATATAAAGCCTTCTTTAATTTGCAAACATAAGTTACCTTTTTAGGGTTCTCATAGCCAGGAGGTTGTGACATATAAACTTCTTCTGAAATCCATCCATTCAAGAAAGCATTCTTGACATCCAATTGGTACATGTTCCAATTCTTGGATGCATCCACACTAACCAACACTCTGATTGTTGGCATCTTGGCCACAGGAGAAAATGTCTCTTCATAGTCAATGCCTTGGGTTTGTGCAAATCCCTTGGCTACCAATCTGGCCTTGTACCTGTTAATTGTTCCATCAGAATTTCTTTTCAATTTATAGATCCATCTGGATCATATTACCTTCATGGAGTCCTTCTTGGGTACTAACTCCCATGTATCACTTTCCTTGAGTGCTTCAATCTCCTCATCCATAGCTTCTTTCCATTTTGATTTGGTGATTGCTTCTTCATATGAACCTGGTTCTTCATTTGACAAATCCTTTGCAAGATAAACTGAATGTTTAGTAACAAGAGATGTATCATACCCATATCTGATAGGTTTTTTGCTCTCTCTTTGAGACCTTCTGATTGATTGAGTTGAAGATTCAGGTATGTCTTCAAGCTTCTTCATCTTCATTTTGCCTTTGGACTTCCATGCCTTGAATTCTTCAAGGTTGATAGTGTCTTCATCATCTGTACTTGAGTCTTCATTTTGAGTAGGTTCCTCCTTTGTAAGTTTTGGAAATTCTTCTTCCAAATCATAGGGTAGTTTGACCTTCCTGCATTCATTCTCATACCAAGAATCATTCTCATCAAAGATCACATCTCTGCTTACCATAAATCCCTTTTTGGCAGGGTTATAAAACCTGTAACCTTTTTTATTTAAATCATATCCAATGAAAATACATTTTTCAGCCTTTGGATCTAGCTTTCCTCTTACCTGTGAGGGAATGTGTACATATGCTACACATCCAAAAATTTTGCAATGATCTAATGATGGTCTCTTACCATGCCAAGCTTCATAAGGTGTCATACCATCAAGTGACTTTGATGGTAACCTGTTTATGAGATAGGTGGCAGTAGAAACACTCTCTGCCCATAGATAGTTAGGTAATTTCTTCTCATTAAACATAGATCTAGATGTCTCAACAATTAACCTATTTCTTCTTTCTGCTACCCCATTCTATTCAGGAGAGTACCTTGTGGTTATTTCCCTTTTGATGCCTTTGTCCTGCAAGAAGTCCTCAAATTCATTGGAGAAGTATTCACCTCCTCCATCTGACCTTAGCCTCTTCAAATTTCTTCCTGTCTTATTTTCAACTAATGCAAGATATTTCTTAAAACAATTAAACACCTCATCCTTGTGCTTCATAAAGTACAAGACAGTCCATCTGCTATAATCATCATTAAAAGACACATAGTACCTGGAACCTCAGACTGAGGGATCTTTGCTAGGTCCCCAAACATCTATGTGTACCAACTCTAGGTAGTCTTCATGTATATATCCTTTCCTTGAGTAGGGTAACCTGTGAGACTTACCAAACTGACAAGCACCACACTTGTAAATCATGTGTTGCTTGGATACATTAGGTATCCCAAGCACACATTTGTCCCTGTACATTTGCTTCAAGGTCCTTTCTCCTATGTGCCCTAATCTCTTGTGCCAAATCTCAAGCTTTGAAAGTGTCTGATCCTTATAGTTGTATAATGCAATATTTTTTGTATCTTCCAACTCAAAAGTGAAAAGTCTACCTGATTTTTCTCCTTTAGCTATCCTCTTGAATCCATGTCTTGGGTCTTCCACAAATGCTCCATATTGATTGAATCTGACCTGCAAACCTTTCTCCACAATCTGACCAACACTCATTAGGTTCTTTGTAATGGTTGGTACATAGAGCACCCTGCTCAACAAATTCTGATTACCATCACATGTCTTCACATTTCCAATTTTAATTACAGAATGCTTTGTATCATCACCTGTTTGGACTTGGTGTTTACCTTTTGGTTCTTCAAGATCAGAGAGTAGTGCCACATTACCAGCCACATGATTTGAACACCCTGAATCAATATAAAATAAATGATCATCATTTGTACCTGACTTTGAAGTCATGTTCATGATCAAGAGAGAGTCATCCTGCTCCTTTGTGTAATTGTTGTAGTCCTTTCTATTTCTGAATCCTCCTTGGTAGTTGCCATTGTAATTGTTGTTGTAGTTGTTGTTGTAATTGTTGTTGTGGCCTTGGTGATGGTTGAACCTTCCTCTAGACTGAGAATATCCACCTCTTTGGTAGCCTCTTCCTCTCTGATTTTTGTAATTCTTGTAACACTCATCTGTGGTGTGATTTGATAGACCACAAATGTTACATGGTGATGAATTATAGGGTCTCCCCCTACCTTGCTTACCTCCTCCACCCCTACCTCTTGAAGATCTACCTCTCCCTACATAGTTGGCTTGGGAGGTAGAGCCTTCATCTTCCACCTTCTTACTCTTGCCTTTATCCTTAGACTTCTTATCAGTGTATAGGGCAGAAGAGTTGTTACCTTTGGAAGTATCTCCACTTTTTGTGAGCTTTGCTTCATGTGTAAATAGTTGACCCATGAGAGTTGTAAGATCTGGAGTGTGCATGTCCATGTAGAGATCCATTGCAGTGGTGAAGCTTTCCCACTTGTCATCAGCCTTGATTCCATTAATTACCTGCCTCACAATTTGTTCTTCTTCAATTTCTTCTCCTATGCTTGCTAACTGATCTGCCACATCCTTAATCTTGGTCACAAGTTCTGAAACATCTTGTTTAGGTTGCTTCCTTAGTGTTGTGAACTCAATCCACAACTGATTTTTCCTAGCCCTTGTATTGGAGGAAAAATATGATGACAAGGTTTCCCAAGTCTCTTGGGAAGTCTTGAAATTTCTGATATGAGGTAAAAGAAAGTCAGATATAGAGTTGAGTAAGTAAGACCTTGCCAAAGCATCCTCTGCACACCATGTGTTGAGTCTTTCTTGTTCCTCCTTGGTGGGTGTTGCTCTAGCACAATGATGAGTACCAACGTGAGGAGACACACCTCGTAAATGTCAATCCGTGGAGACGTGAGGACTAGTATGAAGACTATGAGCACGTGATGGTACAAATACGTGAGTGAAAGTACACAAGCATGCACACACACACATACACGCACACAAGGAAGAGACAAGCAAGACACAATGGAAGGTGGGAAATTAGCTCTATTACTCAAGAATGCTCTTACAAGTTCCACCTAGCTCTATGCTCACACTAACCAAAATGAACCAACCTCAAAAATGAGCTCTCTAGCTCTTTTTATAGTTTCTAGACTAGTTTTGACCGGTTTCACATCTAGTGACCGGCCTAGTTAAAAAATATGTCCTAGAGGCTATTTGGAAGGGTAAACGATGTCTAAAAATAACGAAAATTGGTACGCGCATTCTACCTAAGCTCCTCAAGCTCGAGGACTCCTCGGCTTGCACAAAATGGAGCTATGGATTACAAAAATGGGGTTTTGTCTATATTACATATGTTACAATTAGTGATAATAATCACTGTTGAGTGTTTGAAGAATTAATAAGAAACATATTTGTTTGGAAAATTGATCCGACTGGCTCCCTGCTCCGTTGTTACATGCTTCCGCGTCGTCTGTGCCTCTGACTACTTCCAACACCCCCCTCCCTCTCGCTTCTGTCGTCCCTGACAGAACCTTGTTGTGAGGTCTGCCGGATGTAGTTCTGTAGGAGTTCTTGAGCGAGGGTGTGCTCTGATATACGAATGCCTCGGGCTAGATCAGCCTCGAGTTTCTCCCAGTCGATAGGTTGCGGCTCGTCTGGTGGTGGGAGCTGATAATGTGTGGAGTACACCATTCGTTCACAGGCGAATAATTGCAATAAGTGTGTGGGCCTGCTTATAAATACCTCTAAATGGTACTCCCAAAAGCCGGTGGTGAACATTTCTTCGAATGTCTGCTTGTAGCATGCCGGTAGGTATTTGATCCTGCAGTGCCAGGCATAACACACCCGTAGCGATGGCGTTGTGCTCATATCATAGACTAAATCAAAGTTGCCATGCTCGAAGCTCGGGGTGTTTACATGGGGAGCCTTGATGCGTCGGAAGACTTTAAAGATCATCTGCATCATGTCAAAGATTTTGACAGTCATGTGCGTGGCAATATCATCCATATGCTTTAACCTAGGGAGCCAGTGGCGGATCGTCGCCATCATGTAGCCTACTGTGGGTAACTCGATTGGTGGCTTGAAGTAGGGATAGTTCAACCAGTCTTGGCACTGCTTATTGTTTTGTACCTTAATAGCGAATGCAGTCCAAGAGCGGCGTCGTGGTACTGGTCCCCAGCACGGGTTAAATTTTAAGTGCAGCGGCGCTTTCACCCACGTGCTCATCATCTCTGGATAGTTTTGCAATAGATCTTTGCGCCAGTCTGGTTGAAGGATTTCACCTCTCTGCGCCCTTGGTGGCAAGTCTTTCGGTTCAAATTGAGTGGCATGTGTTGGTTTCATACCTGTTTCTTTCTCTATGGCTGACTGATATTCAGCCATTAACATGAAATATGGCTTATACTGCAGCTCATGCCCAGATATATAGCGTCGGGGGGCCAAATGAGCAAAGAAAGGGGATTGTAAGATTCTCTCTTCAATCATGGCCATGGCATGTAACTGTGCCTCTACTCTGGCCGAATGTGTTGTTCCCAGTTCTTCGATCGTTTTCATCCACGCAGGGGTAGGAAGTTCATAGGTCATCTGGCCTTCGGCCATGACTTGTCTGCCTGGGATGGGTATGGGCTCGTATGTTTCTTCAAACGTTTCCTCCACCGGAATGGTTATGTTCTCATCGTCAGCTGGGATCTCCGGTGGGGAGTCAGGCCGTGGTGGTGCTTCGTATACATCTATGCGTGATTGGAGAGTGGTTACCTGGGCCCGTAGTGCGTTGAGTTCCTCTATGAGTTCAGGAGAGGGGTCCACAGGTTCTGGTACTTCTGCTGCCACTGGTAGTTGTTGTGGTGCCGGTTCTCTGAGTTGTAATAACTTGTGATCTTCTTTTAGCTTCTGATGCTCTTCGTGCATTCGATCGTAGTCCTCTAGCAGTCGAACGTGGTCATCTAGCAACATCCGCATCGATTCAGATGGGATTGCCTTGAATCTGCTAGGACTTAATGGTTGTTCTGGATGGTCCAATGCCGCTTCCAAATTTTCTCTATTCTGCGCTTGGAGTCTCACGTTCTCCTCTTGGGCTGCGGCTAGGTGCCTCCTGAGTAGGCCCATATTTCTGGTCAGCATCGCGTTCCTAATTGTTTGGGCACGAAGCAGGTTGTCCAGATCAGTAGTGGCTTCTTTTTTCTTCTCTTCACATTCTAGCTCTAGCTTATGATATGCCTCTCTTAATTGTTGGTGTCGCGTATTTAACGAGGCATTCTCGATCGATAATGAATTAAGCTACGACTGTAATTCATTTGTCGTCCTCTGCAGCTGTTGGTAGTTGGTGCCGAGTGATGCAAACTCATCGCGGACTTGTGTCATGCATGTGAACATGTGTTGAAATGCGGTGTCTATAGCGGGTGATAATAGTAATGGAGTGCTAATGGAAGATGCAGTGGAATTAGATGCAGCGGGGATGGGGAATGGGGTTGGGAAGGTGGATGCAGTGGTGATTGTGGAAAATTGTGACGTGCCTAAATATGAGGGTGCTGTGAGTGGAGTGAGTGGTGGTGAGGTGGATGGTGATATGTCCATGCCATTGGACGTGTCAAGTGCGGTGACTGTGAAAAGCGTTGTGTAAGTGGGTGGTTGTGCAGGTGTGAAGACGGGATTTACAAATGTAGAGTAAGTTACAGGGGGGATAGCTGGAGCAGCTTGGTGAAACGGGGAAATAGGGGTTATGGTAGGTTGGGGAGGTGAGACTGGTGAGAAGGTTAGTGGGGTTAGAAAGGGAAATGGGGTTCTTAGAGGTGGGGGAAACGCTGGGAATGATGAAGGGGTGAAGGGGGTAACATATGGATGCGGAGGGTTGGGTGTGGGCATGGAAGTATGAATTGGCAGGGCAAAGGGTGCGGTTGTGTTGCCTTGAACTGGTGTGGATGTGGGGGAAGTGGGTGGGTGTGCGGGGGATACAGGATGGGTTGGTGAAAGATGAGGTGAGAGAGGAGTAGAGGGCGTGGATGTTATTTCGAAGATAGTAGTGGTATGTACAACAGTGGTACGTGGTTGGGAATCTACAAGGATGGGTTCTGCGGTCAATGAACTTTCGGGGACGAGGCGTGCCTCCCTGACTTGTGCTGAAGACTGAGCTCCTGTTGGTACGCGAATATACTCTCCGGGTTTTGAAAGTAGTCGCACTCGGCGGGGATCAAACTGTGGTAGTTGCTTTCTTTGTAAAAACCTGAGTGCTTCATGGGAGCCTACTGATTTGACTAACTCCCTGAACCCTCTGATGTATGCGTCTTCGAATCCTCTGGAGATGAGTTCCTGTTCAATTAATGCCTGGCTCTCCTCTTCAGTTAACTTCTTCCGGGCCCAGACTTTCTCCATGGTACGATATAATTTCTTTATGGCCAGCGTGTACGCTGCGGCTTCGAAAGTCTCTTCTTCATATGTGCTGGTGTCGCCGTGTGCATCGGTTTGTTGGCCTTGACCGTCTGTCTGTCCTTGTTCTTGGGACTCAATTGTGCCCTGGCTGGCTTCGTCATCACCTTCCTCATCGTCGGTGGCTGTTCTTTCGTCATCAGAGCTCGACACAACTTGTCCTTGTGGTAGATCCCACGGTGTGGTAGGGTAACTAGGGCGTTCATATTCTTGGGAGAACATCTGTGCCTCTGAAAACTGGAACTCATTTGAGAATGCATCCGGCATCTCAAAATCGAATGTTGTGTTTAATGGTTCTGCCTCCATGTGTGGTATTGGGAAAGAAAAGGCTTCCGCACCAATAGTGGTGGGAGCTTCTGTTGTCATGGTGGTGGGTTCTATGGTCGTAGCTGCCTGAGGTGCAACAGTACTCGGAGTGCCCTCCGTGACCACTGGTCTAGACAACCTTATGCGAATAGGTTGCACTATGGTAGCGGCTTCTGTCGGTGATTGCTCTGGAGAGGGTTGTGGTGATGGTGACTCCGGCACTTGAAGGCATGGGATAGTACCTCTCATGCGTTTACCTGTCCGTGTTCTACTGGGCTTCCTGGCTTTCTTCATCGTTCCTTTGAATGCTTTCAGCTCTTCTCCAGTTAATGCACGTTCAATTGGCAAATCATAGGCTAAGCACATATAAACAATTCTTGTGAGCGCACAACACCCATTAAGCACTTTCTTTCGTTCCCATCTGTGTTGTGCCAAATACATTTGATCAATGATCCAGCTCGCCAGATCGACAGTCTGAGGTCCCGTACATGCCAAATACAATCCAAACCATATTCTTTTATGTGGCATGGTAAATCTGTCCTGAGCGGGGAATGCGAAGTGTTGCATGCATATCCTTAGTGGCTTGGACAGCTCCGGTGTAATTGCTGAGATATCCTCCCACTTAGTTACATCACCACACTTCATCTGCTCTGGGACTAGCCGTTCTTTCTCCGTGGGAGTGTGTGTTCCATGAATCTTGATGGCCGCTCTGATCAAATCCTTTGAGAGGTAAAACCTTTTGTACAGTGGATCATCCACCAAAGAGGGCAAAATAAAGGTTCCTGGGATGTCCTTATTCTCTGAGGCCCGTAAAGTAGTGATTAAATAATAGCACCTGTAAAAGTCGGGTTTGGGCAGAGGATCACTGAAATACTCCGTGAAGCCGGCTCTGGCCCAAACATGAGTTAGGTCCTGAGTGTTCTGTAGGCCTTCGAACTCTCTGGAGAAAAATTGGTATTTTTCCCCAAGTGCGGTCATCAAACGTCAAATTAGATTCAAATATAAATTCCGCATCCGCTAAAGGCCCTGCAAGTCCCTGAAACCAGTGAGAGTTTCTGTGTATCCTTTCTGTGTAGCCCATAGGTGGGTTATCGATCGGCATGGGTCCTGGAAATCCTTGGAATTCTGGCGGTGGAGCAGTCGGGTGGGACTCTGCTCGTAGCACGTTGAGGGGCACAGCCGCTACACTGGGGCCTGCTCCTGATGTTCCTTCGTCGGTTTGCATGGTGACTGATGCGCTAATGAGAAAGATCTGCTACAAAAGATTAACACATTAGCATGGAAATTAATTATGATCCCATTAAAGTGAGACCGCAATCCCTTTCCATAACTGATGCGTAACCCGTGTAGCCAAGTGCTGTGATGTGATGGATGCAATGTTTCTTGCAGCACTAGTGCAGGTCTCTAGACACCTATACGTTTCAGATCATGCATACATTTCTTGATGATATGAGATTATGAGTGATGTGTGATGATGGTGGGTGAATTTATACAAGGTTTAAAGGTTAGTGATTTATTACAAAGTTGTATGTTAGTCGGGGGGTAGTTAGACAATGGGTTAGGGGAAGACGGTTGGACAGGCTTCGGCATCCATTTCCTAAGAGTCTTTGAGTGGGTGGTGGGTTTCTGCTGAGGAACAAAAAGCGGTATCGGGTTTGGTGGTTTTGAAGGATGAAAAGGTTTCTGAGGGGTATATATTACATGGCTTGAGGGTTGAGATATAATACATTGTTTGGGTACCCAAATCTGTGTGGGCGTGGGTCTATGGGTAAGGTACTTCTTGGCGATCCACATTTGTCGGATGCTCGGACCTGTAGAAGAAGGTCGAGGGGATGGTGGATATCGATTCTGTTTCTGTACTGCCTTTTTTTTATCGATTTCTGCTTGGCTGGAGTTCTTTGGTGCTTTTTGTCCTTTTGGCACCCACATTTGTCTGGTGCCGCTTCCTTTGGGTGGCCTGAACTGCCTTCCTTGTTGTTTCCTCCGATACTGCAGTCGGTCTGGGTTCCTTCGTCGTGATTGACTCAGTTGTTGCTGGGGTTGAGAGGTCGGATGGACACTCTGCTTTGGAAAAGAAGGGAGATCCAAGACTTGCGTGACCTGCCCATTAGGAAGTGATGCCTTATTTAACTTTAATTTAGGCCAGTCTGCAACAAGTTTGGAAGGATGAGCACCGCAGGGTGTCGTGCTCATTTGGTCGCTGATGCAACCCACCTGACTGCAAATTGTGCCCATCTGCCCGCTGATTGTGTCCATCTGCCCTTGTGGGTGGGTAACTGTCTCTTCTAGTTTGCAGGAAGTCCCAGGGAAGATCTTCTGTCGTCCTTCTGATTGACAACTGTCTATTGCCAAGCCCGAGGGGGTTGGTGTAGACGTAACGTGACTGAGCTGATTAAAGATCTTCCGGTCTTCCGTCGCATGCGTTTCATAGGGTCTAGGGTCACAACCGTCAGGCGGAATGCCATTAGGGAAGTCAAGCGGTATCACTCGCTTCTGCTCGAAGGTTCCAATCTGTAAGGAGCCTTGTCTAAGATTTAGGTCCACTGAGTGATCGTATAACCAATCTTGGCCAAGGATTAGGGGTTCTATCAGGTCGTCATCATGGCACACTAGTAGCTTCGCCGTCATGGTCACATCCTTTATGAGGATAGGAAGGTCCACCTCACCCATGCAAGGGGTTTCCATGCCTCCTAGGCCTATGAGGTATGCCTCAATCGGCCGCATTTCTATTCCTGAATCCTTATAGTGGGACCATCTAATCGCACTAGTCGCGGCACCTGAGTCAATTAAAGCCCTTAGCTCTTGGCAAGGGTTGTCGTGCTCTAGCCTAACTGTAATGAATGGTCTCCTGTCCACTATACTAGGATGAGTGGTTGACTTTACTTGACACATGGCCATGGGATATCTGGGTGTAGTTTCCAGATGGTTATAATGTTCTCTTCCTAGTCCTTGTCTTCTTAACTTCATGCGTTTAATGCGTTCTATTGCTTCTGCCTGAGCTTCCGCTCGTATTCTATTTTCTTCCTCCCTACGCTTCTTTGCCAACGTGAGTCGTCTAAGCATATCCTCAGTAAGAGGTTCTTGATATAGCCTGACTCTACAGCCACTAATATAATTAGGCATTATGTTTCCTTCTAAGGTGGCTAACTGTACTGCTCCGCTTGTCGAGAGTCTGTTAATGATCATAGGTCCATAACCTCGCTTTTCTAACTTCCGTGCGTGTTGTTTCAGCGTATATACTAGAACTAAATCTCCTTCTTTTAGGCCTTTATCTTTCACATGAGCATCAAAATATGCTTTCTGTCGCTTCTTCGCTGCATATATTCCTGCTGCTGCCTTTAGCCTGGTTTCTCCTAATCGTTCCAAGTCCATTATTCTCGCTGATAATTCATGGCCGGTCCACTGATGTTCTTGTGAAACCTTAAGGGTCGGTATCAGGAAGTCCAAAGGAAGCACCGCATTCTGACCAAAAACCATCTGAAAGGGAGTTGCATTGAGTACGGTCTTGTAGGCCACTCGATATGCCCAAACAGCGTGGTGTAACTGTTTGTCCCAATCTGAACGTTTGTTGTTCACTAGTTTTGTCAGTACGTTACAAAGTATCTTGTTAGTGCTTTCAGCCTGACCATTGGCCTGAGGATGATATGGTGCAGATTTCTTGTGGATCACCATAAAATCCTGTAACAAATATTCAATGACTTGGTTTAGAAAGTGAGTGCCTCGATCGCTCACTAACTCTATAGGCAATCCATATCTTGTAAAGACATTTTCAAATAAGAATTTTGCAGTCGTGTGTGCATCATTCTTTTTTGTGGCTTTTGCCTCTACCCATTTGGTTAGATAATCCGTGGCAACAATAATGTATTCAGCATGTGTACCTTTTGCAGGAGGGTTAATGGGTCCTACGAAGTCTATACCCCACTTAGAAAATGCACGTCCGCCCATCATGGGTTTCAATGGCATTTCATCTCTGCGAGTAGGAAACTGAGTTCTTTGGCACACATCACATCTCTTAACATAGGTGTGAGCATCCATGTGAAGAGTGGGCCACCATAATCCTGCAAACAGGATGGCTTTGATTACCCTATCGGGTCCAAAATGACCTCCTGCAACACCTTGGTGTGCAGTCTCTAGTATGCTCAGATAATCGCTTTCATGAACACATTGTCTTAGATATCCATCTCGTCCTCTCTTGTATAGATTATCGCCAATAAGTGAATAGTCTTGAGCTTCCTGCTCCAGACTACGTTGTCGAGCTAAGGTCATGCCTTGAGGGAAGGTGTTCGTCCTCAAGTATGTCACTAAAGGTTCACTCCAGTCTGGTGTGAGAGACACCTGATATAACGTAGCATGCTCTACTGGTGGTCTTTCACAACAAACATGGCATTCTTTACACAACTTGTAGACATCTGCTTCCATTGAAGGCCAATATACTCCTAGTCTATGCAGAGTCTGTAATGTTCGATGTTTCGAATGATGTTGCTTTAATGCACCTATGTGTGCTAATTGCAACCAATTCGCGTGTTCTGATTCATCTACACAACAAGCAAGAATCTTTTGATTATCCTGTTTATATATGCTTCCTGCTAAGATTTGATATTTCTGAGACTTGGTAATCTCTCCTTCTTTGATCTTTATCCTAGGGTTCTTGGGTCCATATGTGAGAATAGGTACTATAGACTTAGCCCATTCTGGTGCTATCTCAAGGTTAAACAAGTATGCATCTGGTAGATCATCCATTACTCCTTGAGGAGCTTCTCCTGATGTTAATCTTGAAAGGTGGTCAGCTCTAAGATGTGTCTTTCCTTTCCTGACTATCACTTCGAAATCGTACTCCATGAGTAATAGAAACCAACGTATCAATCGTCCCGTGTTACATGGTTTGTTGACTAGGTACAATAGGGCTTGATGATCTGTAAAGAACTTGAACTTGTTGGCCAACAAGTAGTGCCTAAACTTCTTTACTGCGTAGATCATCCCTAATCCTTCTCGTTCCGTCGTGGTGTAATTCCTTTCTGCTGCGTTCAATTGTCTGCTTGCGTAAGCTATGGGGAGATCTATGTTACCTTCACTCGTGGGTTCTGCTAACACACATCCTATGGCATAATTGGATGCATCCACATGTACATGGAATGGCTTACTCCAATCTGGGGTGGTCAATATAGGTGCTGAGCACAAGCGTCGTTTGAGTTCACTGAAGGAATTTTCACATTCATCTGTCCACTCAAAATTAGTTAAAAGAGAGTACAATGGCTTGGCTATGATTGCATACATGTGTATGAATCTCCTATAATATCCGCAATGGCCCATAAATGCCTCTACCTCTTTCACATTAGTTGGTCTAGGTAATTCTGCAATTACCTTCACCTTTTCTTCATCCGTAGAGATTCCATTTTTTGACACAATGTGTCCTAGAATTTTACCTTGTCTGACCATGAAAACGCACTTTTCTGGGTTCAAACAAACCTGATATTCTCGACATTTGTCAAATATTTGCCTTAACTCTGGGATATGCGTCTGTCTTGCATTAGAATGAGCACATATGTCATCGACATAAACTTCCAAATTCTTGCGTAAGAATTCCTTAAAAACATGACACATGAGTCGCTGGAAAGTGGCGGGTGCATTTGTTAAGCCGAATGGCATTACACGAAATGCAAATATGCCCCATTCAGTGGCAAACGCCGTCTTGTGTTGATCTTCTGGAGCAATGGCTACTTGATTATAGCCTGAAAATCCATCAAGAAAGCTGTAGACTTCCTTGCCCGCAACTCTTTCCAGTAGATGTTCTGTGATAGGAAGAGGATAACTGTCTCTAATCGTGGCGGCATTAACTTTTTTAAGGTTAATACACACACGCAATTTTCCATTCTTCTTGGGCACTACCACAATAGGGGATACCCATTCGGTATGCTCAATTTCGTAAATGAATCCTGCTTCTATCAAGCGATCTATCTCCTCTTTAATCTTCGCAGCGTAGTTATCATTGTACGTGTATGGTTTCTGTTTCGTAGGTTTTGCATCTGGAGTCATAGGGATTCTATGAGAACATATATCTGGATCTACTCCTTTTAAATCTTTGTAACTCCAAGCAAAAACATCTCTATATTCGCGCAATAGGGCAACTAGCTCTTCTTCTTCTTCAGCTGTCAAATCATGCCCTATGTATGTGCATTTTTCTTCTTCTCCTTCTATGGCTACTACTATTTTCTTGGTTTTCTCTCGGTTATCATATACTTGTCCATCACTTGCCTTCCTGTTGGGCATTCGTACCATGATTCTTCTATCTTCGATTTCATATTTCTTGAAATTCTCTGGTACTTCAAATAAAGATTCTTCTTTTTCTGACATGGTTTCTTTCTTCTTTCTTTTCTTGCCTTCTCTCTTGCTAGTCACTTCCGTAGCTAATCTCACATCATTCATAACTTCCTCATGTCTCTGAGGGTGAGTCTCTACTTCAAAAAAATATTCCTCCTCTGATGCAAAGGGTGGGTCCATGACAATTGATTCTAAATCGAAATCGCTTGCATCCTCAAATGCATCAGTGTTAGGTTCACACTCTTCTAAAATTGCATCGCACATGATTGGCTCTATCATGAAAACGGAAATGTCATAGCCATCCTCGTCACAGTGGGGTGTCCATTGTTCTTCATTGATGGCTACATCCATGGTTGCTAGGATTTCTGCCCAACCATGGGGTTCAAACTCCTCGTCAGGGAATACTACAGGTGCGTAAGCTGGATCTTGAAGGGTTCGTGGATGTTGTTCTGCACCTAGGGTCCTTGCTTCTAATCTTTCTTCCTCTTGTTTTGCAACTTTACACATCCATAAATGGGTATCCTCATGCAACCAAGAAGGATCTGATTCCAACGAGTGCACGGATTCCATCTCTACTGGTGTCTTATGGATGGTATTCCATTGTATTGGGGGTACATCTCTATGTGAATAGTCTTTAAGATTGACTTTGGTAGTCACTCCTAAATGTTGCAAGTACAATGAATTAGTTCCCCAATCTTGTACAATTTGCAACTGACGCATGAATGGTCGTCCCAATATCATTTCATAAGCATGATTTTTACTAAAATCACAAATGGCAAAGGTATGCTCAAATTCTACACCACAAGTGGTGAGAGATATTCCTTCTAGTAAGCCTAATGGTTTCTCTATGTGTCCATCAGCCATTTGTAGCTTCATCCTGGTGGGTCTTAATGCTGGCTTACCCCAACGTTTCCATAAAGCGGTAGTAGCAATGGCTACTCCGGCTCCTGAATCTAAGATGGCTTTCGTGGTGTAGCCCTGATGGGTTATCGGAAGATAAGTGTTACCTTCCTCTCCTTCGCTTACATCTCCGATCTTTTCCACGGGTATCTCTGGTACCTTGTTTTGTGATCCTATTTGTGAGGGAGTAGTAGCAAGCTCGGGGAATTGATTTGCTACATGCTTCCACAATTCTGGTTTTACCTTTAACAACTCCTCTAGAGTGAGATTACACTGTACCTTAGTGTTCTTGATCACTTCCGTGTTCCTAGGGATCACTGATTCTTCATTCCTCACTATTATCGTGGGTGCTCTCATATTAATAGACTTTGCTTCCCAAGGTCCTGTGAACTGAGGTAATTCTTGCAAAGAATTAGATTCAAAGCCTGTGTGTTCACTCAGTTGTTCTTCCTCTACATCATCATATATAGAGGGGATGTCTTGGGGGAATTGCTCCTGCAAATCATCTATTTCGTGAATAGGAGGATGAGTTCCTTGTTCTTTTCTCCATTTCTCTTCTTGGATTTCTCTCAAAAATTCATGTGAGAACTTATGTATAGAAGACAAATTGTCTTGACTTTCTGTATTGGGTACTTGAGAGAGGGATAGTGCATTCCTTTCCTGTGTCTCTGGGATGCTAGGTTTCCTATGCTGATCCTTTTTCTCTTTGCTTTCTATCAAGTATTCTAGCCTCTCCATTAGTCCTTGAAAGTGTAATTCAGGTTTTGCCATGTTATTCCAATTAAGATATCTAGAGGCTTCGAACAATGCTTCTGCTAATTCTACCATTTTCATGCAAAGTTTAGTTCTCTCAATTTCCAGATCAGCTTGAGGGTAGTTCTTACTCATTTCAGCTACTTGAGGTCCCTCTTTTAATCTAGCCTCATATGCACGAAACATCATGTCTAGATTCTCTGGTATGGGTTCCGCTAAAACTGATCCTGATTCCTGAGCTGGATTCTCTTGATTCAATTCCTGTGAAGTTAGCTCTTGGATTTTGGCTCTAGATTCCTTTAAACTTCCTTCCAACTCAGTTATCTTTTTACTCCATTTTCTCTTAATTCTTTCTCTAGAATCTTTCCAAGATTTTGTCTTTTTACTGCTAGATTCTGCAACTTCACTGGTTCCAGCTACCTTCTTTTGATTAAGATGTTGGTTCTGTAAGAGCGTCTGGGCTCTTGTTATAGCTTGGATAGGCACGTAGGTAGGATTGGATCCATCTGCATTATTTACAATACCTATCACGTTGATCGGTGTCACACTCGAAGCATTAACTGGGTTCTTAGGACAATCTTTGATTATGTGCTCTTTGCCACAATTGGCACAAAAGCCTTGAATGTTATAGTACCGTGATTGCCCTGCTATCGGCGGATGTGGACAATCCTTTATGAAGTGATCTCCTTGGCACCTAAAGCATGGTCCTCTAGGGCCCTGTGGTCTCTGTTGTCTCAAGTGGGGCCGTGGATTTGGGTTTGTGTACATCACATGAGCATAGTCGGGCTCCCAACTTGGTTCCACTGGTGGACTATCATAATGATATGTCTCCCCGTGTTCTGGTGACTCGGTGTAATATGCGGGTGGACTATCTACATTCATAGAGTCAAAATTGTTTGAGTGTGGGTCACTCTCTGTGATCAAAGGTGAAGAAGGCACTAAGGCCCTACTTAGGTTTTCTTCTGCAGCAGCGTATTTGACTGGGATGACATTTGCTGGTGGTGGTGGCTGCTGAGCTAAGACAGGTTGAGGTCTCTGTTGAGCCTGGTATGGGTAGTTCTGAGGAGGCCTATAGTAATAAGGCTGAGCATTGTAATGGCCTTGATACCTACCTGGCTGCTGGTATGCTTGCGGGTAGTTCTGTCTCACTGTCTGTTTGTTGTATGGGCAGTCCTGAGCCGTATGATTTGTGTATCTTCTTTCAATTGTACAGTATTTGCCACTAGGATTGGCTTGTGGTTGTGGTGCATTGGGACACATATTTGCCATATGATCACCACCACAGGTGTAACAACGTACATTAGTTGGTAGCTTGGACGCCTGTTTACTAGAAACTCCTAATTTTTGGGCCACTTTTTCTGCTAGGTCCTCTATCGAATTAGACAATTTTGTAGATGCTAGAGAAGAACAATCTGAGTCCTTATAGATCTTTGAGAGTTCTAGTTCATCTCCTAGGTTGTCCTCGATGTCTATACATATTCTCACACATTCCTCTAGCGTTCTTGGTTCTTTTAGGTACACATAGGAGCGTAGTTTAGAGCTCAACAAGCCATCTAGGAACAATGACACTTGTTTAGCTTGTGAGGGTAGCTCTGGCATTGGGCATCGTTCAACATATTGTCTAAACCTACGTCCTGCGAGTCTAACTGTTTCTTGAGGGGTCTGTTTAAAGCTATGAATCAACGAAGACGTGTCATGTCTTATCCCACTTTTAGAGAATTCAGTGATGAATGCCTCCAAAAGGTGATGGATGTCTCTAAATTGCCTTTGTTGCAATGGTTGGAACCAAGTTAAAGCGGTATTCTTTAACGTTAGTCCAAATGCATTGTATTGCGTGAACATGTCTTCGACTTGTTCTGCTCTTAGTACTTGCTTGAATTCTGCGACATGATCATAGGGATCTCCTGTCCCATCAAAATAATTTTTCATGGATTTCACTAACTGTGTGGGTCTCAACATTCTTGTGTGTTCACGTGGTCTAGGCAGAGGAAAATCCTCTCTACCACCTGGTATTCCATGATCTCTTTGTCTATCCGCGGTTGTTCTATCTCTCCCCACGGGCTGAGTGAAGCTTACTTCGGGTCTTTCTTTATTCTTTTCTCTTTGATTTCCAAAGGCTGATGATGTTCCAGCCCCTTGTTGACTTGTATTCATGTTCATTCTAGATGGAGGGAATACCATCTCACCTCTCCATGTATATGTGTTTCTAGCGTGGTCCGGCACCACAAAGACTCTTTCTGAAGTCTCATCCAGGTATACGACCTTTCCAGGTGTATCCGGGTCCTTGAACTCGTATATTGTGATGATACCTACCTCACTAGGATATTCCTTTTTGTACCTCCAAAAGGCTTCATTTGTCTCTTTATTTACCAACAACTCGATACTCCTGTTGTCCTGAGGGATCCACTCTGGGATGAGTACTCTTGTTAATACGGATTTCCCTCTAGGAGTTCTAGGTTCTTCTAATGGTTCTTTTCCTTGAAATTTCGCTTCCGTCTCTAATTGAATTGTGCCAAATTCATTAGTATCGTTTGGCTGCGTACTTAAGATGTACATCGTTCCTTCCTTGTCTATGTAAGCGTCTCTCTCAAATTTCACCACTGGTCTTTCCAATCCAATGGGTTGATCGGGGTTGTGCAGTTGCACCACTTGCCTTCGCAAACCATCCTCATAGATGCGAGCACCTAGTCGGTTAGTTCGGAGAAACTCTAATTGCGTTCTATAGGGTCCTTCCGGTTTTTCTAAGTATGCTACATTAGACCCTCCTTCTGGTCTGTCTGTGCTAAATGCCATTTCTGATTCGCTAGTATCTGAGCTCTCGTTGGGGTAATTACTATTCAATTGCTGAGCCCACGATCGGGCAGTAGTTCTTACACTAGCCTCTGATGATCTAAGGCTTCGTCGGTCTGACTTACCTATATGTTTGCCTGATCTAAGGTTCATTAATTTTCTCCCTTGCTCACTCAATTACACACTTAGATCGTCACTGGTTCCTTGTTATTACTTTCTTGATTCTTTTTAGATTTCTTTAGATTCTTGTTTCGATGTATGCGTCAGGAATTCGACTTTCCGTTATAATTTTGAGTTCTCGTTCCGTCAGACTTATGTTCTTTCCTTTAGGTTTTCGGTCACACACACCTTTACTTGTAGTCTTAAACTTGAAAGAATTACGTATCTTGAACTTGAGGCATTCCTATCGTCTTAAATTCACAACACTACCGTTTATCCTAAGCTAAGAATTGACTGAGGGGGTTGAGTAATCTTCCAACCTCGAGTCCGCTTTTCTGGTTGCTCTGATGCCCTGTTGCCCAAGAAGCCGCGCTTCCCAAGCTCTGCTGTCTTCACTGCCTTGCTTTAGTTGCCCTTGATTGTCTTTGCTAGACCTGGAAAATACCAATGTTAGACCAATTCACAGGATGATCAAACACTTTGAGTATATACACCTTTTAAGTCCCTTCCCTTTTTACCCAAATTTTCAATGTGTGCCCCCTGGCTTCCTAGTCCCAAACTGAGTGAACCTCAAAATAGCTTATCCAAAATTAGATGTATTCTCTATGAAAAAAACAGTTGAGGTCACGTAGTATTCGTCACAAGCTTTCTAACGAGCTATTAAGCTCCAAAAATGGACTTCATATGAAAAAGTTATGAGCGTTCAGGCCCTGGGGGGTAAAAACTGACAATCAGATTTTCCTTTAAATATAGGTTAAGGGGTCTCTTATGAATCTAATGGTCTGGGCGCGATGGCGTGAGCCAATCACGATGGTCTGAGGTTTTGCACTGTCGCGATGGTCAGAGACCGTCGCGATGGTCTAGCTGCCACGTGGCACCGTCGTCGCGATGGCGTGAGCCAATCGCGATGGCGAGACACAATCGCGATGGTCAGTGACCGTCGCGATGGTCCGGCCAAGCCGTCGCGATGGCGTGAGCCAATCGCGATGGTGTGACACAATCGCGATGGTCAGTGACCGTCGCGATGGTCCACCAAACAATGAATTTTTGAAATGCAAGTATGGTTTCCTACACATGCAAGGGTCGCCTACCTCGTGGTGTGGTCGCCTACAAAAAATACCGAAGGTTGCAGACCATCGCGATGGTCTGAGACACTCGGCAGATCTTGGACAGAGTGTGAAATTTTACCTTTTCCCAAGCTTCCTGATGCTCTGAATCACTGCACCTGCAAGAAAACTCAAGAAAACGCAAGTACACACAAACACAAAAGTTCTCTCTCGCTCTCTCGCATGCACAAATGAGGGGAAATGAGGTGAATGGGTGGATATGGTGAATTTTTTTGACTTTTTTGGAAATGAAAATGATGATGCGATGATGAAGGTGGAGTGTGGGGGAAGTGAAAAACACTAAAAACTAAGTAAAAACAACAACAAAAACTGAAATTTTTACCTTCCAAAGCCACTTCTTGCTATACTCTTACCGTCACACGCTCATCCTCCAAGCTCTCTCCCCGGCAACGGCGCCAAATTTGGTGTTGCTCTAGCACAATGATGAGTACCAACGTGAGGAGACACACCTCGTAAATGTCAATCCGTGGAGACGTGAGGACTAGTATGAAGACTATGAGCACGTGATGGTACAAATACGTGAGTGAAAGTACACAAGCATGCACACACACACATACACGCACACAAGGAAGAGACAAGCAAGACACAATGGAAGGTGGGAAATTAGCTCTATTACTCAAGAATGCTCTTACAAGTTCCACCTAGCTCTATGCTCACACTAACCAAAATGAACCAACCTCAAAAATGAGCTCTCTAGCTCTTTTTATAGTTTCTAGACTAGTTTTGACCGGTTTCACATCTAGTGACCGGCCTAGTTAAAAAATATGTCCTAGAGGCTATTTGGAAGGGTAACCGATGTCTAAAAATAACGAAAATTGGTACGCGCATTCTACCTAAGCTCCTCAAGCTCGAGGACTCCTCGGCTTGCACAAAATGGAGCTATGGATTACAAAAATGGGGTTTTGTCTATATTACATATGTTACAATTAGTGATAATAATCACTGTTGAGTGTTTGAAGAATTAATAAGAAACATATTTATTTGGAAAATTGATCCGACTGGCTCCCTGCTCCGTTGTTACATGCTTCCGCGTCGTCTGTGCCTCTGACTGCTTCCAACAGTGGGTAAACCTCTTGCTTTGAATGAGGGCAATTCCTCATCTCCTGAGATGTATCCAAAGAGAATCCTTCCTCGTAAGTAGGTCTTCATCCTTAGAGACCAAGCTTGATAATTTTTCTTGTCCAATTTATCAATGAATGAAGGAAAACCATCTCCCATTTTACCTTATTTGCTCTGATACCACTGTTGGGAAAGATGGATGGATGATCCAAGAGATTGAGTAGGTATTGCTAAAACCTGCTTTGTACCAGCCCTCTTTAACTTCAGTCTTGATTAGTAGACTCCCTTAGCCTTCCAATGACACCAAGAAATGGCCTATGTCCTTTTGAAATGATGCGTGCAATGATTGAATCAAAACAGATAACTTTGGTAGTCACAAACTCAAGAAAACCTTCTATTTTGGTCTTGATACTTGCTCAATGTTTTGCTCAGTGTGACCAGCACAGTAGCAATTGATAAAATTCCTTCTAGGGGTATTCAATTAGCTTAGTAAGCTACCATTTTCAAGTGGAATGATGTAAAATGATGAACTATGCTAAGAGAAATTAATTTAGCAAGATAAGCAATACCCCCGACTTTTTAGGACTGTTGCAGAGATAGACTAGTGAGCACCTCGATGCCGATTTCTCTGAATTGGCTAAATGAAATCACTTCAGACTTTGTCAACATGTAGATGACTTTGAGCTGAATCCAACAAGCTTTGAATCACTGAATTTGGTTGAGTATTGACTGCGATAAGCCCTTGACAAGTTGATAGACTTTGGAGTTGATAATCAGAGAACACAAAGATGAAAGATGTAAATGTATCTATTAATTCACATTGGTATACAATCCCATTTGCATGAATAGCATTGCCAAATGGTGTAGAGAGGTGTAGGCTGTGATGTAGTCCTCACACGCACTCAAACTCTGTAGAGTTGGCCTCGGGAATTGAATCAATCTGCCCGCAACTTTTCAAATACATATTTATAGAAAATGAGTAGGAATTTGAATTCAAATTCAAATTATTGGCTCCCTCTAATCAAGCTTCTAAAATTTGGAGATATTCTCTCAATCAAGTGATCTACTTTTTCCACGAATCAATTGGGTAGGTGATTACACAAGATTCCAAGTCAAATTGACTTTTACAATGAGATAAAATGGTAAGTAATCACTAGCATGTGTTCCTATGGTTTTTCATGTATGTAAAGTCTTCATGATATCTTCCAAGCCAAATGTGTAGGCTTGTGATTTACAGCAACATAGTGGATATTCAGAGATATAAGAAATTAGTCGAAAGTCTCATCTACTTGTGCAATAGTAGACCAAATATTTCTTATGTTGTTGGAGTAGTTAACACATTCTCTAATAATCCAAACTCATTGGAAGGCATGCATGTGGATACTCAAGTATGTGAAAGGAACCACTGATTATGGTATTATTTATGAAGCAGAATCATCTCTGGTTCGATATTGTGGCTCGAATTGGGCAGCAGATATTGATACCAAAAACTCAATTTATGTATATTGCTTCTTTAGGATCAAGGATTTTCTCTTGGATGAATAAGAAGCAACCGATTTTAGTATTACCTTCTACAAAAGCTGAGTACAAAGGATCATGCATTGTAGCATGTGAAATAGTATGGTTGAGGATTACAAGGATAGGAGGTTACATAGTTGAAGTGTGACAACCAAAGTTGCATGGGCATAGCCAATAATTTTTTTTTCATGCATGTATAAAGCACATAGAAATTTAGTATCACAATGTGCCAGTTATTGAGGATGGGGTCATGGAGAAAAGCTATTTTTCAAGTGAAGAAAATGCAGAAGAGATCTTCACCAAGGCTCTTAGGAGAGAGCAACTTCATCAACACTTTCCAAAGCTTGGCATTGGACCAAGGAGGTAGTTCACCGTAGGGTGGACATTGATAGGGGAATTAGATATACTCAATAATCCACCCTCAAATGACCAAAAATTATCCATGGTTCTCTTAGTTGTAAGGCCCCCATTATGAGGAGTAGCCATTGTGAGAACCCGGACATTTGTGGAACCCTAACCTCCAAGTTAGATGAGGTCTATGTGTGACCATTGATTGTAATAGATGATCTTTGCGAGCCTAGCCATTAGGTTTGGTAAGGCATGGACTCTCGGGCCGTTGGGTTTCCATTCAAGGCAAAAATAAAGCCCTTGTGGTGACACATGATTTCCCCATAGAAGCTTAATGGGAAGGGTGCAGAGGGGGGTTTTCCTTCTTCTACATTGTTGAAGGGGCCTATCCACCTAGCCCATAGGAATGAGATGATAGGACTTTTGGTCATGGATATATTGCCAAATTATATATTTTCTTTATGATTTTGTATCTCCTCACTATGTTTATATATACTCAATCCCCTTGTAAAAGCTATATAAGCATGGTCCATCTTGAGCTTTACATAGCATTTCACATTAGTAAGCCCTCCATCTTCCAAGTCTTATTTTAATGAAGCTATGTGAAATCCAATCTAGCACACAATATGATATTTTTGAAGAATAAATTATTTGTATGCATTTTGAGACACCCTTGTCTTTTGTATTGTACAGATTCAAATATGTCTTCCATGAAATCATAGTTCTTATGAAAATTGCATTTGTCTATGCATTGTGACCAGAACTTTATGCATGTTATGCTATGCGATGAGCTTAAGCTTCAAGATCAACAACTAGTGCTTTCAATACTATCGTTTTGTAAGTTTAAATTGATTTGACTATTATCTCTAAAATTATGCTTCCAAGCAAAACTCTCTTGCCAACTAAACGTAAATGCAACTCACCTCAATTTTCTTTAAGCACCCCACGTACACGGTCATTTGGAACACCGACAATTGGAATTGATCTACCTAATTGAACTCCCTCACAATAGTACCACCTATCTGTTGGTGCATTTTACCCAAGCCTACATGCTTGATATGCTTGATATTATGATCATTTGTAAGTCACGTGTAGTCATGTGAACACCTCTTGTAAAAGAGTACATTTTATCTCTTGTAATTAAAAAAAGAGAAAAGGAAAAGGATGGCTTACCTCATCCATGATGTAAAAGCAAATTCGTGGCTCTAACTACCTAAAACCACGAATTTTTGAGCTGAGGGAATATCTCCTAACTTTGGGGATCAGTTTTAGGTGGAGCCATTTGAATTCGAATTCAAAACTCCCTCCAAGAATAGCTATAAAAAGAGCAAGAAGGAAGCGGTGATTAGCAAGCCTTGTATGTGACCACTTCATGTCATTTTGTAGAGATTGAAGAGCTTACACCATAGCTCTATCATTCTACTCCCATTGTGCAAAGTTTCATTGCCAATGTGGTTGTAATCATATGTGAATCTATACATTTGTCATTATCTACTTCTCTGTTTTGTTCTCTGTTATACTCACTTAGAGTAGTAACTTCCGAAGGTTATATCTCGAGCTCTATATTTTCAGTATTTTAACATGCGTTGGATAGCTCTTACTATCTAGTTTTTGTATATCCATTTTCATGGTCATTGGATTTACAGTGTTGGAGATATCTGCATTTTACTACTCACTCGTCTATCTCTGCAGAGCCCCGAGAATGGTGGGCATAATGCATAAATTGATGAATCTTGTTCTCAGTGCTCAGTCCATCATTTGAAGTGTTTTAACTTGGATTTGGAAGCTTGATAAGTCTACTTTCTATGCCCAAAATGAATTTTTCTAATTCTTATCAAGTTGAGAGCATTCTTCATTTCTTCGAGCAGGTGTATGTCCAAAAATAGCAAGTTTTGAGAGCTAGTCATTTTGCAACTAGTCTGTCTTGACTTAAAATTTTGGGATACATGTTCCAAAGTACTTGGCTAATATTTTGGTGGATTTAGGAAGCTCAAAGGGTATACTAATCAACTCTCAAGTTTTAGTTGGCTGGTGTGACGTTGGTTGTAGCAGCACCTACTCATCTTTGGATTGCATCCACCATCTCTCTTCACAGTGGTATCAGAGCATAGTCAAACAACATGGGAGATGGATTTCCATCAACAATTGACAAATTCGATCGAAACAACTACCCGTCATGGTCTCTTAGGATGGAGGCTTACCTTCAAGGGAGGAATCTATATGGATTCATATCCAGAGATGAAGCAATGCCAACCATGAGGAACAAAGGGCAACCATCACATGAAGAAGTGGAAGGACTTTCGAATTGGTGTTCGAAGGATGCACTTGCAAGGTCCTATATTCTAAACTCAATCTCTGATTTTCTTTTACCTCATGTCAAGGGATGCAAGACATCAAGAGAGACTTGGAATGCACTTGCTTCTTTCTTCTCTTCCAACACTCGAGCAAGGAAGAACCAATTGTGGATGGAGTTCACAACAATGAAGAAAATCCGGAAGCAAAATGTGACTGATTATGTCACAAAGATGAAGGAGATTTCTGACCAACTTGGAAGCATTGGAGAGGTAATTGAAGAGGAGCAAATCATTACACAAATCATAAATGGAATCAACGTAGACGACAAGTGGGAGTCATTCACAACAGCCATGGATCTATACATGGATATGCATGTACCCGACCTCAACACACCCATGGGCCAACTCTTCACTCATGAAGCAAAGATTAGCAAAGGTGGTGAGTCCTCAAAAGGTAATCAAACTTTTGCCTTATATTCTGATAAAGCTAAGGTCAAGGACAAGTCAAAGAATAGGAAGAATGAAGATGAAGGTAGCTCTTTCCAAGCAAACTTTGCAGGTAGAGGAAGAGCTATAGGAAGAGGTAGAGGTGGAAAGCAAGGCAGGGGGAGATTCCAATCATCTCAACCTTGCAATATATGTGGCTTATCTAATCATACTACTGCAGAATGTTTCAGGAACCCGAGGAACTCAAGAGTAAGAGGATTCAATAAAGGTGGCTATGGATCAAATAGAGGCAGATACAATGGAGGCTACAACAACAACAACAACAATTACAACAACAACAACTATCAAAGTGGCCATAGAGGAAGAAGAGACTAGAATAACTATGCAGAGGACCAAAGTCAAGAAGATTCATTATTGATTATGAATCTATCAATGAAGAAGGGTAAGGATGATGATCACATATTTTATATTGATTCGGGATGCTCAAACCATGTAGCAGGAAATGTGGCTTTACTTTCTGATTTGGAAGATCCTCATAACAAGCATGAAGTGCAGACAGGAGATGAAACAAAGCACTCAGTGGAGAAGATAGGTAATGTGAAGGCATCAGATGGGAATATGAACCTCTTAAGCAAAGTCTTGTATGTCCCTACAATTACCGAAAATTTAATAAGTGTTGGACAGATTGTTGAAAAAGGATTGCAGGTTAGATTCAACTGATTTGGAGCATATGTTGAAGACCCAAGGCAAGGCTTTCGAAGGATTGCCAAAGGAGAAAAGACAGGAAGGCTTTTCACTTTTGAAGTGGAAGATACAAAGAACATAGCTTTGTTTAGCTATAGATCTCAAACTCTAACAGAGTTGGAGATATGGCACAAAAGGCTTGTTGGAGTTGGACGTCTGCGGAAGCACACGAACAGCACAAGGAAGAAGAAGAAGCCTGGAGCACAACACACACGACTGAATGTATTACTAGAGAATGTACAAAGATAAGTAGCCCATTAGGGCAATAGGCGTATATACAAGCCAGGGGAAAAAAACCTCCTAAAGAGGGAAAAAAGTGCCCCGGCAGTCCTAGAGTGTTCACACACATCACTACCTAAATATATCAACAAATCCCCCCTGGGAGTGATGCGGTGAACAAGGAGCTGGCACTCATGTATAAGGAAGTGCCAAGCTATGTGGAAATCACTCCACAAAAGGAAGTAAGCCCAAAGCTTTGCGGAAAGCTTCAAACTTCTCCCTAGGCAGAGCCTTCGTGAAAAGGTCTGCAATGTTCTCCTGTGTGGGCACATATGCCAGGCTGATCTCCCCAGCAGAGAACCTCTCCCTGACATAGTGATAATGCACCTCAATGTGCTTAGTGCGAGCATGGAACACAGGGTTCCTCGCAACTGCCAATGCGCTCTGACTGTCAGTGAAGATGGTGGTGGCAGAAGACTGGCCAACACCCAAATCAGCCATAAGGCGTCTGAGCCACACACACTCAACAGTCGCTGTGAAAGCTGCCCTATACTCAGCCTCACAACTGGAAGTGGCCACAGTAGGCTGCTTCTTGCTCAACCAAGATATACATGAGCTACCAAGCATGAAACAAAAACCACTGGTGGACACACGAGTGTCATAGCAACCAGCCCAATCTGAGTCAGAAAAAGCATGCAAATCTGGCGGTAGTGATCCCCCCTTGGGATAAAACAACCCAAGTAGCCGAGTACCACTCAAGTAGCGAAAGATGCGCTTAACCGCTTTCCAATGCGTGACTCCTGGGCAATGCATAAACCTGCTCATCTGTGAGACAGCAAACTGAATATCTGGTCGAGTAATGCATAAGTAAATCAAGCATCCAGCAGCCTGCTGATAGAGAACAGCATCAAATGCATCTCCAGCATCATGAAGACTCAATCGTAAACCTGTCTCCATAGGAGTGGCAATAGGCTTACAGTCTTCAAGGCCAAAACGCTGCAATAATGTGTCAATATATTTCGTTTGACACAAAGCCATTCCACCATCAACGTGCATAAACTGAATGCCCAAATAGTGATGCAAATGCCCCAAATCAGACATCTCAAATGAGGCATGCAAATCAGCCTTAAAATCAGCAATATGTGTCTCAATAGGACCAGTGAGCAGCATGTCATCAACATAGACAACAATGATAAGAAGCACATCATTAGCACGTTTAACATATAAGGTGCTTTCAGTTGGACTGTTCTCAAAACCATGTGCAATCAGATAGGCATGTATCTTCTCATACCAAGCACGTGGTGCTTGCTTTAAACCATATAACGCCTTCTTTAACCTGCACACCTGGTTTTCATGCCCTTTCTGCACAAAGCCACGGGGCTGAAAAACATACACTTCTTCATGCAAGTCACCATTCAGAAATGCTGTTTTAATGTCCAACTGATGTACATTCCAACCATGATGGGCTGCAAGTGCACAAATGCTCCGAACAGTAGTCATACGGCATGTAGGTGCAAAGGTCTCATCAAAATCAATGCCTCTTTCCTGCGCATAACCCTTTGCAACAAGCCTAGCCTTATACCTGTCAACTGTACCATCAGGTTTACGCTTCAGCTTGTATACCCACTTAGTGCCAATGGCCTTCTTGCCAGGAGGCAAGTCACATAAAGACCATGTACCATTCTTCATTATAGCATCATATTCAAATTGCATAGCAGCCATCCAATTTTCTGAATTTTGTGCTTCATCAAAAGAAACAGGCTCATTCTCATCACAGAGACTAGATGCAGCCATAGCATAGCAATCTGATGCAAAGGAGGCACTATGAGAGCCTGAACGAGTACGATATGACAAAGGTGCATCTAATTTGCTGTCACGCAAAGTCTGCACCAGCCATTTTGGCATAGTTTTTGCCTGCTCAATATCAGCTCTCTCATCAACAAGTGCATCATGTAAATCTGCATCAGAAATGGAATGATCTGCATCATCATATGGAACCTGCAAAGGCTGAGAAGTTGCCTCATTAGGACCAGCACTAGCCTGTCCACCTGTAAAAAGAGGCATCAAAGTATCATACATGTCTTTGGAGCTAACAGATGTCTCCTTAGTACATGAAAGCAATGGCTGAATAGCATCTTCCACAAAGACAACATCACGGCTAACCAGAATGCGTTTAGTCTGTGGATGATACAGACGATAGCCTTTACTTTCAGAACTGTACCCAACAAAAATACATTTTACTGCCTTATCATCCAATTTTCTGCGATGTTGTTCAGGCACTAATGCATATGCCAAACAACCAAAAACACGCAGATGAGCAACAGATGGCTTGCGGTCATGCCAAGCCTCATATGGAGTGATAGAGTGCAATGCTTTAGTGGGACACCTATTCAGTACATATGCTGCACACATGATAGCCTCAAGCCAGAAACTATGTGGTAAAGCCTGACTTTTGACCATGCACCTCGCCATCTCCATGAGTGACCTGTTCTTTCGTTCAGCAACTCCATTCTGTTGAGGTGTATACGGCACTGTACACTGGTGTTTTATCCCACGTTCAGCCAGAAATGCATTAAAATCTGAAGACATATATTCCCCCCCTCGATCAGAATGGAGGGTGCCCATTTTACATGCTGATAGATTTTCAGCTAAAACCAAAAACTGTTTCAAGCACATGAACACTTCGGACTTTGCTTTGAGTGGATATACCCATGCATGCCTGGAAAAATCATCAATGAAAGTCACGAAGTAAAGGTAATTTCCAAAAGAGGGTGTCTGCATAGGACCACAGACATCACTATGTACAAGCTGCAATTTCTGCGTAGCCCGAACTGAACCATCTTTTGGAAAGGAAGAACGCTGCATTTTGCCCAAAATACAGCCTTCACAAACATGTTTTCCAGGTGCCTCAAGTTTGGGCAAAGAGGACACCATTTCAGATTTCTGCAGGCGTAACAAACTAGCAAAATTCAGATGACCAAAGCGTGCATGCCAAAGCTTTGCATCTGAGATAGCCTGAGAATCATGAACTGCACATGTCGAATCATTCACAGATCTTTCATAGTCTATGAGCTTATACAGCCCACGACATAAAATGCCAGAAGCAATAATCACATCGCCATTTGAGAGATCATGGACTGTACACCTGTCATCAACAAATTTCACAACCAAGCCAATCTTGGCTAATGCAGAAACTGATAACAGATTCTTTTTTATCCCTGGCACAAATAAAGCATCTGACAAAGTGAAAGAACTACCATCAGCAGTAGTCAGAATGATCTTACCAACTCCCATAACAGGATAAGAGGAGTTATTGGCGCATGTGACAGTATTCCCTGTAGGAGCAGGCTCAAGTGAAGAGAAGAAACTGCGCTGCGAGGTAATATGTTTGGTTGCCCCACTGTCAAAGTACCAAACATCTGAGTCTACTGCAGACATGCACTGATCAGGAGAAGATGGGTCAAAACTGCAGACAGTAGTAAACGCCCATTCTTCTTCCTGCACAAGATTTGCAGACTCTGTTTTAGGTGTAGAGGCCTCTGCAACAACCATTCCAGCCTCTTTCTTCTTTGCCTCTTTAGCAGCCAGTTTTGGACAGTTCTTTATGATATGATCATTGCCTTTACAGTACTTACAAAACAATTTCTGCTTTTCTGATTTTTTCTCATCTTTGTCTTGGTTCTTTGAATGTGCAGCATTTGCAGATTTCTGCTTACTAGTAGAAGAGCTCCATTTTCCTTTGCCCTTCTAACTAGCCAGGAAAGCTTGATCTGCAACACGCATAATGGACCTGTTCTGCCTAGACTGATCTTCCTGCAATAGAACAGAGACTAATTCCTCAAATGACAAGGCATTCGGATTGCCTTTCATCATCAATCGAAGAGTAGAGGCAAAACTCTGATATGAATCAGGAAGACCATTCAGAACGGTCTGCACAAGTGAGCTATCTGGTATAACCTCATCAGCAGAAATCAATTGTTCCTTCAGGTCTTTGATCTTTGTAAGAAAACTGTCCATAGAATCACCTTCATTCATGTGCTCACTCTCCAACTGTTTTCGGAGGTAAGCAACACGAGCCTCATTCCTAGCCTGGTACAAAGTGGTAAGTGTATCCCAAGCATCCTTTGCTGTTCTGCAAGAGCGAATGTGAGGAATAATGGCACGTTTGACAGACAAAGCTATCAATGCATGTGCCTGGGCATCTTTGCCATCCCAACGAATCTGCTCTGCAGTAGGTGCAACAGAAACAGCAGCACGAACAGGAATCTGTGGAATATCATCTTCGACACCATCTTCATCAGCTCCAACACCTGTATTTGCAGTACCTGTCGTTACAGGTGTAACAGGACGTCTTTCAACACCCTGCACAATGTTCCACAATCCTTTTGCAACCAGCACATGTCGCATCATATAAGCCCATAATGGGTATTTGGTACCATCCAACTTATCCTCAACAGCCAACATACGGAATACATCACTGCTTTCAGCCATGGCCGGTGACTAAAATACCTTGATGCAGAAAATTGACTGTATCTAAAAAAGTTGAACGGAACTGCCCAAACGAGTTCTGCTAGACCTGTAGCAGACTTCGAGACGCTTAAACTGGCGAACAGAAACTGGTATATACCTTTGGCACAAAAGGACGAAATAGCCTGCACAAGCGCTGCGATAGTGTGTTCGGAGGCCGAAACGAGCTCAGATCGCGATTTTGGCACCACAGAACAAAGCTGTTTTGATCTCGGAAACACCCTGAGTATGCTCACCAAATTTCGTGCGAATCTGAGACTGCAAACGGAGGAGTGTCGATGGCGCCCTAGAAGAAGCGACGACCTGCTCTGATACCAATTGTTGGAGTTGGACGTCTGCGGAAGCACGCGAACAGCACAAGGAAGAAGAAGAAGCCTGGAGCACAACACACAAGACTGAATGTATTACTAGAGAATGTACAAAGATAAGTAGCCCATTAGGGCAATAGGCGTATATACAAGCCGGGGGAAAAAAACCTCCTAAAGAGGGAAAAAAGTGCCCCGGCAGTCCTAGAGTGTTCACACACATCACTACCTAAATATATCAACAAGGCTTGCTCACATTGGTGAGAGGACACTCAAACAAATTTGCAGGAACCAAAGTGTAATTGGTTTGCCTAATATCACAAGGCAACACATGATTTATAAGTGTGAAGCTTGTCAACTCGGCAAGGCTCATAGACAACCTTTCAATAAGAAAGGATATATGTATCAAAATCCTTTGGATCTAGTGCACACGGATGTGTGGGGTCCAAGTAAGGAGCCATCTATATCAGGCTCGAGATATTATGTGTCTTTCATAGATGATTGTAGCAGGTGGACCATTCTGTTTTTCATGAAGCACAAGGATGAAGTGTTTAATTGCTTTAAGAAGTATGTTGCCTCTTGTTGAAGACCAAACACGTAGGACTTTGAAACGACTCAGATCAGATGGTGGAGGAGAATACTTCTCTTCTGAATTTGATGCCTTCTTGCATGAAAGAGTCATTAAAAGGGAAGTCACTACAAGGTATACACCCAAACTCAATAATGTAGCAGAGAGGAGGAACAGAGCTATTGTCGAAGCTGCAAGTTCCATGCTCAACGAAAAGGGATTGCCAAACTACCTATGGGCAGAGGCTGTGTCTACAGCCACATATCTCATAAATAGACTTCCATCTAAGTCACTAGATGGAACTACTCCATATGAAGTGTGGAATGGAAGAAGACCTAGTCTAGAGCATTGTAAAATCTTTGGATGCTTAGCCTATGCTCACATTACTTCTCAAGTAAGAGGGAAATTGGATCCCAAGGTAGAGAAGTGTGTAATCATTCGTTATGATCAAAACCAAAAAAGGATATAGATTGTACAATCCAACCAATAAAGGATTTTCTGTGAGTAGAGATGTAATTTTTGATGAAAACAAATCATGGTTTGATGATGACAGGAAAGTGAAGCTGCCATATGACTTGGATGAATATTTTCCATCACTTCAACCAAAGGAGCCAAAGCAGATTGAAGAAAGTGATTCGGAGATTGACCTAGAAGACTTGGAAAGACTAAACCTATGGAAGAACAAAGGTAAAGCAAAGATGCAGGATGCTACATATGGAGCTGAGAGTTCACATCAACCACTTAGAAGATCTTCAAAAGAGAAGAAGAAACCGGAGAGGTTTGGTTATGATACTTCTTTGGTCACCAAGCACTCAATCTACATTGCAAAAGATTCAACCAATGAAGAGCCTACCACATTCAAAGAAGCACAAAGCAAGAAAGCTTGGAGAGATGCAATGGATGAAGAGATGGAAGCCTTGAAGGGGAATGACACTTGGGAGCTTGTACCTAACAAGCCATCTATGAAGGTAATTGGATCTCGATGGATATACAAAATCAAGAGGAATGCAAATGGAAGTATAAATAGACACAAAGCAAGGTTAGTTGCTAAAGGGTTTGCTCAAACCCATGGTATTGATTATGAGGAGACTTTCTCTCCTGTTGCAAAAATGCCTACAATTAGGGTTCTCATTAGTCTTGCTGCATCTAGAAATTGGAAGCTCTATCAACTTGATGTAAAGAATGCTTTCTTGAATGGATGGATTTCTGAGGAAGTGTATATGGCACAACCTCCTGGATATGAGGATGCACATCATCCTAACTACGTATGCAAACTAAAGAAAGATTTGTATGGATTGAAGCAATCTCCAAGAGCTTGGAATTTCAGATTGGTGACTTATTTGTAGGACCAAGGATTCAAAGCTAGCAAGGTGGATACCTCTTTGTTCATAAAGAGGAATGGATCTGAAGTGATCTATTTATGTGTGTATGTTGATGATATTATTATCACAGGCAATGATCTTGAAGGAATCAAACAGGTAAAGACTCAAATGAAGGAAGAGTTCAAAATAAGTGACCTCAGACCACTCACTTATTTTCTTGGATTGGAGTTAATCTACAAAGATTTAGGTATATACATCACACAAAGGAAGTATGTGCATGACATGCTCGTCAAGTTCAAGATGGAAAATACCAAGTGTGCAGGTACACCTATGGAGCAAAATCATAAGCTTAGTGCTTATGAAGGAGAGCCAATTGAAGACATCACAAGCTATCAAAGCTTGGTTGGAAGTTTGAACTATGCAACACTCACAAGGGTGGATATATGCTATAGTGTTAGCATATTGAGTCACTTTATGCATAAGCCGAGAAGACCACATATGGAAGCGGCCAAGAGAGTCCTCAAGTACCTAAAGGGGACCATGAATGAAGGTTTGTTCTATTCATTTACTTTAGATATTGAGCTAAAGGTCTACTCAGATGCAGATTGGGCCGGATCTAGAGATGATAGAAGAAGCACATCCGAGTATATATCATTTGCAGGTTCAAAAATCATTCCTTGGTCATCGAAGAAGCAACCAACCGTGGCATTATCTTCTACCAAAGCCGAATATAGAGGTTTGGCTAATGCAACTCAAGAAATCATGTGGTTAAAGTCTTTGTACACAGATCTTGGACTTGATTCTTCAACACCTCACATTTTTTGTGACAACGCAAGCTCACTACATCTAGCAGCTAATCCGGTATACCATGCTAGAACGAAGCATATTGAAGTCCACTACCATTATGTAAGGGAGAAGCTAATGAGCAAGGATATTCAACTATCCTATGTCTCTACAGATATGCAATGTGCAGACATGTTGACTAAAGCACTTGATGGTACAAAGTTAAGTAGATTCAAGTTGATGATTGGCTTGCAGGAAATCAAGGACAATTGAAGACTTATTTGGAGGCCAAGCATGTTAGCTTGAGGGGGAGCTGTTGGTGCATTCTACCCAAGCCTACATGCTTGATATGCTTGATATTATGATCATTTGTAAGTCACATGTGTAGTCATGTGAACACCTCTTGTAAAAGAGTACATTTTATCTCTTGTAATTAAAAAAAGAAAAAAGGAAAAGGATGGCTTACCTCATCCATGATGTAAAAGAAAATTCATCGCTCTAACTAAATAAAACCATGAATTTTTGAGCTGAGGGAATATCTCCTAAATTTTGGGATCACTTTTAGGTGGAGCCATTCAAATTGAATTCAAAACTCCCTCCAAGAATAGCTATAAAAAGAGCAAGAAGGAAGAGGCGATTAGCAAGCCTTGTACGTGACCACTTCATGTCATTTTGTAGAGATTGAATAGCTTACTCCATAGCTCTATCATTCTACTCCCAGTGCAAAGATTCATTGCCGATGTGGTTGTAATCATATGTGAATCTATACATTTGTCATTATCTACTTCTCTGTTTTGTTCTCTGTTATACTTACTAAGAGTAGTAACTTCAGAAGGTCATATCTCGAGTTCTATGCAACCTTTTTCAGAGTTTTAATGTGCGTTGGATAGCTCGTACTGTCTAGGTTCTGCATATCAATTTCCATGGTCATTGGATTTACAGTGTTGGAGATATCTGCATTTTACTGCTCACTGGTCTATCTCTGCAGAGCCCCGAGAATGGTGGGCATGTTCCAGAAATTGATGAATCTTGTTCTCAGTGCGCAGTCCATCATTTGAAGTTTTTTAACTTGGATTTGGAAGCTTGCTAAGTCTATTCTCTATGCCCAAAAAGAATGTTTCTAATTCTTATCAAGTTGAGAGCACTGTTCATTTTTTCCAGCAGGTGTATGTCCAAAAATAGCAAGTTTTGAGAGCTAGTCATTTCGCAACTAGTCTGTCTTGACTTAAACTTTTGGGATACATGTTCCAAAGTACTTGGCTGATATTTTGGTGGATTTAGGAATCTCAAAGGGTCTTCTAATCAACTCTGAAGTCTCAGTTGGCTTGTGTGAATCTGGTTGTAGCAGTACCTACTCATCTTTGGATTGCATCCACCATCTCTCTTCACACTATCTTGATAGTTGAGGGAGAATGTTTGAGTCTTCATTCTATCTCATTACTTAGTATCATGTAGTTTTCTCTATCCTTCCAAGTAGTACTTGGTTGATAAGAGTGGGGGGTATGTGAGTTCTCCTTATGATGTGTGTTATGGGACTACTCTTCATTTCCAAGGCCCTTTTGTGTTGTTGGATACTTGAAATGATATGTATAAACTAAAGCTACATAATTTAAACTTAAGAATTGATAATTAACAATATATCTACATGGCATATTCCCATAGTGTCAGGTTAGGAGAGGATTTTTGGATAATGGTGTTTATGGGGGCAACCTTCCACTAGGGATACCACCTTCAAGTTAAGAGAAGTCAAAATCAATTGGTCAAACCATGGTCAAAGGCTATTGAAATCGGCTCAAAATGGTCAAAATATAGCAAAAGAGTCTACGACAAATTCTTATAGAGCCCAAAAAAGATCTATCAAACAACATATAAATCTATGGTAATTCGCAGCAAATTTTAGGTTAAAATAAGAACCTTAATTTTCTAGTTAAAGCTTGAAAAACAAGAAACCATTCTATTGGTCAAGGTCCAAAATTAGATAATAAAGCATTATATACTTTAAAGAAAAAGCAAAAAAAATAATACAAAAAGCCCACTTCCATATTTTGTTGCAAGAATTTGGGAAGTGGGCTTTTTGTATTATTTTTTTTGCAAGAATTTGGGAAGTGGGCTTTTTTTTTCAAATCAATAGGAAGCTTTCCTATAAAACGAAATGGCATACATCATAAAATACAACCACTTAGAAATGATTTGAATCTTGTGAAGAGATTGGAGTTTGTTATAATTTAGTTGATTGAGGCAGAGTTGTGGTTCTTCATCATCCGTATTTTGGAGCTTACCAATATGAAGGAGATCATCTTTTGCTATGGAAATTATGGAATTATGGGCAGCTTATATCTCATGCATATTATATGCTACCTTGTACCTTCATGCACTTCATTTTGCATTGTATTAAATATATATGGAGCATGGCTCCTTTTCTCTTTCTCATGTCTTGTCTATTCTCATTCTCATCTTTGATTTCTCTTTGTCTCTATATTAATTGTGTCCTACAAACAAACAATTGGTATACAAGAAGGAGAAAATATTGTATATAAAGAATTGGGTTGCATGTAGAAGAGTTGGTTCTTTATGAGACATGCACATTAAGATCATTTTTTTACTCAATAGGAAGCAATAGATAATGTTTCTTGATGTAGTTACTAAGTATACAAATGAAGGGAAGTCAAGTCAATGAGGTTCACATCAACTTTGGATGATTGAAATAGCAATCACACCAAAACTGATAAATAGGATCTAATTTAGAAACAACAAATTGTTTGTGATGATTATGTTGGATTTGTAGATGACTTTGTAGATCCAAGGGCATTGCTTTTGTATATTCAAGAAATGATATTCAACCTACTAGTAAACCTTCTAGTGATCCTTGGAGTTTTTCACTTATCCATGTATATGGGAGCTAGCATGTTCAAAATTGGTGATCCTAGAGGAATAGTTATGTGAGAATTGAGGCTATTATATCTACATTTAGAAATTCATGGTGGATATTTTACACATATATGTGCATACATTTTTTCTATAGGTGTAACATAAAAATTTAACTTAATAGGCATCATCAAGCTTGATAGTTGAGGGAGTATATTTCAGTCCATATTCTATCTCGTTACTTAGCATGTTATAGTCATCTCTATCCTTCTAAGTCATATTTGATTAAGAAAGTGGGAGATGTGCGAGCTCTTCTTGTGATGGGTATTATGGAGGTGCTCTTCATGTCTAAGATCATTGTGTGCATTGGTGGATACTTCACATTATATGTGAAAATTAAAGGTACTTGAATTAACCTTAATAATTGATAAGTAACAGTATACCTATCTAGCATGTTATAGTGGTGTCAAGTTACGAGGGCATTGTTGGAAAATTGTGTTATAGGGGCAAGCTTCCATTAGAGACCCCACCTAAAAGTTAAGAGAAATCAAAATCAATTCGTCCAACCATAGTCAAGGGCTAGTCAAATCAAGTCAAAATATCAAAATATAGTATAATATTTTATTATATGATATTATAAATTTTAGAGAGAGGCATCCAACCATATATAATACTATGGTAAGGGGCAACAAATTCTAGGCCAAAACCAAGACCTAGTTTCTAGTTGAAGTTCAAAAATCACGTTTTAAACATCAAAATCAATTGAAAAAGGATGGTTTTCTGTTGTTCAAGGTCTAAAATTATATAATAAATACTTCTATAATTAAAAATAATAAAATTTTAATGTAAAATCTCACTTTTGGATTTCAACTGTGAATTTTGAAAGCCAACTATATGAGGTGCTTTTTTATTTTCAGATAAATAGAAAGCTATCCTATCTAAAGAGATGGCCTATAGCACAATATACAACCAATTGGAGCCAATTTGAAGCTTGTGAAGATCTTAGAGATTGATCTACTTCATTTTATGGAGGTGGTGTTTTGATTCTTCATCATCCTCAAGAAGTTCAACAACTTGAGTCTCACTGGAGAAGATCATCTTCTACCATGGAGACTGTGGAATTATGAGAAGCTTGTATCTCATGCATATTATATATGCTACCTTGTAACTTCATTCAATTAATTTTGTAGTGTATGGAATATATTTGGAGCATGGCTCCTTTTCCCACTCTCATGTATTGCCTATTCTCCATCTTGTCTCTATTTTTCTCTTTGTCTCTATGTTAATTATTAAGGAGATAAGGAAGAGAGCTCTCACATACTCTCACATAAAAAGAGAGGAGCACCCACAAATTGAGGCAAGGAAGAATGATCTTCTTCTTCCCCTTCTTCTTCTATGATATAAAGAGAATATAAAACAATGACCTAATACAACAATACAAGCAATAAAATATATAAAGAACATTACATAAAGAAAACCCTAATTTCCATGAATGAGTGAGTTGGCAAGAAAAAAATATCCCATCACTCTCAGTAGATAAATCTGGTATAGCTCACTAAAAGTACCCTTGATATATATCGGCATAACCAATACATGTTAGAAAGATGAGAAAGTGGTACCTACCATCCTTGATCATCACATTTTGAGCTTGATATATCAACAACCCCCCCTCAAGCTCAACGTCACAACCTTCCAATTCCATGATTTTTAGGAAACTGCTTGACTCATTTGACATGTATTTATCTCCTCTATCAGATCTTAATGTTTGAATACACTACCATGTTTGCTTTTCCATCATAACCTTGAAATTTTGAAAGTGAGTAAGCACCTCAGTCTTCTTTTTCATGAAGTATACACATACCTTTTGTGAATGTTCATCAATGAAAGTGACATAAAACCTACTCCCTCCCATAATTGCGGTCATTGTTGGACCCCAAACATCTGTATTTATAATTTCTAGAACATTCTCACTAACATGCTTGTCAAGTGAAAATGATACCCTTGACTATTTATTGAATTGATATGCTTCACATACCTTTTGCGTCTCTGCAACCTTGTCCATTGACAAGCTCCTTTGAGTACATTATCTTTAGCCTCTCCAAATTTGAATATCTGATTTGCTTATGCCAAATCTCTATGTTAGCAACAACACTTGCACCTTTTGCAAACATGGATTCATTCATTTCAAGAATTTTGACATTCAAGGTGAATATCCTACCCACTTTGTTTCCTTTGGCAATCAACCTTCTATTCTATTTGTACTCTTCTACATATAAACCATTAGCATTAAACCTGACTTGTAATTCTTGCTCAACCATTTTTTCAACAAAATGTAGGGTCTTTGTTGTATTCAAAACATGCAATACATCAACAAGATGTTTTACCTTCCCATCCTCCATGGATAGTGCTATGTTTCCTGTATGATTGATAACATGTGATGTATCATCATCTCTTTCAAAAAACACAAGAATTGATCATTTTTGCAAACCATTAAACCATTTTGTATGATTGGTCATGTGATTTGAAGTAGCTGAATCAACATAACATACATTACCATTCAATTTTGAAACATCGACAAACATTGTGTTCATCATGTGGTGTTGGACCATGAACATCTTCTCCAAATCATCTCCAATTGTGGATGCATTGTTGTTTTGTTGCCTTCTGTTGCTTTGATTCTTCAACCTGCAATCATGTTGAAAGTGACCAGGTTTACCACAATTCTAGCATCCCTTACTATCATTACCTAAATCATTCCTTTAGACATTTCTATGGCCTCTTTGGCTCCCCTTGCCTCGAAATTGTCCTCTACCTCCTTCATTGCTCATGTTGACCTTTATCTTGATTATTGTTTCCTCTTCCACTTCCAAATTCTCTTCCTCGGCCTCTGGATCTATCAGAGTAGAAAAGATGCTCAAGTCCAGCTTTTCCTTGGGAGTTTGAATCTTCATCAAGGTTCTTTTCTTCAATTATCAGCATGACACAAGATCAGCTTGAATTGGAATATTCTCCCTAGTCTAATAGAAGTTTTGAACTGCTTATATGCAGTTCCTAAAACATGAAGGCATACTTCCACCTTATCATCATTATCTACATTGACACCAATAGATGCAAATTATTCACTAATGCAATCTTTAGGGTGTAGTCCCTTACCAACATTCTCCTTTTCTCTAGTGTATGCAACTCATTCTTGAGTTGCAATTTTGGTGACTTTGTATTGGTCTTGTGCAATGTGAACAAAATCTTCCAAGCCTCTTTTAGACTTTTGGCATCATGTATGTGCCCAATAATGCTATCTTATATTCTAAAAGACAATCAACACATTACCTTTCATGCTCGTTGATTCCAATATTCATATGTTAGCTTGTTCGCACTCCGATTCCTCTCTAGTAACTATGGAGTGTTTTCATTGTCTCCTTTGATGTACTTTCAATAGTCTTTGCCCATTAGGAAATTCGTCATTTTGAATCTCCAAGCACTAAAGTTTTCCTTCTTCATAAGTTGGCTCATTCCATCAGTATTTTCCATTTCTTCATCAATTCACAATATCGAAAAATGCTAGAAGCAGTACCTCTACTTGGACTCTATCACATTGTGATTTGATAGTTTGATCTTAGAAAAACGTAGTTTTCTTGTATTAATAGTACATTAAATGGCTTGAAATTTTGGATCTAGAATATTTAAGAGATGTCGAATGGAATGCAACTGACATTTTTGCAAATTGTCTTATTTTTTTATGGGACCCACCTTGCAAGCCCAAAATAGAGGTTGAGATTGATTCGAAACTGAAATCTGAGCAAAACACATGACCCTGAAGGGGTAACTCTTGAAAATATTTTGATGCCTTCTAGCTTCACACCAAATTGTTTAGAAATATCAGATCATTTATGAAGTATGCATTCTCCATGCCTCCTCATGCACTCTTTAGTGTTGTCCTTCTCCAAGAGCTCTCTATAGCCACATTGGCTCAGATACCATGTCAAGAGAAAGGATTTAAGAAAGAGAGATCTCACACACTCTCACATACAAAGATAGGAGCACACACAAATTGAGATGAAGAAGAATAATCTTCTTCTTCTTCTTCTTCTTCTTCTTCTTCTTCTTCTTCTTCTTCTTCTTCTTCTTCTTCTTCTTCTTCTTCTTCTTCTTCTTCTTCTTCTATTACATAAAGAGAATATACAAGAATGACCTAATACAACAATACAACCAATATAATATATCAATAACAATACAAAAGAAAACTCTAATGTCTCCAAATGAGTGAGTTGACAAGAAAACAAATGTTCCATCACTCTCAATAGATAAATTTATTAGAATTCACTAGAAGTATCCCTGACATATGTTGGTGTAACCATTACATGTCAGAAAGATGATAAAGTGATATGCGTCATCCTTGATCATCACATGTTGAGCTTGATATCTCAACAATTATGGCCCTTAAAACCTACATTTCTTTAAAACTTCTAACATCATCTGTGAACATGTTTCTCTAATCACATTATCCATTTCACTTTTTTGTATATTTTCTCATCATAATTTTCCATATGAAATAGCCATCAAAATTTTATTTCGATTTTTTTCTCCATATGGTTATTTATGGTTCATGTATAATTTTTTTCATTTCTCAATGTTATACATGCTTATATTCTCATGATCATGGAAGGTGACATACTAATTTACATATATCTTCAAGTCCCTTTATGTCATATGCACTATCCATTAGGAATTTTTTTGGGTGTCCAAGGGCCACTTTATTACCACATCGTGGGGCATTGCTTATCTTCAATCATGTTTTGATTTTGGTTTAAGAGAGTGTGATATGCTATGTCAATTTTAGATCTAAAAAATGAATAAATACCATTGTCTCCCTTGTATATCATTCTCTCTTTCGTATTCGAAAAGTTACTTAAGATCAGTTTTTCAAGTTTTGTGGTAGATTTAGTTAGAGAATTCCCAATATCTCTCTAAAATAGATTTTTATTACTTTTAACTCATTTGATTCTTGAAACTTTTGAATATTAATTTTTTCTACGAATTTTTGAAACATCCCTATCCTATACATTGACTGATGTTCCTGTAGTAAAATAGAGACCATCTCCTCAAATTTTAAGGTAGTTTTATTGTCTTTTAGTATCAATCAAGAGCAGAAGCAAAGTTCTGATACGAATCTAGAAGATTATCAAGAATATTCCTCATAAATTAGCTATCTAGCAAGATTTCATCATCAAAAATTGACTTCTCCTTCAAATCTTTGATGAATGTCAAACAATTTTCCATAGAACTCCTTCATTCATCTGCTCAATCTTCAACAATTTTCAGAAGTAAGCAACACAAGCCTCATTTCTTTCCTGGTATAATGTAGTAAGAGTATCCCAAGTATCCTTTTCTATCTTGCATGAGTGAATGTGAGGAATAACGGCATATTTGATAGACAAAGCTATCAATGCATGTGCTTGAGCATCTCTACCATCCCAATAATTTTTCTCTTCAGTAGGTGGAAAAGATTAGCACAACCCACAAAATTTAAGGTGATGCAGGTCTTCAACACGATCTACATCACCTTCAATAACTAAATTTTTAGATGTAGTAAGATGTTTTTCAACACCCTACATAATTTTCCAAACCCCTTTTGCTACCAATACATGATGCATCATATAAGCCCACAGTGGGTCATTATTAACATCCAACTTATCCTCAACAAGGAACATACAGAATATATCATTGCTTTTGACCATGGCTATTGATTAAATATCGTAATGCAAAAAAATCATTGTATCTCAAAAAGCTGAGTGGAAACACCTTGTTGAGCTCTGCTAAACCCTATAGCAAACTTTGAGGTGCTTGTACTAGCAAAATGAAAGATGTATATATACTTGGCACAAAAGGATGAAATTTCCTACATAGTCACCCCAATATAGTGTTCAGAGGTTGAAACGAGCTCAAAAAAGAATTTCAATGCCACAAAACAAAGTTGTTTTGAACTCCTAATTGCCTTGAGTATGCTCACCAATTTTCATGCAGTTGTGGTTGCGATTGGAGGGGTTTCAACAGCAACACAATTCAAATGATTTTTGTCACTCCACAAAAATCTTATGTTCCTTTTAGTCAACTCTTTGAGGGATTAGCTATCTTAGAGAAATACTTAATATGAGGAGATTTTGTTAATCCAAAAGGTAAAACAACAAAATTGTAGTGGCCAAAATGTGTTTGAAAAGCTATTTTTGGTATGTCATCAGGTTTAATTCTAATTTGGTGGCGTCTAGATCTTAAGCCAATTTTGGTGATACAATCGCTCCACTTAATTGACATAACATATCATTTGTATGAGGGAAAAGATACATATTTTTTTAATCATTATGTTATTCAACCCCTTATATTCAATGCATAATCTATAAGAGCTATCTTTCTTCTTCTAAAATAAAACACGTGCTCCCCAAGGTGAAACATTAGTTCTTATTAAGCCTTTCTTCAAAAGCCCATCTCATTGAATCTTGAGCTGCTTTAATTCATCTATGTTAAATCTATACAATTCTCTAGAATATGTTTCACTCCACGGATATAGTTCTATAGCATGCTCAATCTACTTAGGTGGAGGTATACCAAGTAAGTCTTCAAGAAATACATTTGCATGTTCTTTCATAAGGTTTTCTACATAATTTAAAAGCTTTTCCTCATTATTTTCCCCATGCACATTATATAGATATACTACGAATGTTTTGCAACCATCACATATACCTCGAACTATCTATCTTACCATTAGTGTCCATGTGAAATGCCAAATGGTTGTCAGACACTTTTGTATATGTTCTTTAATAAAACATATAGTGGCCTAGTTAGCCAACGACTTCAGTTTTGATCACATTTGTAACACCTAAGAAATCTCTATTTGTGCTCCTTGTGTACTATGTGTTTTCTTTGTATTTTTTAGGCCTTGTTGCAGAGTATTGTGTATGGCATTTGAAGTTCAATTTTCTACTACAAGAGTATTCTCGTGGAGCTCTCTAGAAGGAGATTCCACAATGGTGCATCGCCATCACATCTTCTTGCTACAAAGAGGCTATGCAGACAGAGGATCATGCCAAGTGGGAGCATGCCATGAGGAGTGCATTGGATTCTATTCACAACAATGCTACCTAGGATTTAGTACCTTTCACAAAGGGAAAGAAAGCTTTACCATGTAAATGGGTATATAAGTTAAAATTTGCATCACATAGTGCTTCTCTAAAGTATAGAGCACAACTTTTTGCAAAATGGTTTTAAGAAACAACATGGCTTTGAATTCAAGGAAATCTTCTCTCTAGTAGTCAAGATGATTACCATGCACATGTTGCTTGGATTCATTGCAATGGATAACTTAGAGCTACATGTCATTATGATGCATCTTTGCATTCTAAATGTATAGTTGTGAGTGAGGTTGATTCATATTGGCTCTTTGATAGTGGTGCTTCAAAGCACATAACTTCATGCGAAAGATTTTTTGCATCTTTGAAAGATGCACCCAAATGAGGACATGTGGTGTGTGCAAACAATGTCTCTTATCCTTTCATTGGAGTAGGATAAATTGAGCTTATGGCTGCAAATGGAGGTGTGATTCTCTTGAAAAATGCATTGTATGTACCTGCTATCAAGAATAACTTAATTTTAGTTTTTAGCAAAGAATGAGGTATTTTCTTGCTTCAAAGCATTTTTAGGTATGGCTGAAATTTTTTCTTCACAAAAGCTTTTGACTCTATGCACGGATCATGGTGGTGAATACATGTCACATCAGTTTAATGTTCTTCTTTGTGAAAGAGGTATTTCACATCAATGTAAGGTGTGTTGGTGCAAATGTCCAAGCCTTCACATTTGGCTAGGCATGGAAGAAAAAATGTGCAACCACTTGATATAGCATGTGAACCTTGGATTGTAATATTTGATCATTCACCATTGTAAAAGGTTTTAACCTTGAGAGAATCTTGTAAAGGCTTGAATCTCATGAAGGTAGGAAGCAAATTAGCTATGAGTTTCAAATAAGAGAATAAGTCCTAATTTAGAGGAGTCCCTTTTTTAGTTGGAGCCAAGTTTGAAATTCAAATTCAAACTTGAGAAAAAGTTCTCTTATAAAGAACTTGTAAAACTTGCAACCTTAGAGCCTCATTGATAGTCTTCTTCATCATCATTTGCAGTAGCTAAGTGTCTTACACCATAGCTCACTTAGACTACTATAATTGTGCATCATTTCAATGCCAATGCTCTTGTATAATCACGTGCTATAAAAGATATACTTCATAGATCATCTCTGTCTACTTCTCTGTTATGACTTCTTAGAACAATGAGTTTTTTTAATCATATATCAATTAGTTCTCAACCATTTTGCATGATCTACAGCTTCTTGGAACCAACTTTAAATCTATTTTATGCTGTCAAAGTTTCATTACATTTGGTTCATCCATTTGGGAGAAATGGCCATCGAACTACTCAATGATCATCTATTATTCAGTCCCTAAAAAGTAGGGGGTAAGCTTTGGATTGCTAAATTAATTTCTCATAGTATAGTTCATCATTTTAGATGATTCCACTTGTAATCATTATCTTTCTAATCTAATTAAACTCCCCCAAAAGTAATTTGATTAATTATGACTATACTGCAAGCACTGAGCAAAAGAACCAATAGGTGTGAGGACCAAAATAGCAAGTTTTGTGACATTAGCTATTTTTGAAGTAGTTTGTTTTGATTCAATTGTTTCAAAGATCAACTCCAAAGTACATAAGTACTTTGGTGTCATTTGCAAGATAAAAGGGCCTACTGTCAAACTCTGAAGTGATTTAGGGTAGGTACAAAGCAAGGTTTAGCAGTACCACCTCACTTCCTTGAGGTATCCATCCATCTCTTCCAAAAGTGGTATCAGAGCTAGTTAAGGTAAAATGGGAGATGGTTTCCCTTCTTTCATTGATAAATTGGACAAGAATAATTATCCAGCATGGTCCTTGAGGATGAAGACCTATCTACAAGGAAGGAGTCTCTATGGATACATATCAGGAGATGTGATGCCCATATTCAGAAGCAAAGGATAACCTACAAGGGAAGAGCTAGAGAGACTCAATGCATGTTGTGACAAAGATGCTTTAACAAGGTCATATCTAATTAACTCTATTTCTAACTTCCTTCTTCCTCACATTAGGAATTGTAAAACTCCCCAAGAGACTTGGGATAATCTATCTTCATATTTTTCTTCCAATACAAGAGCTAGAAAAAATCTATTGTGGATTGAGTTTACTACTCAAAGGATGCAGCCTAAGCAGAATGTTTCAGAGTATGTGACCAAGGTAAAAGATGTGGTTGATCAATTGGCAAGCATAGAGAGGAGATTGAAGAAGAGCAAATAGTGAGACAGATAATCAATGGCATCAAGGTAAATGATAAGTGGGAAACTTTCACAACTTCTATGGACCTTTACATGGACATGAAAATTTCTAATCTTACCAGTCTCATGGGATAACTCTCTACCCATGAAGCGAAGCTCAACAAAAATGGAGAACGATCAAGAGGTAACAATTCTTCTGCCCTATATACAGATAAAGGAAATTCTAAGGATAAAGGAAAGACCAAAAAGGTTGAAGATGAAGGAACCACTTCTCAAGCTAACTATGAAAGAAGAGGTAGGAACGCAAGAGGAAGGGGTAGAGGAGGTAAGCAAGGTAGGGGGAGAACTTTCAACTCTTCCCCATGCAATATATGTGGACTGTCTAATCACAGAACAGATGAGTGCTATAGGAACTTCAAGAATCAAAGAGGAAGAGGATTTCAAAGAGGTGTCTACTCACAATCAAGAGGAAGATTCAACCATAATCAAGGATACAACCATGGCTATAACAACAATTATCAAGGAGGATACAAGTCAAGAAAAGACTTCAATAGATATACAGAGGATCAAGAAGATTCTCTTCTTATTATCAACATGACTTCAAAACAAGATGAGCACCTCTTCTATATTGACTCAAGTTGTTCAAACCATGTAGCAGGCAATAAGTTGTCAAGATAGGTCTTTTGAGCTACTATCTTGGCATCCATTTTGTATCTGTTGAGGGGGGGTGGGGAGATTGTTATGTATCAAGCAAAGTATGTTAAAAAAATACTTCAACATTTTGACTTTGAGGATTGCAAGCTAGTTTCCAAACTAGTTGAGACAGGATTCAAGTTCTTTGTTGAGGATTCGAGTGATGCATTTGACACTTCTCTTTATGAGCAAGCTATGGGATGTCTTGTATATGCATGCAACACAATGCCAGCTATACAGTTTGCAGTTTCCCAGCTGAGTCGATTCATGCATAGCCCTGGCACTAAGCATTGGCAAGCAGTGAAACGTGTGTTTATATATCTCAAAGGCACTTTGAGTTTAGGTCTCTTTTATGGAAGAGATATTCAGCCATGCTTGCAGACTTTTACAGATAGTGATTGGGCTGGTTGTTAGTGTCCACTAGTGCTAATTGCTTTTTCCTTAGAGACTCATGCATATCTTGGTTGAGTAAGAAGCAGCCTACTGTGGCGACATTGAGTTGTCAAGCTGAGTTCAGGGCATTTTTCACAGCTACAGTGGAGTGTACATGGTTGATGCCTATTGATGGATCTTTGCATGGAGATTGATGCTACTATGCATATTCTCACTGATAGTCAGAGTGCATTGGCTATTGCATGAAACCCATTGTTTCATGCATGGACCAAATATATTGAGGTGCATTATCACTATGTGAGAGAGTGCCTTCATGTAGGAGATATTCATTTGGTATATGTGCCTACACAAGATAATGTGGTAGACATATTCACCAAAGCTCTTCCACGGGAAAAGTTTGAAACTTCTTGCAAAACTTTAGGCTTATTACCTTGTGGGGACTGATCTGTCACTCCCTATATGTGTTCACATCATTTGCTCCAGGGGGTTTGTTATACTTATGTGTTCCTCGAGTAGCTTTGATGTGAACCTTTTCCCTATACCTGGGCACTTTTTACTCTAGTGTTGGTTAGAGGTTTTTCCCCATGTTACCACATACTTGATTCACTCATATGTGGTGGTACTTTGTACTTAAGGACATTATTCAACTCTTACTTCAGCTCAGTTCATTGTCAATAGAGAGAGCTATTCCAACCATCCGTCTTCTATGTGTGTCTTGCTGCATTTGTGCTCTTTGTGTGTGCTTGTGTGTCTCTTGCAAACCATTTATACATGCCTTGATATCTGCATATTCAAGGCTATCATTAAAATTTACATTAATATAAAAGATATAAAACAATGCATACTATCTAAATCCATCAAAAATTTGACTTTATGCATTGGAATCATACTCCACATTGTAATAATTGAAGCCTTTGAGAAAGAATTAGTCACCATACAACATAGAGTAAAATTAGGGAACTTATTGATGGATTATATCCACTCCTAATTGCAATAGAAGACTGGTAGGCCCTTTGTAGGACCAAACAGTTCACTACCACAATCCACCTAAACTTGAATTTTCTCTCTCAAACAAAGGACTGAACCTCTGAAATTTTGCAAAGTAACCATAGGCTCTCAAAGCTTTCCAACATGCCATAGATCACTCAATTTGTAAAATGGTACCTATGCAACCTACTTGCACAAGATAGACCAAAAATTTCCCAAATAGGTAGCTTCTACCTGTGTGTACCTCTTCACACACATATATATATATGGAAATATGTAGAGGTAGAGCATAAAATTTTAAAGATCAATGTACTCAAGGAGAATAAGCACTTGATACTAAGATTATAGTCAAAATAAAGCTTGCAAGAAGATTTACAAGATGAGCTATTGTGCACATGAAATAGACAACTACGCAATGAGATATAGATGATCAAAAATCTCCTCCTAAAAGAAAACTTCAGGTAGTAGGGGACTAGCTTAGCTAAGGGGTAGCTTAGATCTGGATTATGCACTCACAACAAGATCCTAAAGGTGAAAAAATTTAATGAAGAGGATGGCCATGACTTGCTTCCAAGCTATTTTTATATAATGCTCCAAAAGTTGGTATAGAATTTGAATTCAAATCATGCCTCCGAAATCCTCCATTTTTGTCAATCAAGGTAGATCAAATTTTGAGATGAAAAAATCATGGAAAAGTGGTTGTAGACTTTATCAAAAAGTTTAATTCCATGCCCTAGGAGCTTGCTTTGAATCATACAATGATTTTCTAAGTTTACAAACAAAATATGAATATTTAGGGATTTTAAACCCTAATGTTTGAGTCATTTAGACTTTCTCGTGCAAATCACCATTAAGAAAATCATCCTTTACATCCAACTGATATAGTGGCACCTCCTAGAGTGGAAACCCTAATGATTTCCCTAGCTATAGTCATCTTTGCAGCTCAAGTAAATGTTTCTTCATAGTCAATTGCATAGGACTGAGCAAATCCCTGTGCCACAAGCATTTCTTTGTACTAGCAATTAAAGCATTAGAATTTCTCTTCAAGTTATAGACCCACTTGTTGCCAATTACCTTCATCCCTTTGTATCTTGGAATTGGACTCCATGTCTTGTTGTCTTGAAGGGCTTTGTACTCTTCATCCATATCTTCTTGTCACTCCTTTGTGTCCTTGGCCTCTTCATAGGTAGAAGGTTCATGGTCTTTAATAACCCTATACATGAAAACATAATTCCGAGCAATATAAATATCATAGATAAGCATTTAGATTGGATGTTTTACCCTTGTTGAGCTTCTTTCTTCTCATTTCGGTGGAATAAATCTTCTTTTCCTTGGTGCCTTGATCTTTGCTTTTGATGTAGCTCCCCCTTCTAACATAGGTTCTTCAAAGTCTTCAACTTCAGGTCCATCTTCATCAAGCTCTACCAATCTTGTCTTTCCTTTGTACATTGATTGATAAAATGAATTCATGATTAAACTTCTTTGTATGCTTGGACAATTGATTTGGAAGCTATTCTGAACCCTAGCTTCATATCTTCTCTCTGTCTCTTCAATATCTTCATCTTGCACTAGAACTTTGGAAGCATACCATGGTTTTAGTTAATCAAACACTACATCTCTAGATACCTTTAGGTCTTTTGTATTAGGGTTGTAGCACCTATAGCCCTTTTTCTCCATAACATAACCAATAAACATACATCTTAAGCCCTTGCATCCATCTTACCTTTCAATTCTTGTGGCACATGTGTGTAGCATGCACACCCAAAGACTCTAATGTGTGAAAGGTTTGGTTTCCTTCCACTCCATGCCTCCTCAGGTTTCATGTCATGTACCCTTGGTGTGGGATGTGTATTCATCAAGTACAGAGTAGTAGATAGAGCACTTATCTAGTATGTTAAGGCACATTCATTTCATTCAACATACTCCTACCAATTTCAGCAATAAACCTATTCTTCCTCTTTGCTACCCCATTTTTTGGGGAATTATACTTGCAAGTGGTTTTCCTCTTTATACATTGTTCCTACAAGAAATCACTAAAGGAATGGGAGAAATATTCTCCCCCTCCATCTGTCCTTAGGGTTTTGATGTAACAACATGTCTCCTTCTCAACTTGTGCCCTGAATCTTTTGAACACATCAAAGACATCTAATTTTTATTTTATACAATAAAACCATAATTTTCTTGAGTAGTCATCAATGAAGGTTACAAAGTACCTGTTACTTGCAAAAGAGGGCTCTTTGATTGGCCCCCACACATTTGTGTGCACAAGATCTAACAAGCCATGTGCTACACATCCACTCTTCTTGAAGGGCTGCCTAGTAGGCTTGCTTAGTTGACAAGCTTCACACATATCATGCAACATTTTAATTAAAAATGTGGTAAACCTCTTAGCAATTGCCTCTTCTCCATGTCTTTCAACCTTTGAATGTTGATGTGTACCACACCTTTTATGCCTCAAATCCATGTCTGCAATCTTCTTATCTCCATAGGTGATGTATATTTCCTTGTTGCTTTGCCCTTTGCCAATTTCAAGAGTGAACATCCTTACTTCCTTCTTTCCTTTTGCAATCAGCTCATAGCCATTACTTGGGTCTTCAATAAAGCATCCTTTGTGGTTGAACTTTACTTAGTATCGCTTTTGAGCCATTTGTCCAACAAAGATTAAGTTGTTTGTAATAGTAGGCACATGCAATACCCCATAGAGTCCTCTTGCTTTGTGGTTGCCTTCAAGCATCAAATCTCCCATTTTTTGTATCTCATGCTCTGTACTTTGACACAAGTGTGATATGGTGCTAACCAAGGGCATCTCATCCATCTCCTAATTTGTACCCTCCATTTCTATCAATAACTTTTGAAACCCTCCACAAGCTTCCATAACTATATATTCTTAAGGGTTTTGGTGCCATCACTCTTATTTTCCAATAATTTGATAGTAGCGTTTGGTCATGAATGGAAGGAAGCTCTTTGCTAGTTAAAGAAGCTTTGATGAGCTCCCATAAGCCAAAAGCAATATAATACACAACAATTGCACACATAAATAATTTAAAAGCAAAAAGGCAAAGTTGTGCTCACATTTCAACTATGCACAAACGACACACGAACACACATATAAAATGGTGAGAAAACATGTGAAGACTATTATGTTTAAATTAGCTATCTGAAGGATTAAGTATCCTTTTTAGTAAGGATAACCATCCATCTGAGAGCGTGGTTAAGCGAGGACCGAAAAGGCTTCATCAAGGGAAAGTCAATTTTGGAAACCATTATAGATATTTGGGAAGGTCTCAACTTCGCAAATGAGTCAAGACAAGATGTGGTCTTCCTCAAGATCAACTTTGATAAAGCCTACGACAAGCTAGAATGGGACTATATTTTGTATTCGCTTAAAGATCTCGGATGTAGTGAGAAATTCACGAACATGATCGCGACCCTTTTGGGAAACGCGCCAACTCAAATTAATGTTAATGGCAAACTTTCAAAGGTGATCAAACTTAGAAGATCGATTAGACAAGGGTGCCCATTGGCTCCCCTTTTCTTTGCCATTGCCACGGAAGGGCTTAGCTAGCTCGTGGAGCAATAGCTGGAAGCTAGTAATATCAAAGGCCTTTGTTTGCCTCATGACCACGGGCAGATCGCCATGAGACTTTTTGCTGACGATATGAATGCGTTTTCCCACAATGATAGTACGAGCTTGGAGAAGTTCTGGAAGTTCCTCCATACTTTGTACGAAGCCTTTGGATTCAAAATCAACCACTCTAAGACCGCCTTTAGAGCTATTGTCGGGACCCAGCTTGACCTTCTCATTGATCATGGCTATCAAATCATTCCACAGGGCCAAATTTTTTTGGCTTCTTAGGATTCCCTTGGGGTTTGGTATCTTGATGGAGCAGCGGTGGAACTGGGTGCTAGCAAGAGTCAAAAAAAAGCTAAACTATTGGAGAGGTATGCAAATCAGTCTCGTTGGTCGTGCTATGGTTATTTACACATTCCTCATATCATCGACCATTTACTTCCTTTCTTGTTGGAGACCAAAAGAGCAAGATCTGTCCAAACTGGATAGTATTTGCAGAAACTTCCTTTGGACATGCGACCACAATAGGAGGGGCGTGCCTAAAATCAAGTGGTCCATAAGCACCAACGAAAGAGATAGTGGAGGCCTTGGCATTCTGGACATTGGGTGCATGGCTAACAAACTTGCGGAAAAATGGATGATTAAGGGCTTGGTGCAATGGGGAGCCCTCGTGGCCCAAGTTGATCTTCAAAAACAAGAATGAGTTGGCTCTCATGGGACTCCCAAATTGGAAGAATCTTGACATCTTGACTCTGTTGTTTTCCCCGATCCCGGTCTTCCGGAAAGGCTCGAATCGTGTTTGCTCCCTATGGAAGAGTTGGAATAACGTCAAAAGCTTCACAAGAATAATTAAAGATTGGAAGTGGGCGGTCGGTATCAGACAAAATGACTCTATCTGGTTTTTGATTCATGGCATCCCGAGAGTGGAATCTTGGAACATTCGAAACGCCAAGAAGCTATGGAACAAAGGCTTCAAAAAATGGAAACATCTCTCGAAACAAGACACCAACCAGTGGATCAACTTTGAGGATATTGACCCTAGCATCAACATTTCATATGCAGAATGGAACACTTTGCAAAGAAAACGTCTTGCTTGGGACCACTATAAAGTACACCTTCTCATGGGGCACAACAAGCCAAGCTCGCTTTCTCTCAAATGGCACAATGATAATTGCCTATCAAAAATCCCAAACATCAAAGAAACCATTGGTTATTAGGTTAACCTCAACAAGAAGTGGTGCCTCATGGGCACGGATTCGGTGGGACATGAAGTTCATGGCTATCTAGCACCCCCTCATAGAAATGAAAAAGTATGCCCTCTTATGGAAAACTCTTCATCGTGGAATCTGGACCAACCTTGAGGCTAGCAAATTTTGTGGGATACCTCCCTGGTGCAAATGCTACTACGAGTCTATCGAAGACGTTTCTCACATCTTCTTTACATGTCTCAATTCCAACAGGCTCTGACAGATTGTCGGAAAGAAAATTTGTCTTCAGAAACATATCAGTTGGAAGCAAGCTCTGCTGGGAGAAGTGATCGGCTGCTCCGCGACTCTTTGGAACGCCATCAGAGGGGAGAACCTATGGAAAATCTAGTGGGAAAGATGTGCTTTTAACTTTGGTGATGCCCCCAAAGAGTGGTCGATTGAGAAATCGTTGTTCCTTCTTGGCAAAAGGATCGTTAACTGTAAGAAATCCCTCCCCCCCCCCCTTCAGGCATCATCAAGTGCTCCTTTTTATCAACAACAAGCTTAAACCCAAGTGGGCCCCACATGAGGATGATGAGAGGGTGATTAACCTTCTTTGTAATGCCATCTAAACTCTGTAAAAGCTACCCCTACTCTGTGAGATTCGGGAGGTCCCGTGGGCACTAGTCCCCTTCTCTTGTACTTTTCTTTTAATTAATTCAAGTCCGGGAGAGTAGACTAAGGCCGAACTTCCTTTATTTTTTTTTAATGTTCGTTTCTACTTGTATGAGATAAAGATAACCAAAATGTTCGTTTCTACTCTTGAAGATCGTGAATCTTATAGCATATTGCTGTGAACATTAACTGCTCAAGTTCCCAAAAATGGGCTTGTTCCAACGGGGGAGGGAGCAAAACGTGCGCATATCCTTACACCCAATTGTTATCATATTTGACAAAGGGGCAAGTTTGGAACATCATATTTGCTTCTTTGGATGCACACATGTACTGATCCGATCTTTAAGTTTCGCACTTATTGAAGAAGTTTTGCGTAGATGAGCAGCTTTTCTTTACAACGTTGAGCTGTTGCAATTGAAAATTTTTGCCGGTCTTATTTTACTGAAATTGATTTGAACTTGTTCTACAGACATTACAGAACTATTGTCAGATGTTCTCTTAAGTAAGAGAGTAATTGCCATGCACAATTCGGAGAAATCATAATATCATTATCGATGCTGCCTTAGATGCTTCCTTGCCAGTTCTTTCTCTCTTCTCTCCTCTTCTTTGATCATTGCTAATTCTGTTTCATCTTCCTCTCGAGCCATCCTCTCACTGCAAAAGTAAGAAAAGACGGGGGGGGGGGGGGGGGGGGGGTTGTAAATGGGAGGGAAGGATGTCAATGGGCATGTCCCTTGTAACTACTACCTTCTTCTCTCCTCCATTTGAATGGTATGAAAGTCATCATCCTCGTTGTCCATATCATGGTATTTATTTGGGTTATATCTGCAAGGAAATAGAAGGAGCATTACGAGTTAGTTAATTTGCGAACAAACACAACTACAGCTATAAGAAAACAAACAAACTCCTAAATAAATAGGCTCTCACCCAAACATCCTCCAAATCATGCTACTGATATCACCATCAGCATCATCATCATCATTCGCAACGGGATCTTCAAAATCAGCTTTTCTTGGTTTTTTCTGCACTCTTGGAGTCAGCTTCTACACCTGTGAAACGCTCATCTTAGCAAAAAATTAAGAGATCAATACTGGACCATATGAAAGTAAACACACCATCTTTGGCTTGGTAACAGACTCTGTGTCTAGGGGTCGCTTTTGATGACAGTGGTCTCTAATTGATGAACCACAGTCAATCTTTGTGCCACTATGACGTTGACAATTATTATCAGATAGTTGAAGTTTCCTCTCAAACAATGGCGGAGGTTTCTTTCCATCAGTTGATTGTTCCTTAGAAAGGACTGGAGGTTTCTGTTGGAATTGTGGTGTTGGCTTTGCACAGCCTAATATTGTTGAACTGGCATGCAATCCTTCTTTTCGCAGTATAATTGGCTTCATAGGTTTATCACCTGGCATATTGTTTGAAGAGAATCGTATCAACACAATTACAATGTGTTCTGAAACACTAGCAGTCATTCCTCACCTTGCCTTTCCTTTCTTGTGAACTGCCTCTCATCTTTACAGGAGGAAGCCGTAGGATCTTCATCAGTTAAAAGAAAAGAATAATCACGAGCTTCTTTCCATTTCTGCAATTGTATAGTTGCCTGTAAACGAAGACGATAACTAATCACTAACTTGGGATGGCACATTGTTTCAAGGAACATAAATTCATTTATGATGAACTTTCAGGAAAACTGTACCCCCTCAAACATGAATTATACATATAAGACACCATCAGAAGTGAGATGCAAAAGGGACAAGGGACAAAGAGACATCTAACATACGTCTGAAACTTCCTGAGGCTGCATTGCTGGAAGCTTACTTGTTGTCTCCCTTGCACGTAGATCAGATATTATTCTTTTGGAAATAATTGGTATGGAGGGTCCAAAGAAGCTGCCATAGTTGCACCAAATGTTCCCATATCATTATTAGCTACCAGATAGTTAACCTTCCAGAATTTTTGTATCTTTTCAACGAATAATGCAAATCAGCCCTCTTACATGCATGATGAATAACACACAAGAAGGGAACTTGTACACTAAAAACCACTCTCTGTAGAAGGTTTTTCTTCGTTTCTCTTGACGTTTTCAAACGGATATTAGATAGGAAATAAGATACAACCAAGAGAGTGGAGAAGGGTTCATTCTACTTTTCATATTCGAAGTACCTTTAGAAGAGTACTAAAAAACTCTGCTGATGATGCTATATTCAATCATGTAATTTGCAAAATCCATATTGATGCTCCATCTCACATATTCTAAATACATTTGTTAACCCATAATTAAGGAATTTTCAGAATTTAAACGAGTCTAATCTGAGATATTTTATGAAGGAAAAACCAATCAATATGTATTTCTCACTCAATGAAGGAAAGAGCAGTACATGTAATGACTGACGGATACTCTGTATCATTGAAAGACTTCAACTGAGTCATTGTGATGATGCATTTAACTACTCCATCAACACAACTGTAGCATCATGTCCATATTCCTAGCAGCACTTCTTCTAATCAACACATTTCGTGTGCATGCATATGTATGCATGAATGTATTTACAGTTTAGGATGTTTTGCATTTCTTCGCTTGTTTAACTGCTCTAAAATGCAGTGTGTTTTTTAGCATTGTCCAAATGCGAATTCGCCAAATGCATAGTGTGACAAAAGGTGAACAATCTGAGTGCCCTAACATTTTCCTCCTCATGAAAAGTACATGCTACTGGTAATGAAATATACTTAGCAGAAGTTTACAGAATAGAAGCCTTACTTATCAGATGGTAGGTGTCTACGAGCTGGTTGTGAGCTGCTTTTTCCATTGCCATCGGTTCTCCTGAACCCCTGTCTCTCAATCTCCTTGAATCTCTTCCTTTCTTCATAATATTCATGATACTCTTTGGTGAAGTTTTGTTCCTTTCTTGCTGGTGTTGACTGTAATGCATCTTCTTTGAAAACTTGCTTTCTATTGCTTTCATCACCCATATGATCTGCATATTCTCTATAGTGACACTACAGGGGAAATGAACAAACCTCATTGATCAAAAGTAAGATCTAAATCGAATAGACTCCAATTGCAATGATGGAATCTCCAAATTTTAGCAACCCAACGCAATGCGTTCTTACAGAAACTGAGTCCAACATAGCATACACGATACAAATTCTGAAGCTCATCAAATGAAATAAAGAATAAAGAAGCACGTGAAGCAAAAAGAAGAAAGAAAAAGTAGAGGGATACCATTTTTTTGTTGTCGAGGCTCGCTAGCTAGATTGTCTATCTTAAGAGAACGGAGACAGCTGAAGCTTGTTACTTCTTTCAAGTTGTCTGCACGAATGTGATCACAAAAAGTATCTTCAAGTGGATCCAACACGGAGGCGAAAGCGAGAAATGTCTATTCTCAGAAGACACTCTGATCCGCTTCTGATAAATGCGTTACTCTTATCCAACAACGTTTGAGACGAGCTTAACAAGAGAAACCAAATTGGCGAGCTCGCGAGCGAAGTAATGGACTGAGAGCAGAAAGAAGAGAGGAAACAGGTTGGCTTTTTATATATCACTCATCTCAATGTCAAGTTTATTCTGTTCTTCATGTTCCCTCGGCTTTTCAAACAGACTGCAAGTATTGACATGCCAAATGAGGTGACGGTATATCGATTCGAATGACATTCAAAGTTATCATCCACCCCTCCATTCGAGAAGTTCTCCTTTTTCAACCATAGTTGTGTGTCTCCTTTCAACCATAGCTTTGAACGCTTTGAAACAAATAATAAGTACAATCATTTATAAGGGTATCAAAAAATATACATTTCCTCTCAAGGGATCTGTCCTCAATGAATCTTTGTGAACCAACTCAAGTGGGTCTTGAATGGAAGTCTTGGTTTTTTACGGATTTGGCATGCTTTCATTCCTCTTATCCTCTTATGGTACATCTTCTTTCTTGGGATGTTGATGTAGCCAATTGTTTTATTCCACAAGTCCAACTTTGCAATCTTGTTATTTCGTAATTTGAAGTAGATTTGATATGAAGGATAGTGGTCTTATACCTCTTTGTAAACAATCTCCTTGTATACCTCTATTGTAAACAATCTCCCTTGCTTCTTGAATCTTTCCACCAGCTTATAGCCTCGCTTCTTGAATCTTTCCACCAGCTTATAGCCTCGCTTCTTGAGTCTTTCCACCAGCATGTTATAACGAAGTTGGCTCTCTAGAGTCTCTCATGGCTTGAACAACTTAATCTCATAGATGGTTCCACCTAGAATTTCCACATGTCATTTTGAAGTTCAACATCTATAGGGTTTATGTGTATGCAAAGATGTTCGGGGATTCTTATGCAGTAAGGGAATTGAGTGTTTGTAGGAGAAAGAAGAAGAAGCGGAATATAGACACTAGAAGCTTCTGCATATTGAGTAGGAAAATACAGTGATGATGTATAAAACAAGACCAAGAGTTTTCTGTGTGGAGTGCTTAATTGCAAAGACTACATACACACAAGGTTACACGATACCCAAAGTTCCTTATGCCATCAACCTTCTCTGCACTAGACATCCAGTTTCTCCAAGAGCTTGCTCTTGCACGCACTTTGCACTCAAGCTTCCAATAGGGTAGGAGGGAGGGACACCTTCTTTCGACATGCACACCTCTTCAATGATACCTTGTGCCACCTTGACTGCCTTGCTTCTGGGTCTCTACACCCCTTCTTTGCACACACTAGATCACCCTTCTTGTACACTTTGTCTCACACTTGCTTATCTGTGTTGCACACTCGTTGAATGTCTCTTGTTCTTCTCACCTAGTAAAAGAGACCATATAGCTGGACCATGATATAAGAAAGGGTCTCATAATTCCATCCACACCCATAGAAACATGTCTTTCCCCTATCAAGTTAATCATGCCTAAGAAACATGGAGTTCCTCATGTTTCATTGATGAAGGGTTGGGTAAGAAACATGGAGTTCTAGTACTTCGAAAGAACAAACTAGTAGTAGCTGAAGTAGTAGATGGAAAATCTCTAGCATCTTGGAATATAACCATGGAAACCACACCATTAAGAGAACACCTTGGTTATCATGATTCCCACATAGGTTTCAATGTAATATTGAGTCCAATAAATATGGTTATCATCAGAACGCTCTAGTTAAAGAAACATAATCCAGAAATTAATTGGGAAGAGAATAAAATCACCCATCCAGATATCCAAAAGAATCAGACATATGTCGGAACCAAAGCCTTCATACATGTAGTAAGGAAGGAATCGACATATATGATCTATACCATACCAACTCAAGAGCCCAAGAAAGATGATTCAGTAAAGCTACCCAACCAATACCAAGGTTTTGAATATGTTTTTGAAAAAAAGAATGTAGATATGCTCCTAGAACATAGACCTTATGATTGTGCCATAGAACTTCAAGAGGGAGCACAACCACCCTTCGGGCCAATCTATAGACTATCTCCAGAGGAACTTACAGAATTACATAAGATATTTATGAGAATCTAGCCAAGGGGTTTATCAAACACTCAAAGTCTCCTACAAGAGCCCCTATCCTATTTGTAAAGAAGAAGGACGAAACTCTTCAAATGTGTGTGGACTATCGTGGGTTGAATAAAGTCACAATAAAGAACAAATATCCTCTACCACTTATATCAGAGCTCTTGGAATGCCTGGAAAAAGCAAAGTTCTTCACGAAGATTGACCTTTGAGGAGCATGCAATCTTATCACGATCACAAAAGGAGATGAATAGAAGATAGCATTCCAAACAAGGTATGGGCACTTTGAATATGTAGTTATGTCATTTGGTCTCACAAATGCTCCTGCAGTCTTTCAACATATGAGGAATGATATTTTTCAAGAGTATTTAGATGATTTTGTGGTAATATATCTCGATGATATCTTGATATTCTCCAAAAATATAGAAGATCATGAATATCACATAAAGATAGTCCTAAAGAAACTAAGAGAAAAAGGTTATATGCAAAATTGGAGAAGTGCTATTTCCATCAGACAGAAGTGGAGTTTTTAGGGTACATTGTATTAGAGAAAGGAATCTTTATGGACCCTAAGAAGATCAACACAATCCTTGAATGGCAACCACCTTCTTGTGTTCGAGATGTACAATGTTTTCTAGGGTTTACCAATTTTTATAGGATATTCATTAGAGATTACTCCAAGATAGTGACACCTCTTATGAAGCTTACAAGAAGCTCAAAATTTTCATGGACCAAAGAAGCAAAAAAAGCCTTTCAGACCTTGAAATCAACATTCACTACTGCTCCAATTCTAGTTCATCTTAATTCCAAAAAACCTTTCTTCCTAGAAACAGATGCATCAGACTTTGCCCTAGGGGCCATTCTACCCCAATATGGAGATGATGGAACCTACATCCAGTTGCATATCATTCAAGGAAATTTTCCCCTCCATAAATTATTTATCAAATTCATGATAAAGAACTTCTTGCCATAGTAGACGCATTTGGTACTTCGCATCACCATCTAGAAGGAGAAGCTCACAAAGTTATTGTGTATATACATCACAAGAACTTAGAGTATTTTATGACCACCCACATCCTCAATAGAAGGCAATCTTGATGGAGTAACTTTGTATCTAGATTCAACTTTGTCATCACATACCATCCAAGATATCAAGAATTTCAATTAGATGCCCTATCTAGAAGATCTTACCTTGCAGTAAAGAAGGGTGAAGAGGTCTTTGATCAACAAGAGAGTGTATTACTCAAGCTTGATCATCTCTAGTTAGCAGCTATCTCTTCAAGCCATCATGAAGATTCAACCTTGAATCATTTGATCCTTGAGAACCTACCACAGGATGATTTTTTTTGTAACATTAAGCAAAAAGCTCAAGAAGGAAAATTCCAAGAAGTAAACAAATTTTAGGAAAAGGATGGGTTACTACTCTATAAGAACCCATTGTATCTATCTCCAAGAAAGCCCAAGATCCAAGTACTTCAACAACTTCATGACAACCTTGCTGCATGACATTTTGGAGTAGATAAAACAATAGAACTCATATCAAGGGATTTTTGGTGGCCTCAAATGTGGAAGGAAGTCCAAGAATATACCTGAACCTGTGATACTTGCAATAGATCTAAGGTACCCTGACATAAAACTCATAGCCTCTTTCAACCTTTACCTATTCCAGAAAGGCCATGAACTTCATTGTCTATGGATTTCATCATAGATCTACCAAAGTCAGATAAGTATGATGCCATTCTTGTTATTGTAGATAGATTTACAAAGATGGCACACCATTCCAACTACCAAGGCAATCACAGGTGAAGCCACTGCTAGAACTTTTCTCATAATCATCTTTAGGGTTCATGGATTGCATGACGATATAATCAATGATCGAGGTCCACAGTTCATATCTAGCTTTTGGAACAATCTTTACAAGCTCCTTGGTGTTCAAGTTAAACTATCTACAACAAATCATCCACAGTCTAATGGACAAACAAAATGAGTGAATCAAGTCCTAGAGCATATCTCCATTGCACTAGCAACTATCATCAAAATGATTGTTTGACCTTTTACCCTTTGCAAAGTTTGCATGTAACAATAGTGTTCATGCATCTCCTAAGCAAACTCCCTTCTTTGCAAATTATGGACAACATCCAAGGATGGATATACAACTCTCAAATCATGTCAAGAACCCAACTACCAGAGACAAGGCCTAGTACCTGATGGACATTCACAAAGAGCTCAAGGAAGAGATCCATAAAGCTCAGGAACAACATAAGTACTATGCAAATCAACATCATGTTTAGAATCCATCGTATCAAATTGGGGGTAAAGTATGGTTACTCGGAAACAATTTTCAAACTTCAAGGCCTTATGAAAAGTTAGATCATCAAAGATTTGGTCCATTCACCATCTTGGCCAAGATTAAAGTCACCTTCAAGCTCTAGCTACCAATTACCATGAGAATACATCCCAGTTTTCCATGTATCCATGTTGGAACCATATCAGATTTCACCATTGAGGGGGGAGAGACCTAGTCCTTCACCACCTATCAAGATTGATGATCATGAAGAATTTGAAGTCGAGGATGTACTAGATTCGAGAATATCCGACGGAATATTGGAGTACCTTATTCATTGGAAAGGGTATAACATTAGTGATCATACTTGGGAACCTACAAAAAACCTTTAGAGAGCACCAATCGAGTTTCGAGAATTCCATAAGAGAAATCCAATGAAGTCAAGACTAGAGAACATGACCGCTCCTCGTGGAACTCATCCCTTGAAGGGGAGGTGATGTCATGGACAAAGGAAACCATCTTGAACCTTAGATTCCATGTGAATCCTATATCTCATGATTGGTTCAGAATTAGGAGAAATCAATGCTTCCATTGCATCCAAAACGTGCCAAAACCCTAAGATTGACTATCTATTTGCTAAATTCTGACATTCAGAGGTCCTATTCAAATTGTTGACATCATTGATGACATCATCAGCTCGCAACCGTCCTTGGGAACCACCCATGAAATCTTATATAAGGAGGCCTTGGCCACATACATACTCAGTCTTGCCAATGCGAATCTTGGGAGCTCATGGAGTCCTGATCACCAAGTAAATACTTTCAAGTTCGAGTTCGAGTTCTACTTTTGTTTCGTGCTCTAGTCTTGTCTAGTCTTGTATCTTGGACATACTCTCTTGTCCTGTTGCAATCTTATAGTACAAGATCCTTTCAAGTTATTTCTTGTATCTAGTTCATCTCCTTGAAGGGAGGTCTTGTAATCTATAGAACTTGCTCCATAGTTATGATCTCGGGTTGTGGAATCTCCTATATCATCTCTAGCTGAGTTATCTATACTTATCAGTCTTGGGTTCTGGGACTTCTTCTATCTACTACATATTCACAATTTTCCTTATGTGGGTATTCCTATAATTAGAAGCATGTTTTCGAAATCTTGTCTATTGTAGTCAAAGAGCACAATCTAGTGCTTCTCTAACACATGTGAGCAGCCACCAAGTCCACTAGCAGCATGACATGACAATCACAAAGGAAGAACTAAAACTGTATGCACACTCATTGAAGAAGCAAAGCTGCACAAAGAAGGGTAGGAAGGAAAGGTTAGGGAGGGCTAACTGGTTAAGAAGGACAGCAAAAGGAGGGGGAAGGTTGGAGTTGGGTTGAGATATAAAGTGAGGGGCAGGGGGTATGAGTTGGGGCTCTAGAGAGGGCATACATGCTAAAATAGGAAAGCTACAAAGGGTGCATATGGAAAATGTGAAACATGTCGGAAAATAAGGATGGAATAAGCCATGTGGATGTAGTGTTTCTTCAATCACAATCTTTCGATCACTCAAAAATAACATAGGAAAGAAGAACGTAGAGATTTCACAAGGTAAGAGAAAATCTAATGTGGAGTAGAAACAAATATGATGCAGAGAAGGAAGAATTATGATATTATAGATGTGAATCAATAGTTACAATAGCTTTGGACAATAGCTTCTTGAGGAAGCCTCTACCTTCCGAGCACCCCCAAGCAATCACAATCGCATTCACACTCACACTCTCAATCACACTCTCACTCTCTCTCACTCTCACTCTCACTCTCAATCACAAGGTAATTCTCAGATTTTTGTGTGTTTCTTGTATTGATGTGCAGGTCTCCCTATATCAGAGTTTGATCACTGCCCTCCCAAAGAAGTGTGCGATCCACCAAATTTAGAAAAAGTCGAGTTTTTCCAAAACTTTTGCAAAAAGCCATGCGATCGTAGTGTGCTTTCTTTCTTTATCGTATCTGTCAAAAATAAGAGAAAAACACCAAAAAGACATATCCGAAAATATCCACAATTAGACATGGTGACATGTGAGCATTAGAATCACTGATTCAAATAGAATTAGATAAGCCCTTGTTTTTTTTTCAAGTGTTGGAAAATGGCACTTCTCAAAGCCCTATAACTAAAAAATGGTAAGGGATTACCTTAAGCTTGTGAGAGACACTTTTATTCAATTTTGCGATCTGCACGATAGTGTTAGATTTGTCTCAGGTCCAAATCCACCTCCAAATGCCACTTTTGAGCCCTACAAGCTTCAAAATTCTAGAGAGAGAGAGAGAGAGAGTAAAATTAAGGCATTTTCTTGCGATGAACTAAAAGACCCTTATGAGGTACTTTAAGCATAATCCACAACTTTTATTCTCTTATACTTGCTCTACCTTTCTCTCATACAAAGTTTTCCTTAATTCTTTCATCTTCACCTTCGAAATATTTCCACTAGAAAACATGATGGGAATAAGGTCTAGAGAGAGAATATGAAACTTTTCAACGCAAAATTTTTTCTACATGCATAAATTGACCTAATTATCCTTTCTAACCATTATCCCCACAATGAAATTCAAACAAGTCCAAAATGAATTATTTCATTAGAAAAGAGGCATATTACAATTCTTTCCCCCCTTTAAGAACTTTGTCCTCAGAGTTGGAAAGAAGGATAATGTTTTAGAAAATCATCCAAGCTCACCCGACTCGAATCTTCTACTGGGTATGAGTGCCATTTCACTAAAGTTTCTATAATAGATCTATTTCTAAGAAATCTTTCCTTTGTATCTAATATTATTTCAAGTTGAAGCTCAAAAGAGCCATCATCTTTCAGCTTATAATTGTCCTGCAAAACATGAGAAACATTAGATACATATCTTTTAAGTAAGCTCACATGAAATACAGGATGCACATTTAAATGTTTAGGTAATTCCAGCAAATAAGCAAGAGATCCAATCTTTTTCAAAACTTTAAAACCAGCTCCATATCAAGGAGGAAATCTATGATCCTTCCCTAGAAACAAGTTAGATCGGTGAGGATTAACTTTAATAAATACCATATCATCAACTTGAAATTCAAGTGGTCTTCTCTTTAAATCATAGAATTTGTTTTGTCTTTTTTGAGCTTTATGTATGTATTTCTTAATTTTCCCAAATTCTTCATCCATTTTATCAAGCATTTCTTTGGACACTTCTACTTTATTTGGAAAACCCAAAAATGAAGGCAAAGTCAAATAATTATAACCGTACATAGCTTCAAACAAAGTCATTTTTATAGATGCATGCCATGCGCTATTTATGCAAACTCAAGCAAGGGTAAATATTCACTCCAAATATCCTGCTTTTCATTTACATACATACGCAACATATCTTCAACTACCCTGTTAACCCTCTTGCTTTTCGCTTCAGTTTGTGGATGGAAAGTTGTACTCATAGGAAGTTGACTTCCAATCGATTCAAATGTTGCTCTCCAAAAGTTTGACGTAAATCTAGAATCTCTATCAGAAATTATGCTTTTAGGCATTCCATGCAATCGAAAAATTTCTTTTACAAAGATTCTTGCAACATTCAATGCAGTATCATGCTATTTCATAGGAAAGAAATGTGCCATCTTGGTAAGCCGATCGACTACAACAAATATGGTATCATGCTTACTTCTGGTCATAGGTAGCTTAGTGATAAAGTCCATAGAAATAGACAACCACTTTTGATTTGGAACATCCAAAGGTTGAAGCATTCCAGGCATCCTCTTAAACTCAGATTTCACATGTTGCCACTTCAAACATTCACTTACATATTTTCTAATATCCCACTTCATACATGGCCAAAAGTAAGAATACTTTGTTTTAACATGGGTCCTTGAATAACCTAGATGTGCAGAAAAAGGTGCATCGTGATAATCATGCAATATTTTAACTTTTAATGGAGTCTCAGAAGATATAAATAGCCGATTGTTACAATACAATGTTCCATTCTACAAATGAAATGTTTCCTCATGCATCGATCCCCTGTTTACATTCAAAGAATTCAAAATAGGTGCATAAAAAGGATCCTGTTATATCTCTTCTTGATTTTCATTGAGAAAATCAGAATTTATTACATAAACAAGATTACACAAAGGTCTCTGACTCAATGCATCAGCAACCTTATTTTCCTTACGAGCCAAATACTTAATGTCAAAATCATACTCACTTAATAATTCAATCCAACGCTTCTGCCTGTTGTTAAGCAATGGTTGTGTGAAGATGTATTTTAGACTCTGATGATCTGTTTCCAATTCAAACTTAACCCCTAACAATAGATGTCTCCAATGCTTAAGTGCATGCACAACAGCAAACATTTCTAAATCATGAGTAGGATAGTTAAGTTCATGTTTTCTTATTTCACTGGACTCATATGCGACCACAAAAGGCGTTCCCATTTCTCGTATTTTCAAAACACAATTCTCAATGACTTTTTGTTTCAATGTTTCAAATGATTTTTGACAGGCATCACTCCACACAAATCCTACACTCTTTTTAGTCAATTCCGTGAGGGGAGTAGCTATCTTAGAGAAATCCTTAATATGTGCTCTTTTATATTGTGCCAACCCAAGAAAAGGTCTAACATCCCTTACAGTCATAGGAATCGGCCAATCAACTATTGGTTTTACTTTATCTTCATCTATAAGGATTCCTTCCTTTGATATTACTCTTCCTAGATACACAAGTTTATCCTTAGCAAAGAAACACTTACTCTTTTTTCCATACAATTTGTGTTCTCTAAGCATTTGCAAAGTCTTCTTCAGATGTACCGCATGCTTAGAATCATCTTTAGAGTATACAAATATATCATCAAGAAATACTAAGATGAATTCATCTAGGTAATCGTGAAAAATATTATTCATCAAGCACATAAATGTGGCAGGAGCATTTGTTAATCCAAAAGGTAGAACCGTAAACTCATAGTGATCATATCGTGTTCAAAAAGCTATCTTAGGAATATCCTCTATTTTGATTCTAATTTGGTGATATCCACATCTTAAGTCAATCTTAGTGAATACATTCGCTCCACTTAATTGACCTAATAAGTCATCTATGTGAGGGAGTGGATACTTATTCTTAATTGTTCTTTTATTCAACCCCCTATAGTCAATGCATAATCTATAAGAGTTGTCTTTCTTCTTTTGAAATAAAACACATGCACCCCAAGGTGAGACACTCAATCTTATCAAGCCTTTCTTCAAAAGATCATCTAATTGAATCTTAAGCTCCTTTAATTCATCGATGTTAAATTTATAGGGTGCTCTAGAATATGGTTCACTCCTCAGATATAGCTCAATGGCATGGTCAATGTGCGTAGGTGGACGTATACCAGACAAGTCTTTTGGAAATACATCTGTGTATTCTTTCAAAAGATTTTCTACATAATTTGGAACACTTTCCTCTTTATCTTCTTCATGCATGTTGTTACATACACTATAAATGTTCTACAACCATCATGTATACCTTTAATTATCTGCATAGCAGAAATAAGAATAGATTTAGGACTATAGACATCACCTAGAATATGAATAGAATTATCATCTAGCTTTAAAGTGATCGTTCTTTGTTCACAATTAATTATCATAGAATTTTTACCTAACCAATCCATACCTATGATTGCATCACTCTATTTCATCTCAATTACATGGAAACTTCCAGAAAAGCACCTATCACAAAGAGTAAATTCAAGGTTTTCAATATATCCTTTTGTGTAGTGTAATCGTCCATTGGCCATCTCTACAAGTTTGGTTATCTGCATATTTAGGGCTATCCCTAGAGTTTGTAGTGAAAGATAGAAGACAATGGGTACTACCTGAATCGATCAGAAATCTGATTTTATGCACAAAAATCATACCCCGAATAGTGATTACAGAAGCCTTTGTGAAAGAACTAACCACCACGCAATGTAAAGTAGAATCAGGGCACTTACCTCCATCATTTGCTTCCTCAATAACTGTACCGTCCTTGATGTACTTATCACTTTTGATTGTGTGGTCAAAAGACTGCCTTATTTGGGCACTCATATGTCCGATGCACTTGCTCCCCACAACGAAAACACAAACCAAGTCTTTTTGCCCTCTCAATAAAATTAGGGTCTTGTTTCCACATGATTGGTTGATACCTCCTTTGATTTTCCACGTGAGCAGGATTCTTGCCTTGGTTATTTGAAGATGGAGTCTTCTTTGAATTGCTCATGTTCATTGCAACAGGTCTTTGTGGCCTATGTCCCATTGCAATGAATCTTCTTCTGTTTGCCTTCAGCAGATTGAACTTCTCCATCTTCTCAAAGTTCTCGGCCATCACAATAGCATCAAGAAAATCAATGCATCCAGATCCCTTGACTTGATAGCGAAGTTGCTCACGAAGCCCTTCAATAAATTTACTCTTTAGAGCGTTACCACTAACCTCTAATGCATATTTATGAAGATGTAGGAACTTCTCTTTGTACTTATCAAGAAATAAGCTATGCTTATCACTTTCATGTTGTCGGAAATTGTAAAACTCCAAATTCTTGTCCATATGGTAGTGTGGAGAACAATAGCATTTTTCAGCGTGTTCTCTAAATTCCTTCCATAGAACTCGACCAGAACGCATTTGAGTCTGCATATATGACTTCCACCATAGCTTTGCGATCCACGCAGGTGTAGGATCCCAACTTTTGCCTTCGTCTCTTCATTAAATTGTTGAAGATCAAAGAAATCCTCGAGTTCTTCAATCCATGCCTCAAGATCTTCGCCACTCTTCTTCTCACCGTCAAAATCATTCAACTTTGCCTTCTTGAAGACTTGGTTAGGTGCAAACTCACCTGGTTCCATATCTTCATAATTGCATTTTTGTTTTCCGTGAGGTACAGTTCCCGCACCTTCATCTACTTCATCGTTTAGCTCCACAAATAAATTTGTTGCTCCTTTTGGTTGGTTTTGGCCTCATTCTTTGCGCGATTCTCCAAGAACCTTTTGAATAAGCTCCTCTTGTTCAGGAATCTTTTGTGCTATACCTTCCATCATTCGTGAGGATTGATTCAGCTCTAATACCACTTGTAGCATTTCCTCAATCACATGAATCTATCCCCAATCATAATGTTTCGATCACTAAAAAAAACAGAGGAAAGAAGAATGCAGAGATTGCACAAGGTAAGAGAAAATCTGATGCGGAAGAGTAGAAACAAATATGATGTAGAGAAGGAAGAATTTTGATATTATTGATATGAATTAATGGTTACAATAACTTTGACCAATAGCTTCTTGACAAAGCCTCTACCTCCCAACCACCCCGGAGCTATCACAATCGCATTCACACTTGCACTCTCAATCACACTCTCACTCTCACTCTCACTCTCACTCTCACTCTCACTCTCACTCTCACTCTCACTCTCACTCTCACTCTCACTCTCACTCTCACTCTCACTCTCACTCTCACTCTCACTCTCACTCTCACTCTCACTCTCACTCTCACTCTCACTCTCACTCTCACTCTCACTCTCAATCACAAGGTAATTCTCAGATTTCTGCCCATTTCCTGTATTGATGCGCAGGTCTCCCTATATCAGAGTTTGATCACTTCCCTCCCAAAGAACTGTGCAATCCACCAAATTTAGAAAAAGTCGAGCTTCTCCAAAAATTTCACAACAACCCATGCAATTGTAGTGTGCTTTCTTTCTTTAACGTACCTGTCAGAAATAGGAGAAAAACACCAAAAAGACATATCCAAAAATATCCACAACTAGACATGGTGAAATGTGAGCATCAGAATCACGGATTTGAATAGAATTAGATGAGCCCTCGTTTTTTTTCCAAGTGTTGGAAAATGGCACTTTTCAAACCCCTATAACTCAAAAACGGTGAGGAATTAGCTTAAGCTTATGAGAGACACTCTTATTCAGTTTTGTGATTTTCACGATAGTGTTAGAGGCATCCGAGGTCCAAATCCACCTCAAAATGCCCCTTTTGAGCCCTGTAAGTTTCAAAATTCTAGAGAGAGTAAAATCAAGGCACTTTCTTACAATGAACTAGATGTAGGATCTTGAACGAGGTACTTAAAACATGATCCAAGAAAAATTTCACACAGGCACTTTTATTCTCTTATACTTGCTCTACCTTTCTCTCATATAGAGGTTTTCTTAATTCTTTCATCTTGACCTTCAAAATTCCACTAGAAAACATGATGCGAATAAGGTCTAGAGAGAGAATATAAAACCTATCAACCCAAAATTTTTCCTACATGCATAAAATGACCTAATTATTCATTCTAAGCATTATCCCCACAATGAAATTCAGAGAATTCAAAATTAATTATTTCACTAGAAAAGAGGTCTATTACAATTCTTCCCCCCTTTAAGAACTTTGTCCTCACAAATGGAAAGAAGGATAATGTTTTAGAAAATCTTCCAAGTTCACCCAACTCGAATCTTCTACTTGGTATGAGTGCCATTTCACTAAAATTTCTATTATAGATCTATTTTTAAGAAATCTTTCCTTTCTATCTAATATGATTTCAGGTTGAAGCTCAAAAGAGCCATCATCTTTTTGCTTATATATGTCTTGCAAAACATGAGAAACAATAGATACATATCTTTTAAGTATGCTAACATGAAATATAGGATACACACTTAAATGTTTAGGTAATTCCAGCAAATAAGCAAGAGATCCAATCTTTTTCAAAACTTTAAAAGCACCTGCATATCGAGGAGAAAGTATGTGATCCTTCCCTAGCAACAAGTTAGATCGGTGAGGATTAACTTTAAGAAATACCATATCATCAACTTGAAATTCAAGTGGTTTACTCTTTAAATCATAGAATTTCTTTTGTCTTTTTTGAGCTTCTTTTATGTGTTTCTTAATTTTCCCAAGTTCTTCATCCATCTTATCAAGCATTTCTTTGGACACTTCTACTTTATTTGGAAAACCCAAAAATGAAGGCGGAGTCAAATAATTATAACCGCACATAGCTTCAAATGGAGTCATTTTTATAGATGCATGCCATGCACTATGGTATGCAAACTCAGCCAAGGGTAAATATTCACTCCAATTATCCTGCTTTTCATTTACATACATACACAACATATCTTCAACTACCCTGTTAACCCTCTCGATTTCCCCATCAGTTTGAGGATGGAAAGTTGTAGTCATACGAAGTTGAGTTCCAATCGATTCAAATGTTGCTCTCCAAAAGTTTGACGTAAATCTAGAATCTCTATCAGAAATTATGCTTTTAGGCATTCCATGCAATTGAAAAATTTCTTTTACAAATATTCTTGCAACATTTAGTGCAGTATCAGTCTTTTTCATAGGAAAGAAATGTGCCATCTTGGTAAGCCAATCAACTACAACAAATATTGTATCATGCTTACTTCTGGTCATAGGTAGCTTAGTCATAAAGTCCATAGAAATAGACTCCCACTTCTGATTTGGAACATCCAAAGGTTGAAGCATTCCAGACATCCTCTTGAACTCAGAGTTCACCAGTTGGCACTTCAAACATTCACTTACATATTTTCTAATATCCCGATTCATAGATGGCCAAAAGTAAGAATACTTTGTATTAACATAGGTCCATGAATAACGTGGATGTGCAAAAAAATGTGCATTATGACAATCATGCAATATTTTAACTTTTAATGAAGATTTAGAAGATATGCATAGCCGATTATTACAATACAATGCTCCATTCTGCAACTGAAAATTTTCCTCATACATCGATCCCTTGTTTGCATTCAAAGAATTCAAAATAGGTGCGTAAAAGCATCATGTTTGATCTCTTCTTGAATTTGATTGAGAAAATCAGAATTTATTACAAAAACAAGATTACACAAAGGTCTCCGACTCAATGCATCAGTAACCTTATTTTCCTTATCAACCAAATACTTAATGACAAAATCATACTCACTTAATAATTCAATCCAACGCTTCTGCGTGTTGTTAAGAAATGGTTGTGTGAAGATGTATTTTAGAATCTGATTATCTATTTTCAACTCAAACTTAACCCCTAACAATAGATGTCTCCAATGCTTAAGTGCATGCACAACAACAAGCATTTCTAAATCATGAGTAGGATAGTTAAGTTCATGTTTTCTTAGATTTATGGAATCATATGCGACCACCCTACCATCCTGTGAAAGAACACATCCTATCTGACTACCACTTGCATCACATGCAACCACAGAGTAAATTCAAGGTTTTCAATATATCCTTTTGTGTAGTGTCATAAAGTTATAAGTGGCCTCCTGAATCTTGTGCCTATCATCAATGATATGACATAGGCGAAAGCACTGTTCCCACTTGTTGAGCCACTGCTCAACCACGTCAGTAGTCCTAGCACTAGTTGAGCCATGATATCTTGGCGGCTTAAGATCCTTAAGCTTCCATCTGGATTCTCTAACTAAAACGCTATCTCTAGGGACTTCTGAAGTTTGATGCTCATTTGGAGCATCTATCTCCATCTCTGGCAAATCAAAATCAAGCGGTTCTTCTTCTTTCTTGGAACCATGCACATGTTCTAAGATATCCTAAAGAGAACTCTCTAAGAATGAAATTCTATTATTCATGGCTTGAATTAGATCAACTAGAGGTTCTGGCATAAGGGTATCTGTCCTAGCAGGTGATACTGATCCAGATTCCATTCTAGGACTAAAGGCAAATAACTTTTCTTTTGGTTTTCTCTCTTTTTTTTTAAAATACACTAATCAAACGTATATACTAGTGGCAAGTGGAAAAAAACCAATCAAAGCCTCTCAAATTCTTTTGATATTCCTGAAGCATCCAATTGAAGAACTAAGAGTAGACTATCAACTCCCTTTGGTTCGTGGATCGCATATGCCTTCAAGAATTGCTTCATTGATGATGCTTGATGAAGAACAATCCACTTTCAACCTCTGTTGTAGAAAGGAAATAATTCCAAAGTATGGCTTCTAACCTCTGGATAGAGCTCTGAGAGAGCTTTCTAACAAGCCAAAGATCTCTCAATTTGGATAAGAATTGACCAAGTTATGGTCAATTTAGTGAAGCTAGGTACCCCAAAATTGAGACTCAAGAAGCTTTGGCTATGATTTCTTCACGAAAATTCGCCTTCTCTCTCTGTAGACGTGCGCGAACAACTGCTGTTCAATCCCATAAGCCCTGTACAAGAGCTTGCAGGTGCCTTTTTTATAAGAAGCTTCTTACTTTGGGTCCCAACAACAAAGAAGGAAGAGAAGGTCTCTCTCTCCCTCTCTCCTCGTGGGCAGCCAAGAGGTGCCTATAGCACTCTGTTCTCCCTCTCTGCCTTCTCTCCTCGTGGGTGCCCAAGAGGTGCCTGCCAGACTGTGTTCTCTCTCTCTCTTTTGCTACAACGCCATCCCAGAGCCAAGAACGGCCCCCACTCTCTTCCTCCTCGAACGATCACCGAAAAAGCATGCACGAACGTCCCAACCACCACGTGAGTTCTCTCCAAAATTAGCTAAAAAACCATGCTCTAATACCAAGTGTGAGAATCTCCTCAAAAGAAGACATGGGAATGATGTGTGTGCCACTCTCCTCCCATCCATTTATATCCTCTTGTATCTAAAATAGCAGTGATCTGGAATGATCTAGCATCGCCATGTGGCTAGCATGCAACACTCATCCCCTCTAACCATCAAATACCTTAGGATATACCCCCGAGCTTAGAACCTTGGCTAACTAGCCCTCGTCCCACACACACACGGAATGGTCTCTGTAGACCAATGTCTGATAGTCTATCTCTTGGTGGCTTGTCTGGCATATATAGCTCTTGGAAAATTTGGAAATCCAAGCTTCCATTGCTTGGACATAGACTTCTTTATTCATGGTTCTTCCAAGTTCATCATATCCGGAATCAAAAAGATGTGTATATGAAGTTCTCAAATTGAATATGTTTGTGTTTTATTATCAGAAGTTTCTTGCAAACATGCATTTTCTTCTATTTCATGTTTGAAATCATTTGAAAGACTTTCATCCTTCTCATCATCTTCTTTTATATTCCCATCTTTATCAAGATGGGGTTCTTGAATTGACTCGTTTGAATCCCACTTCGGATGGAAGTGTTCATCATGCTTAGACATTGATCCATATTCATCTTTGAGATCTTGAATGAGATCATTCCTTCCTACCCGAGTTCCTGAAATTATAAGGTCTGCTTCTTCTTCCAATCTATTCAGGAACTCTTCATCACTATCTCTGTCATGATCCCAATTCATTTCTTTTTCAAGATGAAGGGAATCCATATCTTCATAATCAAGAAAGCTTTCATCTTCAATGTCACTAGAATCTTGCATATTGAGGTCAGGCTCATCACAATTTGAATTCCTTCTAGGACTATGCATATAGTTTGAAGGAAACTCAATTTCTTTATTTGCAATGCCATCATAAAATTCTGCATTCATCTCCGTGGATTCTTGTTCATTTTCTTCAGAAGATGAACTTAGGCCATATTCTTCATACGCTTCATCATTTACTGATTCTTGCTTGAATGTCTCATCATATACAAGCACTTTAGTACCTAAGCTTGATTCAATTAGATCTTTAGTCATTTGACAATTTTCAGATTCATCTAAATCTATCTTCTCACGTTCATTCTCCTTAGGTAGCATGCTATCATGAAATTTTTCATACACTTCAATAAGTGCTATTTCTATCTCTTCATGCATAATTTCTTCAGTGCATGGACTTGACTTATCATAATCAAATAGTGGTGATTTCTCATCCTCCTCATGATCATTCATATTTCCCTTTACATGGAGTGTAATGTCATTTAGATGCATATCATTATACAAAAGCTCAATCAACAACTCATTATTACTTCCACGAATAGGTACATACTTTTCTATCTCTGAATGCTCATTCAATGTGGCATCAATCAAGAGTATATCACAATCTTGATCTTGATTTGGACTTCCCATAGTCTCAGCATCATGCTTATGACCATCTGCATGCATATCACTGTCTAAAGAACTTATCATTTGTACATCTTCTCGATTAGCATCATACTCACTTGGAGTCTCTTCACATAATTTAATTATCGGATCATTTTCTATGTTTGAGATCATACACTTGGACATCAGTATCAACTAGCATTAAATCACTCCCTAAATCTTGTTTAGCATTTTTACATATGGATGCATCTCGAGCTTGACTTTTAGACTCTTTTATTGAGGTTTCTTTTTGCACTTCATCTTTTACCTCCATTCGGCATCTTTAAGCCTTGTAGATTCCTCTAACTCTTTATTTGTATCTTGGTTTGTCTTTTGATGTGTTTGCTTATCCTCCAATGGATGTGAGGGGTTAGGTTTTTGTTTGATTTGGTTTTGATCAGCTTCCACATGCCCCTTTGCTCCTTCCATCATCAAATTTTGTGCATATATAGCACTTGAAGATGTAATCATTGTAGAGAAGCCTACAGGCTCTTGGCACCTTGTAGCATTAGAGGTCATATCGATCGTACTTTTAGAGTTTTATTGATAACACTTATCATTAGCATTTGTATCAAGCTCATGCATATTTGTTTTATGTCCAAGTGGGGTCTCTATAACTTGATGGACTTGAACGTTATTCACAAGTGGTAAGATACTTAGAGTTTGAGTATCATCTTTATCTTCATAAGATCAATTCTCTAGTCATTTCGAAATTTCTCAAACATTTGCTGCTTCTTAACATATCTTATAGCAACATCATGAACGAGTGTCCAATCCTCTGTGAGTCTCAACTCAGAATCCAGGTCTTGCAAAAATGAAATTAGTTCCTCTCGAGCTCTAACATCTATTGCTTGTAGGAATAAGAACACCCTTTCATGCATTATACATCGCTGATCATATTCGGACATATCTTCAAATTGTTTCTCGAACTCTTTTTTAATTTCAGGATCGGTTGATCTTTGGGCATATGAACCCACCTCAGAAAATATCTACGAGTCACTTTATTAAGGTCCTCTCGCATGAATTGCCTGAGGAGTATCTCTTTGTATGGAGACCATGTCATTTGATTTATTTGCATTATTTGGTCTCACATGTCGTATCCCGACACATAGATAAAGTTTTCACATAATCCTTTTTCCGTCATCGGACTCAATCCGACACCTAGGTATTTTGCCTCGATTTCATACTCTTTACAGAATCTAGATATGTTCTTTCCATTGAAAAATCCACACCACTTGATTAATCGATCATTAAGCATCTGGATAGCTTTTTTTCGTCTATCCTCTTCTTGAAAGCGCACGAATCGGGCTATAAGGTCTTACATTTTTGGTTTCACTAGGTCTTAGGTCCTCAACTATATAAATCACTCACCCGCTCCTTTCACGTCGGGTTCACCAGGTATGTCGCGAGGATCAGGCAAAGGAGGGTGAGAAGAATAAATGAGGTTCTAGATTAGTACTTGCATAAGTGAACACAAATGAAGCACAATGGAAAATGTATTCCAAATCTCAAAGTACCTCATGAGGACTAAGGATTTAGCTTCAAAAGCTTTCGTGACTAAACATAACTCCAGAGTGTACTGTTCTTTCTTCTTGTACGAGCATGAAGCAAAATGAAACTTCAAAGAATATATTATCGGCACAGGTTCAAATATGCATCTCGATTTGTTTAAGAGGATTTGACTCTTTGATAAAATATTTAGATGAAATCCTTCTCATAACTTAACGTTCATCAGCACTCTACAATGTAAAACGTTTCCATTGAAAAGAGAGATGAATTTATCTGATATTTCTTTGTAAAAGGATTTGTATTCCTGATGCAACTAACTTAGTAGGCTGGAAGGTTCAGTTTCACGATTATAAGCACCAAGTGGAACTTTTCTTGTTGCCAAGAAAGACTGTAATCAACGAATAGACTTTTGAACAATGTTAAGTTTTTGTTGTAGCTCGAAAGCAGTTCGCTTATCAGTTATTGTTTCATGATAGATCTCTTATCAATTATTACAAATGGGAACATGAATCGCTGCTCTTGAGGGGTCAGACAGACCCTAACATTGAGCGATGTGAGTTTCATTATTGATGGTTGTCCTCTTTGAGGGGAGGGACCCGATCTTTTTTTTTCTTGTGATCTTCTTTTTTCCTCCCAACTTCTTGATTTAGGATCCTACTCTTGAGGGGGATCTTTCAGGGCATGCCCGAAGGTACTTCTCTTAAGAACGCTTCTTAACAAGAAGACTAAAGAAAAATGTGTCTTTTGAAATTCTACGAAAAGCACTTTTCTTTTGACTTCAAAACACTTTTGACATATAAAGGGTTTTTCGTATCACTTTCTCGGTTGTTTTCTTATTTACTTGTATGAGGTGGGATTTCTTTTTCTTTTTCCCTCTATTTGTTTTAACTTAATTAAAACTTGCTCATAAAGTTTAATATCCGATGTTGTGAAGGTAGCCCATTAAGTTTGTAGAGTCTTCGTTCTAGAATTTTAACGTGTCGGAGAAATGTTCTCTTTCTTATCTTCAGTCGGAGAAATGTGCCCTTGGAGTCAAGGAATTAAAATAACGATGCATATTTTTCTAGTTGCATTCATTCGTTCTGGATGGGTTAAGAGTGGCCACCTTGTCTTTTGTTGTGTGGCCACCTTGTCTCAACAACCATAATCACACTTCTTTGAGTTTCTGGCGAATGAGCATACAATAAGAAGATACAATCAGCATCTTACGACACGAGCACTATTGTGTGACTCACATTTAAAAAGGATACTTGTCTCTAAAGCTTTTTTTCTTTTAAATGGAGGTTCGGCCGAGGCCTATTCCCCCAGACTTTAACTTTGAAATTGCAACTGTACAAGGAAGGGCATAGTACCCATGGGACCCCTCTTATCCCAGAAGAATAGGGGTTTACAAGATTGGGTTGAACGGCGGTCACAACTACTGCAGGGCTAGTCAAACGATGGCACATCAGCTATATGCTTCATCATTCCAGATTATACATGTCCCTTACATGTGGTGGGCATGGATTGAACCCTCGCCCCCGCCTCAAGAGGCTCATATTTGGATTAGCACTTGACTATCCGCTTGTAAAAAGAGGCAAAAAAATGTCATACACATATTTGGAGCTAATTGATGTCTCCTTAGTACATGAAAGTGACGGCTGAATTACATCCTCCACAAAAAGACATCAAGGATAACAAAAATGTGTTTATTCTATGGATGATATAGATGATGGCATTTTCCTACAAAAATACACCCACGAAAAATATATTTCACTGCTTTATTATCCGATTTCTTACATTGTTTTTCAAGAAACAATGTATATGCTACACAACCAAAGACACAAAGATGAGATACTAATGGCTTGCAACCATTGCAAGCCTCTCCTAGAGTAATCAATTGTAGCCCTTCAGTGGGACACCTGTTAAGTACATATGTTGCACACATAAGAGCCTCAAGCGAGAAGCTATGTGGTAAAGCTTGACTTTTGACCATACACCTTGTCGCCGCCATGAGAGACATGTTCTTTCTTTCAATAATTCCATTTTGTTGAGATGTATACAACAACACTATACACTAGTTTTTTATCCCACCCTCATCCAAAAATGCATTTAAACCAAAAGACACACCCCCCTCCCCTCTCCTACCCTCGAGATAAGAACAAAGGGTGCCAAATTTACATATTGATAGCTTCTAAGCTATTACTAAGAAAACATTAAAGCATATTAACGATTCTGAACTTTCTTTAAATGTATATACCCATGCATGGGTAGAAAAATCATCAATAAAAGTCATAAAATAGAGGTACTTCACAAAAGAAGGTGTCTATACAGGATCAAAAAGATTAGTATGAGCGAACTACAATTTATGAGAAGCTCAAATTGAACCATCTTTGGGGAAAGAATAACACTACATTTTTTCATAGAATATAACCTTCAAAGAAATGTTTATAGTTTGCCTTGAAATTGAGTAGAGAGGACAACATTTCTGATTTCTGCAAGCATAGCAAACTAGCCTAATTTAGATGAACGAAGCATGCATGCCAAAGATTTGCATCTAAGATAATCAGAGAATCTTGAAGTGCACAGTTTGAATCAATCACAATTTTCTCATAGTCTATGAGCTTATATAGCCAACAACATCACCATTTCAAAGAAACTAACAACATAGTTTCTTTGATGCTTGGTACATACAAAGCATCTAACAATGTGAAAGAACTATAATCAAAATTATTCAGAATGATCTTACGAACTCCCATTATAAGATAAAAGGATTTTTTTGTGCATGCAATAGTATTACCTTTAGAGGAAACATTAAAATAATTGAAAGAGCTCTGCTACAAGGCAATATGTTTGGTTGTCCCACTACCAAAGTGTTAAACACCTCCATTTAGTACATACATACACTAGTCATGAGAACATGGGTCATAGTTGCATACAGTAGTAAATGCTCATTCTTCATTCTGAACATGATCGGTAGACTCTATTATAGCTGTAGATGAATCCATAACAACCTTTCCAGGCTCTTTCTTCTTTGCCTCTTTTGCAACTAGTCTTGAATAACTCTTTATGACATGACCATTTCCTTCTAGTATTTGCAAAACTGTTTCTGCTTTTCTATTTTCTTAACTTTGTCTTATTTCTTCAACTTTGCAACATCAACAAATTTTGACTTTCCAATAGATCAACTTGATTTACATTTTCCCTTCTAACTAGCTAAGAAAGCTTGATCTACAACACACACAATAGACCTATTTTGCGTGGACTAATCTTCTTGCAACAATACATAGACTAACTCGTCATTCGATTAGGCATTTGGATTGCCTTTCATCATGCATAAAATAGTTGAAACAAATATTTTATATGAATCTGGAAGGCAATTAAGAATAGTCTACACAAGTAAACTATCTGGCAATACTTCATCAACACAAATCAACTGCTTCTTCAAATCTTCAATCATTTTTGAAAATCTATCCATGAAATCTTCTTTGATTCATATGCTGATTCTCCATTTTTTATGGAAGATAAGCAACATGAGCCTCATTTCTTGCCTAGCATAAGGTTTTAAGTGTATTCCAAGAGTTCTTGTTGACTTGCAAGAGGGAATGTGAGGGATAATGGCAAGTTTGATACATAAAGCTATCAATGTACGTGCCTCAGCATCTCTACCATTCCAATGAAGTTTCTGTATAGTAGGTGCAATAGGAATCGCAACATGAATAGAAATTTAAATATCATCAGGTTGAAAGACATCTGCATCACCTTCAATAATTGTATTCACAAGCATAGGAGGATGTTTTTCAATACTCTAAACAATATTTCAAAACCCTTTTGCTCCATAACAAGTAATTCGTGCCATCCAACTTATCCTCAACAACCAGCATATGGAATGTATCACTGCTTTAGGCCATGGCCACTGATTAAATACCTTGATGCAAAAAATGACTCTATTTAGAAAAGTTCAACAAAACTATCCTATCAAGTACTCGAAAAACGTGTAACAGACTTTTAGATGCTTGTACTAGAAAACTTAAATATATGTATAAGTTTCTGACCAATTACTTGCATAAGCACTAGAATAGTGTGTTCAAAGGCTAGAACAAGCTTTGTGTATGCTCATCAACTATTGTGCAATTTTGAGACTGCGAGTGAAGGGGTATTGAAGAAACCATAGATGAAGCAATGCCATACTTTGATACCATTTTGGAGCTTGAGGTTTGTGGAAGAACACAAACAACATAGGGAAGAAGAAGAAGCTTGGATCGCAATACAACAAAAAATTAATTACAAAGTGAATGTTCAAAGATAAGAAACCCATTAGGGTTATAGGCATATATATGTGCTCAAGGTAAAATACCTCGTAAAGAGGGAAAAAAGTGCCCCAACAGTCCTAAGTATGTTTACACACATCACTATTGAAATATATCAACACTAGTTTATGGGTCCATTTTAAGAGATTTAATATAATGTTTTCCTATTCTTTATGAATTCTGAGATTTAAATGAGTATCCACTCAAATGTCGAACTTCTTAAGCTTTTTCCCTAAAGAGAAACCATAAATCTTTTCCATCCAAATTCTTCCTAAATATTCTTTAAATAAAAAATAATCATAGAAGGATAGCATAAAAAGATATTAAAAAAAATTACAAGTGACATACATACCTTTCATACACTACAACATATGAGGGACATACTGACGTTGTCCATACCGATGGTCATGCCTCGGCATCGGTATCACCATTGAAAATGCTTGAAAAACCACAAAGGCAATACTGAAGGTCATTTAATCATCAGTATACTCGTTGAAAATCAATAATCCGTATGCGCATCAGAAATTTGGGAGATCAGTATAAGCATCGATACTTTGTTAGAAATTATTGACGCTTATACCAATGCTTATACTATCACTTATGCTGACGTTTATACTAACGTCTATACCGACACAACATTTTAACTCGACTTGAGAGCAAAAATTTGACATTTGCTCGCATTTTGAAACAAAGTCTGCTATTGTCGAGTTTGCATATGCGAACTACATTTTGAGCACATTGTGTACACACATCTCTCTTTCTCTCTCTCTCTCTCTCTTTCTCTACACACAACCTCTCTCTTTCTCTAGATCTGAAATTTCATAAGTATTGCACATACTCGAGCACCCCTTCGCTTTCTTTGTGTTTTCCCTTTTATATTTTCTCTTCTCCTTAGTTTTGCAAGAGCCTTTTGGTGTGAGCTATTTGGAATTTGACGAAGGGAAACATTAAGTGCACTTTGACGACAACGATCCAAACAATTACATTGATGTAAGTGATTGTTTTGTTTTTTATTGACATAGAGTGAGAAAGAGATGAAAGAAAGAGAGAGATCTAGAGAAACATAAAGAGAGAGAGAAAGAGATAGAGAAGAGAGAGAGAAAGAAAAAAAGAGATGAGAGAGAGAGTGAAAGAGAGAGAGATGAAAGAGAGAGATAGAGAATGAGAGTGAAAGAGAGAGAGATGGAGGGTAAAGGGACATTCTGTGAGAAAAATCCTAGGTCATTTGGGAAAAAACCCCACATGATATGGAAAAAACCCCACACATACATACATACACACATGCATATTACATACACATGCATATTACATACACATGCACATATACATACACACCCATATATGTATAGACACACATATGTGCATACACACATGCATATGCATACATACATACACACACATATGCATACATACATGTACACACACATATGTATACATACACACATGCATATGCATACATAAATACACACACATTGGCATGTACACATGCATATACATACATAGCTGCATATACATACAGACATATGTGCACACACACATGCATATGCATACATACATACACACACATATGTGTACACATACTCACATGCATATTAGATACACACATACAAATTACATACACACATACATATTAGATACACACTCATATACACATTACATACACACATGCATATACATACACACACATATGTGCATACACACATGCATATGCATATATACATACACACATATGTACATACACACACATACACACATGCATATACATACACATACATATGTGCATACACATATGTATACATACACACATGCATATGCATACATACACACATCCATACATACACACATGCATATGCATACATACACACATGCATATGCATACATTCATACACACATATTTGCATGTACACGTGCATATACATACACACATATGTGCATACACACATGCATATGCATACATACATACACACACATATGCATACACATACTCACATACATATTACATACACACATACATATTACATACACACTCATATACACATTACATACACTACAAGGAATACGGGCGCATAGCGACAGTTAAGGCGACACAATTTTATCGCTATAAAATTGCAAAACACGTCGCAATGAGCGCCGAGCACGCACCGTCGATTAAACGATGAGCCAAACGATGTTTTTTTTTACGTGTGGCATATGGGGTGTGCGATGCTCGCATAGAGCATCACTAACACGACGGTTTTAATCAGCATTGCATAAGTGACACTATAAAATGTCGCTTATGCGATGCTGATTAAAGTGGTTTTTTTGATGCGTTAGCATCCCTTACACGACCATCTATTGATGGAAAAAAATTAAAACGTTGGAGGCTCTTCGATCAGCATTTTCACGCATCTGATCGAAGAGCTCTCCAACATTTGCAATTGCACTATGCTTACGAGCTGAAACAAGTATATGCACAATTGTTGTTTTGCCTAAGCTCTCTCTTATTGTCTCCCTCTGTCTCTCTTTCTCTCTTTCTACATCTTTCTCTCTTTGAATTCTCTCTCTCTCTCCTTTCTCTCTTTATTGCAGGTTATTCAAGAAGCTAACCGAGCAAAAAGTATGCCTAACTATTGTAAGTACAATTTCTATTCTTTGTATATCATTTCAATTGTGTTATTTTCATTAGATAGCATACTCACACTTATTGATATGCACTTATATACTTATACATGATGAAGATGCACTTTCACACATATACACATATACACATGCACATAGACACACATATATACACACAGATACATGTGCACATACACTTAGACATACACACATATGCACATGCATATGCACAAAGATTTCTACAACCACATAAAAAGACTCACATGCATGCATTATTGCATATATATATATATATATATATATATATATATATATATATATATATATATATATATATATATATATATATATATATATATATATATATATATATATATACACACACACACACACACACATTAACATATACGTAAATACATGTATATGCACATCCACATGCATGCACATGGATGCAAATGGAAATGCATCCACATACACATGCATGCTTCATACATTTACACATGCATATACATACATTATACACATATATACACATATATATGCACATATGTACACACACATATACACATGCACACACACATGCACATACCTACATATACACATATACATGCACATACACACATATACACATAGAGTTACACATATACATGCACATACATATGCACATGCATACACATGCACATGCACATACTCATACACACATATACACTTACACATGCACATGCACATGCACATGCACATACATACATATACACACACATACACATGCACATACATACATATACACACACACATACATATACACTTACATACACACATATGAATGAATTATATAATTAAAGTATTAAAACACATGCTTAATATAAACAATAATAATAATCAATAGAACAAAACTCTTCATTACTTAATACCATACACACATTCAAAACATAACTGAAATGAAAAATATATAGATTATATATATATATATATATATATATATATATATATATATATATATATATATATATATATATATCAATGTAAATACATATAATCCAATGTCATAAGCAACTAAAATCTTAATCATCATCATCATCATCATCATCATCATCATCATCCTCAGCAGCAGCATCATGATCATCCTGATCATCCTCATCATCATCGTCATGATCACCCTGTGACGATCGAGATCGTCCCTCCTGTGTTTGTCTCTCCACCTCATCCATATATGTCTCTCCATCTCCTGTATTACATATAACAAACGTAGATAAATAAAACAATTAAACCATTCATAAAAATAAAATAATTATATAAAATTTAATAATACTCACAAAGGCATCAGGATGATCTCGCATATACTCGCTCAAACGTCGATATCCAAAATGTGTAGCATACTCGATATCATGTTTTGTAGGATATCGGCCATACTCCTTTCGCTACATTGAAACAAATAAAAAAGATTAGTTGCTTGCATTTTAACTAAAATAAAAAATATATTCACAATAACACATATACTTACAAATGTAGCTACAAAACCATTATGGCCCATTTGGCCTAGGTGCGATGTGTGGCCTGAATTCACTCTCTTCTTTGCAGCAACGTGTTTATTTAAGAAAAAAATACATAAATTAAATGTAAAAATTTACTAAAATATATAACAATTATAAATATAAACTATTAATTTGTGTACCTTCTACTGAGGAAATGACTCCTCAGTAGAAGGTACCTTGTACGAAAAAACTGCCACGTCTCAGGTCATATGTTAGGTCTTGTTAATTTAATCTCAAACAAAAAAAAATCAGAATACATACACATATATACACACACATAGACATACACATACCCACATACACATATACATGCAAACATATGCATACATATATGTATACATATACACATATACATATATATAACATAAACACACATATACATATCCACATATATACGTACACATACATGCATGCATATACACTCATTCATACAAAATATATGCATTTATCCCACAATAATGTGTAATTGTGTATATATGAATATGTGTGTATGTGTAAATGTGTATATGTGTGTATGTGTAAATATGTATATGTGAATTTTTTGTGTATGTAGATAATCAAATTATTAATATCAAATACCATTATTTGTAGATTCTGATCAATCAGATGGAACTCCACCACCGTCTCCTCATCGTGCAACGACTATATACTATAAGTATATCAAAAATTTAATTTTAAATATATTTGATGGATACATAACTTATATTTTTTTTTGTTTCTTATTATGTGTAGATTCTGATCAATCAGAGGGTACTCCACCACCTCCTACCCATGCAACGACTTCACATGTGTCCTCTGATAGGAATTATGATGAATTTTACTATCAAGAGCATATTATATGTTGGTGTAACTCTTGTTATGGCACGTATCGAAGACCACGATTGGAATGTATTGAACACGAAGCAGAGTATGGTACTTTTGAGCGTGCTTCATCACCTGGTCAACATGATAATGCTTGGGTATGTATTTTATATATATATTAATGTCATTATTTTATTTAAAAACCATATACAAAATCAAATTATTGTTGATATACAGGAATACTTACTCGATGATGATGATGATGATATTTTTTCTCGTAATGTTAATATACCTCGTACACGTCATGGACTTGTTGTTCATCAATTACAAGTAGAGGTTTCTAGAAATCCTCTACCTCCTGGTTTAGAGACTGAAACGGTTGGAGATTATCCATTACCAGCTTGTGATCATTCTTTAGTACAAACATATGATAGAAGAAGATATGGAGGATGGAATAGAGGACCACTTCCTTTAGATTGAGAGGTTTTCAACTTTTGGTGTAATCGCTACATGATTGCTCCATCCACTATTACTAATGCTGGTCGTGATCTCTTTATTGTAGAGGATTTGTATGTGCCTCCGAACTCTGAAGTCACTCTTATGTCATTTTGTGGTCCTATATATGGATGGGGAGATTGGCATCGACTTTCACGTTATGTTCAAAGCATGAGGACTTATGGAATATCCTTGAATGCAGCATCCCTTACTAGTAGAAGGATTTTACATGCAGAAAATGAAAGATTATATATTGATGGAAGACCTTCCACACATGGAAATATAGTAGGTTTAATAAATAGTAGTCGATAGTTACATAATAGTTCAATGACTAATTGCACATTTGAGGAGCGTGAAAATAGTCATGAATCACCATACATGAGTAGAGATGTATCAAGATACATAGTTGTCAATGCTATTACTACATTACATGCCGGTGATGAACTATCAGTGAATTATGGATGGTGTAGCCCTCCAACAACACCTTTTAGCTAGAGAGAATAAAACTTTTCTATCCATATTTAATAACTTATATACTTAACTTTATATTTAAAGTTTACTTTTTATTCATTTATGGAATACTAATGAATTTTATTTATATGTGTAGATTAGAATGTATGATGTTGATGATATTCCTCCACACCATTCACAATTGCTAGTTCGACCTCATTTATAAGAAGCTTCTATGAGGAGGCTATGCAAAAGTAATCTTGTGGATTTGAATGGAGTAATGTATTTGTTTCGACACTATTAAGGTATAATTTTCAATTTTCTATCTATATATATATATATATGTTAATTGTTAAAATCTTTTTACTGTTAAGGTTTAATTCACGACTCGGTTCTTGGGATGGTTAGGGGTCTGTAAATAGAGGACCTACATATATTTTCCCAAACTACATATTAAGATTATATGTCTTCATTGAACTGAGCGCTAACGTATTCTCTTCCAATACTACTCGGAATACATCGTTAATGCACTTTCATGTGAGAAAGTTTATCGTGTAACTCTTTCACGTAGCGTGTTAATCAAATTACTTACCACTTCAATTGACTTCACTTAATGATTAAACATAATCAATGAGACAGACTCAATCACACAGAGTTCTACAATAGTGCTCACTTCCGGCTCCTCGTCAAGTTGACAGTCCGACGGGTCTACCTTCTGCCTTACGCGACTCTTTCATTAATCTTATCAAAGGATACAACGTTGCACTACACCTTTTCATGCATGCGACTTTTCAGGATATATTTTACAAGAAATATGAGTTCCTTTTCGGCGGCTTACACTAGCACGCACGGTGGACTCCAACCCAAAAATGGAAATTACAGTTAAACTCATCAATGATGCCCTGGATATATAGATTTCTAACTAATTTAAAGGTTCAAGTAATCTTCTGCTTTAAGGAATCTAGCATATCTTTCAAAATGGCAGGCTTGATAAGTTGTGCATCAGTTCTAACTGAACTGGCAACAACAACTTGACTCATTAATAAATATGTCTACGTCTGCAAAAATGATTCTTGAAGGTAGAACTCATTGGCGATGGCAGCATCTCTTCTCAACTTCATTTCATTTATCTCTGCATCAATTCTCGAGAGCCTGTCTGCTTGAACGCCCAATTGCTTTTCTTGTCTTTCCAGCTCCTGAGCTTGAAATTGAATAGTTTTATAATAAGCATCTCTCTCTTTTTAAATAGCTTCTAGCTCTTTCTTTAACTGAATTTTTTGGCTAGTCTCCGCTTCCAAGTCACGGATTTTCTGGAAAAGGTCTTCGGACACCTTCTTTAACTCTGTAGTGGTTTGCATGGCAAGGTCTGCCATTTCTTATTCTTTCTGATCTACCACAGCAAGATCTGCGGGTGTCTCCTCCAATAGATTTCCTAGCGCAACTCGGGCTTCTTCTTTATCACATACCAGTTGTTCCAATTGTGAAATTTCCTCATCGCGAGCAGCAAGTAGAACATTTTTCTCTTGCAATTCAGCAAGTATGGTGTCCCATTGAGCAAGAATGTTATCTTTTTCTACTAACTGTTCTTGGAATTGTTAGAGCTTTGTCTGCAAGGCATGATTCTCGGCTTTAACCGCAAGTGCTTCTTCTTGAAGTGGGGCAATATCTGCTTCGAGCAGGTCAACTTTGTTATGCAACTCCTGTTGTATGGTCTGAGTGGCCATCTTCATCTGAAAGGGCAACTATTATGACAACTGAATAAGAAGTTGGCCCATGGATGCCAATCCCGTGAACATTACTGCTTGGGGGGAAGAGAAGGAGGAGGCTGTGATGATGAGGCAGAGATCAGATGAGGTGAGGATGGTGGAGAGTAATCGGGAGAGGATAAGAGATGAGGTGATGCGTCGTGAATGGCAGTTGAAGGGGCACCAAGAAGAACTTCAGCAACATCAGGAATGGAAGTTGGAGGAGAAAGAGGGATAAGGGCAGTTGGAACCAAAACTATTCTGGTCTCAATCTGTGGTACTAACGAGGTGGCTTCGGTAACTACCTCGGCATTTCCAATCATTTGCTTGACCGCATCTGCTTGGATAGTTACTGCATCTGCTTGGGTAGTGACTGCATTTGCTTGGGTAGTGACTGCATCTGCTTGGGCGTCAGCGGTTGGTGACGAAGGAGATTGAAAATCTGTACCCCCAGTAGCTTCTGCTATCTCCTTCACAACCTCAACATCCGATTGATGAGATTCCTCTTGCGATGAGACTTTAGCTACATCTTCCATGATAACATCTTGATCCAACTGCTTGAGAGGAGAAGACGGGATTGACGCTACCTGGAAGGAGGTGGCGGTGTCGTGGAATACTTCAACGTCTTATATGGCGGTGGAACCCTGCACCTGACTTTGCGATGGGCTAATGCGATGGCATTTTCAGTGGAAGAAATGAAGCAGGTCTTCATCATCGTCGTCTCCCAGCACCCGTGTAGATTCTTCATGTAACAGAAGAGTATTGGGTGGGGGAGGGGGGTTGTGCCGCTTGGAGCACCGAAAGGAGAAGGGTAAGGAGATGGGGTAATCGAGTGCGAGGAATTTCATGCTTGGCTAACTATTTTGTAACTACTAAGCATTCACGGTGAATGCATCGGAAGAAAAAAGATGTAAAATTGACACCCTCTCGTGAGGTAGTATCAATCATCGAGTAAAAAGGCCTGGAAATGCCATACGTGCATTTTTGTAGGTTTAATGCAGCTACAAGGAATTGCAGAGTGGTACGCTCTTGTTCGGGTTGGAAGAGAATTTCGAACTCATTAGATGAGTGCCAGGAAAACAATTCCTTCATGGTTGCAATGGGAAGGTGTGGTCCATCAATCAACCCTTCCTGAGGGAGACAGAATCCCTCAGCAACCGTGTTTAGAGTAACTATGACACGGGGGTTTAAACACGTTAATGGCCAACACTACTCTGCAGCACGCATGGTGACAATGGCAAAAATGATCTACGCATGGAAGGGCTGACACTCCACTAAATGCCAAGGCAATTTAGCGAAGGACAACAATCCTCGAGCGCGCAAATACTCACTCACGTCCAGAGTGAGATCAACACGGAAGGTTACTATGTTAGCAAGAGCTTCCATGGTGCACGCAGAGATAAACGAAGACACAGAGCACACACAGGTCGCAATCACACAAAAAAACACAATAGCGACTAACAACAAAAGGAACAAGATTAAGTAGAAAACACTACAATGCAATAGGCGGCAAGAACCCTAATCATAACGTAGTATTGGAAATATACTGACATAATGATGACATGCATGAATTCATAGACGTAGCAACACAGAGGTGGCAATTAATCATGGTTAGATAAGAAAACAAAAAGATTACGATCAATAGGTCAACTGAAACACGGAGAGCAGAAAAGAAAATCAAGTGACAAGAGAAAAAGAAGAAAAATACCAAAGACACCTCATGAGTTGGTAGACGGGGGGTAATAGGGGCAAAGCTTGGAGTCATTAATCACTTTTGGAAGAAGGACACCGGTTAAGGTTTCCAACCAAAAAGTTGTGGGTCCCACTTGTTCAACAATATGGTAAGGAACCAAACCAACGTAGCTTAAATTTTCTTGCAGATCTATTCGACTTAGCATTATAGAAGAGAACCAATTGGTTTATCATAAACATGGGAGTTTTTAGGAAACGATCGTGGGTTTTGGCCTATCTGAGATGCACTTCTTGCATCACCAGGAAACTCTCCAGACGCTGGTCATCCAACGACCGTAAAGCCTCTAATCGAAAGGGAAAAGATTCTTCCGATAAGGCCTTCTGTCCAAGGGCCACACGTAGACTCAGAACCACCAGTTCCATCGGAGCAATGGCTTCTAATCCATACGCCAACTTAAAAGGAGTTGTTCCGATCGCCACTTTATATGTAGTACAATAAGACCATAGTATAGGAGGTAGAAATTGGTCCCATCACTCTGGGGAATCTAGCACCAATTTCTTCAAGATGTTTAAGAGAGATTTGTTGGTACTCTCAGCAAGTCCATTAGCTCATGGTTAATAAGGGGAACCAAATTTGTGCACAATCTTGAATGTTTTCATAAGCACTTTCTTCAAGGTATTGGCGAAATGTGTACCTTGGTCAGTTACTAGCTCCAAGGGTAACCTATAACGCAGAAAGATATCCTTCATTAAGCATTTAACAACTACACCCGCTGTAGCTGAGCGTAGAGCCCATGCTTCGGCCCATCGAGTAGCGTAGTCTGTGCATGTCAGAATATATCTATTATTGGTGGCTGTCGCCGGAGGTGTAATTGGTCCTATGAAATCCAAACCCCATTTTTGAAAGGGTTCTAGAGGCACAATGGGTTGGAGAGGGAAGTAGTGTTGTTATAAAGGCTGCTCGGAACGCTGGCACTCGTCACACTATTGTATATACTTGGTCACGTCATGATACATAGTGGGCCACCATAATCCACTCTGGAGAATCTTCCGATGAGTCAGATCGGCCACAAAATGTCCTCTGGTGGGGGCAATATGTGCCATGTTAATGGGTGAAGCATATTCATGTGGGGGAACACATCTGAGTAATACTCCTGAGTGATCCATGTAATATAACTGTCCGACAATCAACCAAAAGCATCGACTGTACGTGGCTAGTCTTCATCTAGTAGTTGAAGAGAGTGTACCAGGCGGACTTCCACTGGTCAAGAACAGAACAAAGTTGACCTGCTCGAAGCAGATATTACCCCACTCTAAGAAGAAGCACTTGTGGTTAAAGCCGAGAATCATGCCTTGCAGACTAAGCTCCAACAACTCCAAGAACAGTTAGTAGAAAAAGATAACATTCTTGCTCAACGGGACACCGCACTTGCTGAATTGAAGGAGAAAAACGTTCTCCTTATTGCTCTTGATTAGGAAATTTCATAATTGGAACAACTGGTTTGTGATAAAGAAGATGCCCGAGTTGCGCTAGGAAATCACTGGATGAGACATGCGCAGATCTTGCTGTGGTAGAGCAGAAAGGACAGGAAATGGAAGACCTTGCCATGCAAACCACTACAGAGTTAAAGAAGGTGTCTGAAGATCTTTTCCAGAAAATCCGTGACTTGGAAGCGGAGACTGGCGGGGCTATTCAGTTAAAGAAAGAGCTGGAAGCCATTAAAAAAGAGCAAGATGCTTATTATAAAACTATTCAGTTTCAAGCTCAGGAGCTAGAAAGATGAGAAAAGCAATTGGGTGTTCAAGCGGACAGGCTTTCGAGAATTGATGTAGAGATAAATGAAATGAAGCTGAGAAGAGATGCTGCCATCACCAATGAGTTCTACCTTCAAGAATCATTTTTGCAGACGGAGACAAATTTATTAATGAGTCAAGTCATTGCTGTCAGTTCTGTTAGAACTAATGCACAACTTATCGAGCCTGCCATTTTGAAAGATATGCTAGATTCCTTAAAGCAGAAGATTACCCGAACCTTTAAATTAGCTAGAACTCTGTATATCCAGGGCATCATTGATGAACCTTAACTATAATTTCCATTTTTGGGCTCGAGTCCACCGTGCATGCCAGTGTAAGCCGCCAAAAAGGAACTCATATTTCTTGTAAAATATATCTTGAAAAGTTGCATGCATGAAAAGGCTTAGCGCAATGTTGTATCCTTTGATAAGATTAATGAAAGAGTCACGTAAGGCAGAGGGTAGACCCACCGGACTGTCATCTAGGCGAGGAGCCAGAAGCAAGCACTATTGCAGAACTCTGTGTGAATGAGTCTGTCTCGTTGATCAAGTTTAATCATTAAGTGAAGTTAATTGAAGTGTTAAGTAATTTGATTAATGCACTACATGAAAGAGTTACACGGTAAACTTTTTGACGTGAAAGTGCATTAACGACGTATTCCGAGTAGTATTGGAAGAGAATATGTTAGCGCTCAGTTCAGTGAAGACATATAATCTTAATCTATAGTTTGGGAAAATATAAATAGGACCTCTGTTTACAGACCCCTGACCATCCCAAGAATCCATTCGTGAATTAAACCTTAATGGTAAAAAGGTTTTATACATGCATATATACACCTACACATAATATACATGAATGCATATACACATATAAACATATACACACATATAAACATACACACACACATACACACACATATAAACATACACACACATATAAACATACACACACATATACACACATACACATGTTATGAGAGTAAGTCAAACTATACATAAATGTATCGAATGAAGATGTTTTGTCCAGCTAGACTTTAGAATTGTCCACCCAATCTTTAGAATCTTTTTGACACATATGTTTCTCCTATTTTAGTCGACCTAATACATGTGCTCCTAATTATACAAATATTAAATACCAGTTACCAAGGAGGGTATTAAGCCACACGTAAAATGGGAGGAGAAAATTTATCTTGAAGATTTTGAAGGATGGAGAAATAATTTTAAAGGATGGGTGAACAAAAAGTGTCCATTCAATGCAGGTTTTTATTCTTACCTTCGATAAGGTAAGAACAAGAACTTGAATTGAATGGACACTTTTTGTCCCCCCATCTTTTAAAACTATTAATGCATCTTTCAAAATATTCGCGCAAAATTTGATCCTCCCCGGTTTACATATGACTAAATACCCTCCTGTTGATATATTTAGGTAGTGATGTGTGTGAACACTCTAGGACTGCCGGGGCACTTTTTTCCCTCTTTAGGAGGTTTTTTTCCCCCGGCTTGTATATACGCCTATTGCCCTAATGGGCTACTTATCTTTGTACATTCTCTAGTAATACATTCAGTCTTGAGTGTTGTGCTCCAAGCTTCTTCTTCTTCCTTGTGCTGTTCGCGTGCTTCCGCAGACGTCTATCTCCAACAATTGGTATCAGAGCAGGTCGTCGCTTCTTCTAGGGCGCCGTCGACACTCCTCTGTTTGCAGTCTCAGATTCGCATGAAATTTGGTGAGCATACTCAGGGTGTTTCCAAGATCAAAACAGCTTCGCTATGTGGTGCCGAAATTGCGATCTGAGCTCGTTTCGGCCTCCGAATGCACTATCACAACGCTTGTGCAGGCTATTTCGTCCTTTTGTGCCAAAGGTATATACCAGTTTCTGTTCGCCAGTTTAAGCGTCTCGAAGTCTGCTATAGGTCTAGCAGAACTCGTCTGGGCAGCTTTCCTGGCTAGTCAGAAGGGCAAAGGAAAATGGAGCTCTTCTACTAGTAAGCAGAAATCTGCAAATGCTGCACAATCGAAGAACCAGGATAAAGATGAAAAGAAATCAGAAAAGTAGAAATTGTTCTGCAAGTACTGTAAAGGAAATGATCATATTATAAAGAACTGTCCAAAACTGGCTGCTAAAGAGGCAAAGAAGAAAGAGGCTGGAATGGTTGTTGCAGAGGCCTCTACACCAAAAACAGAGTCTGCAAATCTTGTGCAGGAAGAAGAATGGGCGTTTACTACTGTCTACAGTTTTGACCCATCTTCACATGATCAGTGCATGTCTGCAGTAGACTCCGATGTTTTGGTACTTTGACAGTGGGGCGACCAAGCATATTACCTCGCAGCGCAGTTTCTTCTCTTCACTCGAGCCTGCCCCTACAAGGAATACTGTCACATGCGCCAATAACTCCTCTTATCTTGTTATGGGAGTTGGTAAGATCATTCTGACTACTGCTGATGGTAGTTCTTTCACTTTGTCAGATGCTTTATTTGTGCCAAGGATAAAAAAGAACCTGTTATCAGTTTCTGCATTAGCCAAGATTGGCTTGGTTGTGAAATTTGTTGATGATAGCTGTACAGTTCATGATCTCTCAAATGGCGATGTGATTATTGCTTCTGGCATTTTATGTCGTGGGCTGCATAAGCTCATAGACTATGAAAGATCTGTGAATGATTCGGCATGTGGAGTTCATGATTCTCAGGCTATGTCAGATGCAAAGCTTTGGCATGCACGATTTGGTCATCTGAATTTTGCTAGTTTGTTACGCCTGCAGAAATCTGAAATGGTGTCCTCTTTGCCCAAACTTGAGGCACCTGGAAAACATGTTTGTGAAGGCTGTATTTTGGGCAAACTGCAGCGTTCTTCCTTTCCAAAAGATGGTTCAGTTCGGGCTACACAGAAATTGCAGCTTGTACATAGTGATGTCTGTGGTCCTATGCAGACACCCTCTTTTGGAAATTACCTTTACTTCGTGACTTTCATTGATGATTTTTCCAGGCATGCATGGGTATATCCACTCAAAGCAAAGTCCGAAGTGTTCATGTGCTTCAAACAATTTTTGGTTTTGGCTGAAAATCTATCAGCATGTAAAATGGGCACCCTCCGTTCTGATCGAGGGGGGGAATATATGTCTTCAGATTTTAATGCATTTCTGGCTGAACGTGGGATAAAACACCAGTGTACAGTGTCATATACACCTCAACAGAATGGAGTTGCTGAACAAAAGAACAGGTCACTCATGGAGATGGCGAGGTGCATGGTCAAAAGTCAGGCTTTACCACATAGTTTTTGGCTTGAGGCTGTCATGTGTGCAGCATATGTACTGAACAGGTGTCCCACTAAAGCGTTGCAGTCTATCACTCCATATGAGTCTTGGCATGATCGCAAGCCATCTGTTGCTCATCTGCGTGTTTTTGGTTGTTTGGCATATGCATTAGTGCCTGAACAACATCATAGAAAATTGGATGATAAGGCAGTAAAATGTATTTTTGTTGGGTACAGTTCTGAAAGTAAAGGCTATCGTCTGTATCATCCACAGACTAAACACATTCTGGTTAGCCGTGATGTTGTCTTTGTGGAAGATGCTATTCAGCCATTGCTTTCATGTACTAAGGAGACATCTGTTAGCTCCAAAGACATGTATGATACTTTGATGCCTCTTTTTATAGGTGGATAGGCTAGTGCTGGTCCTAATGAGGCAACTTCTCAGCCTTTGCAGGTTTCATATGATGATGTAGATCATTCCATTTCTGATGCAGATTTACATGATGCACTTGTTGATGAGAGAGCTGATATTGAGCAGGCAAAAACTGTGCCAAAATGGCTGGTGCAGACTTTGCGTGACAGCAAATTAGATGCACCTTTGTCATATCGTACTCGTTCAGGCTCTCATAGTGCCTCCTTTGCATCAGATTGCTATGCTATGGCTGCATCTAGTCTCTGTGATGAGAATGAGCCTGTTTCTTTTGATGAAGCACAAAATTCAGAAAATTGGATGGCTGCTATGCAATCTGAATATGATGCTATAATGAAGAATGGTACATGGTCTTTATGTGACTTGCCTCCTGGCAAGAAGGCCATTGGCACTAAGTGGGTATACAAGCTGAAGCGTAAACCTGATGGTACAGTTGACAGGTATAAGGCTAGGCTTGTTGCAAAGGGTTATGCACAGGAAAGAGGCATTGATTTTGATGAGAGCTTTGCACCTACATGCCGTATGACTACTGTTCGCAGCATTTGTGCACTTGCAGCCCATCATGGTTGGAATGTACATCAGTTGGACATTAAAACAACATTTCTGAATGGTGACTTGCATGAAGAAGTGTATGTTTTTCAGCCTCGTGGCTTTGTGGAGAAAGGGCATGAAAACCAGGTTTGCAGGTTAAAGAAGGCATTATATGGTTTAAAGCAAGCACCCCATGCTTGGTATGAGAAGATACATGCCTATCTGTTTGCACATGGTTTTGAGAATAGTCCAATTGAAAGCACCTTATATGTTAAGCGTGCTAATGATGTGCTTCTGATCATTATTGTCTATGTTGATGACATGCTGCTCACTAGTCCTATTGAGACACATATTGCTGATTTTAAGGCTGATTTGCATGCCTCATTTGAGATGTCTGATTTGGGGCATTTGCATCACTATTTGGGCATTCAGTTTATGCATGTTGATGGTGGAATGGCTTTGTGTCAAACGAAATATATTGACACATTATTGTAGCGTTTTGGCCTTGAAGACTGTAAGCCTATTGCCACTCCTATGGAAACAGGTTTACGATTGAGTCTTCATGATGCTGGAGATGCATTTGATGCTGTTCTCTATCAGCAGGCTGTTGGATGCTTGATTTACTTATGCATTACTCGGCCAGATATTCAGTTTGCTGTCTCACAGATGAGCAGGTTTATGCATTGCCCAGGAGTCACGCATTGGAAACGGTTAAGCGCATCTTTCGCTACTTGAGTGGTACTCGGCTACTTGGGTTGTTTTATCCCAAGGGGGGATCACTACCGCCAGATTTGCATGCTTTTTCTGACTCAGATTGGGCTGGTTGCTATGACACTCGTGTGTCCACCAGTGGTTTTTGCTTCATGCTTGGTAGCTCATGTATATCTTGGTTGAGCAAGAAGCAGCCTACTATGGCCACTTCCAGTTGTGAGGCTGAGTATAGGGCAGCTTTCACAGCGACTGTTGAGTGTGTGTGGCTCAGACGCCTTATGACTGATTTGGGTGTTGGCCAGTCTTTTGCCACCACCATCTTCACTGAGAGTCGGAGCGCATTGGCAGTTGCGAGGAACCCTGTGTTCCATGCTCGCACTAAGCACATTGAGGTGCATTATCACTATGTCAGGGAGAGGTTCTCTGCTGGGGAGATCAGCTTGGCATATGTGCCCACGCAAGAGAACATTGCAGACCTTTTCACGAAGGCTCTGCCTAGGGAGAAGTTTGAAGCTTTCCGCAAAGCTTTGGGCTTACTTCCTTTTGTGGAGTGATTTCCACATAGCTCGGCACTTCCTTATACATGAGTGCCAGCTCCTTGTTCACTGCATCACTCCCAGGGGGGATTTGTTGATATATTTAGGTAGTGATATGTGTGAACACTCTAGGACCGTCGGGGCACTTTTTTCCCTCTTTAGGAGGTTTTTTTCCCCCGGCTTGTATATACGCCTATTGCCCTAATGGGTACTTATCTTTGTACATTCTCTAATAATACATTCAGTCTTGAGTGTTGTGCTCCAAGCTTCTTGTTCTTCCTTGTGCTGTTCGCGTGCTTCCGCAGACGTCTATCTCCAACACCTCCTTGGTAACCGCTATTTAATATCTGTAAACAACTTAGAAAGACAACTAATAGATTGACTATAAAATGGGAAATTGCTAGACGATTGTGTTGACCTAAGCACCAACTTAGGGACTTGCGGAGAAAGAGACTATACCTCAATCCCCTCACAAGTGCATATAGTGGGGATACACGCTTTTAATTATCAATCCGAAGAGTATACAAACCTAGCCGAGTGTATGAGGACATGCTCGAGAATTCCATAAGAAAAATCCAACGAAGCCGAGACCAGATAACATGACGGCTCCTCGTGGAACTCGTCGCTTAAGGGGGAGGTGAAGGACTGGGTCTCCCCAAAGTAAGTACTCTTCAAGTTCCGGTTCTAGGTCTTGTCTTGTTCCTTGTTCTAGTCTAGTTCTTGGACATCCTATCTTGTCCTCTTGTAATCTCGTAGTACAAGATTCTATCGAGTTATTTCTTGTATCTAGTTCATCTCCGAGAAGGGAGTTCTTGTAATCCAGTTATCTTGTCTCATACTTACGATCCCGGGTTGTGGAATCTCTTGTATCATCTCTAGTCCAGTTTTCCATACCTATTGGTCCCGAGTTGTGGAACGTCTTGTATCAGCTACATCTTCTTGTATTATTTTCCCTGCATGGGTGTTCTTGTAATCATAAGTGTATTTCAGAAATCTTGTCTACTGTAGTCAGAGAGCACAATCTAGTGCTCCCTTGACAAATATCTACTCAGGGTTATAAAGCTTTTCCATATTGTGGTGATTGGTTGAGATCAATCTATAGTAAGAATCACAACAAAAATATTTATCTTCGACATCAACGATTCTTGCCTGATGATCATCCATTAAGATCTAAAAGAGAAGCGATACATTTTAATGGAAAGCTTGAAACAGGTCAGTGTCCAAAACCTATGATGCCTATGGATTGGTATAAAAAATGGATAGATGGACCTCTGATAGATCCAGAATCACAAATCTTCAGTGATGATTCAGATAATGAGTATGTGAAGAGAGGTAAAGGAAAATTGGCACTCGCAGAGAACATATCAATATGGTATTCGTTGGAGTATTGGAAAGAGTTAAAAGTATGTCATCTTCTTGATCCTATGCATATATTAAAAAATATTGGTTATTCACTATGACAGCATCTTCTTGGACTAAAAGATACCATAGCATCAAGGAATGATTTGAAAGATAAAAAATCCAAACCAAAGTTATGGCCAGTTTTTGATAGACATTGACAAGAAACGACTTATGCACCTGCTCCTTGAGTACTTACAACAAAAGAGATACAGACTTGCAACAATAAAATTCAATTGATTAAAACTCCTCCAGGATATGGAGCATCTTTTCAAAACATTTTTACTGTGGATGATAAGAGCTTATCTGGGTTAAAGACCCATGACTAGCATAAATTTTTCAAACATATTTTACCTTTGGTTATCGATGGATGTACAACGAAAGGAGTACGAGATGTGATCTATCGTCTTGGATCACTTAAAGGTAATTATGATACTTTTATATTTAATATGTATGAATATAGGATATCTTTTATTTTTTAACTAACTTCTTTATAATTGTTTTTATGATATGTATAGGTTGATTACATCCAAAGAGATTGACAAAAACTCAATCCCACAAAAAAACGTGAATGGAAAGAGCTATGTTTGATGGAGAAAGAACTTCCTAATTCATTTTTTGATATTCAGGTTCATTTATTAGTCCATCTTGTAGATGAAATAGAGATTGCAGGACCTGGTGTTGTCAACACTCGATGGATGTTTTGGGTCGAGCAATTTATGGGAATATTAAAAGGTTATGTGCGACAAAGAGCAAAACTAGAAGGATCCATGGCAATGGGTTGGATGCTTGAAGAGTGCATGTATTATGTTAGTGAGTACGTTGAAAGAGTTCATGAATAAGCTCCACGTGCATGGACCAATGAGTCTTCTTCAAAAATAACAGATGAGGTATTATCAAATCAGGGAGTTCCATTCTTATTTACATTTCAAGAAAAAACTGATGTTTCTACTTTTGTAGCATATAATAGCGAATGCATGCAAGCATTCCTTAGTGAGTACGAGGAACTTCAAAATCTCCAAAGTAAAAGGCGAAAAAACAAAAGATATAGACGTAATCTCGATAATAATGAGATTACAGATATATCTTCTTTCACGGATTGGCTATATAGTCGTTTGCAACACGCCAACGCAAATAATGAAGAAATCTCACATGAGCAGAGAGAGTTAATGATAGGTTGTGAACGAAAGGTAATTTTATTAAAATAATATTTTATTTTTTTCATATACGTATATTAGTTTCTATTTACTAATTGAATTTCTTTTGCAGGCTCGAATGTTCACTAATATGTGGGCTTTTGGACAACATATTAGAATCAAAGCCATTGATTCTTTACATAAAATAGAGGATTCTAGTATTGTTGCTTCTTTCAAGTAACTATCACGTGCTAGCTCAAAAGACACGAAACTTATAGATGGTGAACTTGGTTACGTAGGAACTATTGTTGGTATCTACGAAATTTCATTTCGTACATTCAAACAGGTAGAAAAAAGGTTATATTTTTTATGATAGAGTTAGTTATTTTTTTAAGCACCTAATAATGGGTTTTTATTGTTATATATTTTGATAGGTCATTTTGAAGGTTGACTGGTTTCAAGCCGAGTATAAAGGTAGTAATTCCACATTAAGAAAGGAATTATCTCGGTTTTGTGCTATTGATTCTTCCAAGGTAATGCGATCTACTAAAGAACCATATATTCTTCCTAGGCATATTGAACAGGCATTTTTTTTATAAAAACCCAGATGCTCATCCTTGGTGGCAAGTCATTCATGTGCAACCTAGAGTTAGGTCATTGTTTGAACAATTTATTGTTAGAGAGATCGAAGAAAGTCCTCTTGATGATTCAACATCAGATACAGATACATCAACATTTGAAAGAGAAATTAGAATCATTATATGTGATAATGATACTAATCGTTTTGATGATGAGGATAATTCTCTACATGCTCATTCTACTGATGAGGAAAAGGAATTACCAGAAATAGATATTAATCCATCAATCGATGATGTGATTCATGAGAACATAGATTTAACAATAGAAGAAATAAATGAAATCAATAAGGATAATGAAGATGAGACTATATTGATGTCTTACCAAAATGATGGCAATTATGAATACATATGAGCAGATTAGATAGTAAATTCTACTCTAGTTATCGATCAATAACTTGAAGCTTCTGAACGGATATCAGATAATACATTTTTTTATTAACTTGAATAACCATGAATCCTACTAGAGAGATGAAATCATGTTCTTTTAAGTTAGAACATGAAGCTCGGGGCTATGCCTAATGATTTTATATATAGCTTTATCTTCGAGGAGCAAATTTTTATCATGTATGTATGCATATGTGTGTGTATTCATGTGTATTATATGTATACATATGTTAGTATGCATATATATGTATTTCATGTATATGTATGTGTTTGCATGTGTGTGATATATGTATACATGTGTTAGTATGCATATGTGTATATATGCATATGCATTTATGTAAAATATTCATGTATTCATGTAATATATGCAAGTGTTTATAATTGTGTACATGTATATATGTATATGTGTCTATGTGTAAATATGTACATGTAAATATGTATGCATGTATATATATGTTTATGTGTGCATGTAGGCATGTATATGTGATGTGTACATGTATATATGTATATGTGATGTGTACATGTATATATGTATATGTGTCTATGTGTAAATGTGTAGATCTAAATATGTATGCATGTACATATATATTTATGTGTGCATTTAGGCATGTATGTTTGAGGCATAATATATCTACTCCATTTTATATTTATGTATGTGTATCTACATGATGTGTATATATCTTTATATATATTATGATCCTCGTTGATTCGAGTAGCTATATATAGAGGCATAAGGTTGGGAGGAGAGACATCTCTCTAATATGACGTCGGAGGAATAGATGCAATGTGTACATATACTTCAATCAGATGGTTAAAAGGTTGAATTAGAGTTTTTAAATTAGGGGTTTTAAAACCCTAATATCGAAATTAGTGTTTTCAATTTAAGATTTTTGAAATAGGATTTATTTATTTATTTATTTATGCATATGCATGTGTTGTGTATGTATGTGTATTAATATGTGCATATGTATGTGTTGTGTGTGTGTATATGTATATATGCATGTAAATATGATTATATGAGTCCATGTGTGTGTACATATGATTATGCATGTGTATGTGTATGTGAGTATGTGTATGTGTATGTAAATATGTGTATGTGTCTATGTGTATTCATTATATGTGTGTAACTGCATGCATGTGTATGTGTGTGTAAAAATGTGCATGTATGTGTGTGTATGTATAAATGTGCATGTATGTATATATGTGTGTAAATGTGCATGTATGATGTATATGTGTGTGTATGCGTGTATTTGTACCTCTAGTCTCACTCTTTTCTCTCTCTCTCTCATATACATACATACATACATAAACACACATACTCATATCCACATATATATACATAAAAGCAGTGCATACCATGCATTATCGCGACGATGAGCCATAAGTGTCCGCATCTCTTTTAGACACCACTTATGCGACCATTCTGTCCCAAACTCTGTCTCAAGTGAAGTAAGTACGTATTTTTTATCCCTCCCATCATGCTCACTACAAAAATAAAAAAATAATGTAAATAAAACATAAGATATTTATTTCAATTTATATGAAAAATTTATACTTACTTCCACGGTAAGTGGACAAGGCGCAGGTAAGAGTCGCATAATGCCCACATTCTTCTATTCAACTCCAATCCATTCCCTATGTACACAATATTCCCCTCTAGCTCTATATCGCACTCTAGTACTAAGGTGCCTATGCATGTCCTCATAGGCAACTCTGCTATGCTATCATAATCTGGAGGTGGTATAGGTGTCTTGAAAATAGATAGATAAAAATAAATAAAAATATGTGTTATAATATCATTAAAAAAGTTTATGAAAAAAAAAACATACTTATGAGCAGATAGTTGTCTTCTTGCATATGGAGCGGCAGAAGAGCCCTCCTCTGATCGCTGGGTAAGCATCTGGATCGTATAGTCCAGGTCATCATCAGACATCTCTGAGTAATCATGCATGATGGCCCCTAGAGTATCAGACGGAACTCTTGCTCTCATAAGACTTTTTATGAGAGTGTGTTTCACCTTTCTCTCTCTACTAGGATCCATAATACCTAACATATAAAACAAAATGGGTTAGAAATCAATATATATATGTGTACATATGTATGTGTGTATGCATTAAGTATGTGTATGTATGCATGTGTGTGTGTATGTATGCATGTGTGTGTGTATGTATGTGCGTGTATGTGTGTATGCATGTGTATGTGTGTGTATGCATCATTATGTGTGTATGTGTCTATGTGTGTATGTGTGTGTGTATGTGTGTGTGTCTATGTGTATGTATGTGCGTCTATGAGTGTGTATGTGTTTATGCGTGTGTATGTGTCTATGTGTGTGTATGTGTCTATGTGTGTATGTGTATGCATGCATGTATGCATATGCATGTGCATTATGTATGCATATGTGTGTGTATGCATTATGTATGCATATGTGTGTGTATGCATTAAGTATGTGTGTATGTGTGTGTATGTATGTGCGTGTATGTGTGTGTATGTGTGTGTGTATGTGTGTATGCATGTGTATGTGTGTGTATGCATCATTATGTGTTTATGTGTCTATGTGTGTATGTGTGTGTGTATGTATGTGTATGTGTGTGTGTGTCTATGTGTATGTGTGTGCGTCTATGAGTGTGTATGTGTTTATGTGTGTGTGTATGTATGTGTATGTGTGTGTGTCTATGTGTATGTGTGTGCGTCTATGAGTGTGTATGTGTTTATGTGTGTGTATGTGTCTATGTGTGTGTATGTGTGTATGTGTATGCATATATGTATGCATATGCATGTGCATTATGTATGCATATGTGTGTGTATGTGTGTGTATGCATATGTGTGTATGCATTAAGTATGTGTATGTATGTATGTGCATTATGTATGCATATGTGTGTGTATGCATGTAAGTATGTATGTATGCATATGCATATGCATTATGTATGTATATGTATGCATGTATGTGTATGTGTGTGTATGTCTATCTATGTGTGTGTATGCATATATGTATGTGTATGTGTGTGTGTATGTGTGTGCATGTATGTATGTGTGTATGCATGTGTATGTGTGTGTATGCATCATTATGTGTGTATGTGTATGTGTGTGTATGTATATGTGTGTGTGTATGTGTGTGTGTCTATGTGTATATGTGTGTGTCTATGAGTGTGTATGTGTTTATGTGTGTTTATGTGTGTGTATGTGTCTATCTGTGTGTATGTGTCTATGTGTGTATGTGTATGTATGTATGTATGTATGTATGCATATGTGTGTGTATGTGTGTGTATGCATTATGTATTCATATGTGTGTGTATGCATTATGCATGCGTATGCATGCATGTAAGTATGTATGTATACATATGCATATGCATTACGTATGCATATGTATGCATGTATGTGATGAAAATTGATGCTATGTTATAAATTTAACCACCTAATTTATATTTAACAAACTATGTTCAATGAGAGATAATATGCATATGTCTTTCAAAAGTAGATTTAGCCAGGAGAGGAACATGAACCCAAGCAATACATTTATACTTGTCTAGTATCGTGACTCCAACACTTCAAACATAGTCACTAACTATACTAGTAGAATTCTTCAGACTATCCATGTGAGCTATAGCATGTTTATATATCTTTACAAGGAAAGATAAACTTTTCTTCTCAAGATAAGTATCAATTTCCTCTAGAAACATGCTTGCCATTGGACATATCACAATGACATTAATCAATGTATTCTTTTGATAGCTTTTCCATCCATCCACTACTATTCCAGACATGCATATATAATTGAGCACTCTTTGTTTTAGGATAGCTTCCGTATTGTTCATCACTTTATCTAAATATTATGTCTACATTCTATTATAATTTGGCATGGTGAATTCCCTTTGTGCAATTGACATCCAATCATATTTGAAAACTAAGTTTCAAGTAAAATTAAAAAGCAAAATGCATGCTAAAAAAGTTTGTCTCCATTTATTATGAATCTCATCAAAATCTTGCTTCTCAAAAATTTCATGTATTATTAGAACAAAAAACCTTCACCATGATTGAAGGAAGAATACATCATCAAAAAACCATGTTCAAATCTTACAATCAACCTTAGTCTTGTGGTGATACATAAAACTTCACACACATGCTTTGTAACTACATATAATTATTTGTGCATCCTAATTCTTTATGATTATTAGAGGATATGTGTAGAAATCCTCAAAAGTCACGAGTTAAGTGGTTGGTACCAAACCAACATTACAAATCAATGCTTTTGAACTTGAATCCTCATCTACTAGATTGTAGGAAAAAATTTAATGACTCACAACCAACTCACCCCACAAGTTTTTTGAGTGATTTTAGTTGTTAGGATTCTAGAGAATAACAAGAGATAATGTATGACTATATTTAAGCACTCTACACAATTGCAATATATGATGGACGAATATACATCCAACTTGAATCTACATCTTGCTCATTGCCCTTCATCTCTGTGTCATCATCCTCAACTTAGTATATTTGTAGAGCTTGATTAGTGTATCTTAGGAGTACAATCTTCATGGTTAAGGACTCCTTGGAAGGATTTTTGTGTCTAGTTTGTACGTTCAAAATCTTGTATCATTTGGATTCTTCTATGGTGTGCTAGTGCAAAACCATTGCCTCGAGGTCTATTCATGATAATCCCAAAAAGTTAGGGTGGCCCTCTATTGATGTTAAGCTTTTAATCAGAGTATGCCTTGACTATAAATCTAAATCTTATGCAAAATAGAGCCTTTACACTATTAGAAAACATCCTCTAAGAGGAATTAGACCATATTTAACATAGTCATCTACCAATATCCAAAATATTTGACTCCAAGTAGTGGAGGTAAATCTTTGAATTCGACCATTTTACTTAATCTTGGCATATCTAGAGATTTATTACTCTGCAAGATTGGAGACAAACAAGGGCACATGCATGTATATTGGGATGTGGACATGGGATGAGGGTCATTAGAATAGGTATAATGCTTTTGAAGTAGCCATTTCCAAGCTTCCAAAGTGGCCTTATCATCACAAATTTTCTTCTCACTTTAGTACCCTTACATACCCATTCTCTGAGTCATAAATTCACATGTTAGCATATCATTGAAGTGAGTTTTATCACATTATGAAGCTGCACTTCTCATCTTTGCTTAGCTAGAAATGATGCTTGATTTTGAGACGTTTTGTCCAACCAAAATTCCTCTACAACACTTCAGCAGTGACTTGACATGCACTCTTAGGCTTAGTTTTGATCATTTGGCATTGGAATTGAATTCTATCATTTGAGGTGACAACTTAGCTTTTAATTTCAGTTGTTGGACCACTCATTTTTTTCTATTGTTGAGGACTGGTTAGGACAACTCATGTTTTACTCGTTCTTGAAAATAACTTCTCATGCAAAGATGTTTCTTTTCCATTGAGAAAACCATGCTCAACTTGAAAATTAGAGAATGCCTTATCTTGATTATTTTTTGATAAATTGATAATTATAGAGTGACCTTAATCATCATCAATCTATGAATCTTTGATCTCTTGAGCTAAATCACTATATAGAACTATGAAGCTAATCTGATGTGGAATATGAGATAATGCATCTACAATTGTATTAGTTTTTCCTTTCCTATATAGAGTTTCCATTTGAAATTCTTACATCAACTCATCCCATCTAGCATGTCCCCCTTGGAGGTCACATTGGGAACAGAAATACTTCAATGGATGATGATTTGTGTATACTTTAAAATTTTTCCAATACAAATAGTATCTCGAAATTTTTGAAGCATCAGCTATTGGATATAGTTCTTGTCCATGGACAAGGCAGTTTCTCTGAGTCAAACAAAGTTTATTGCCTTCAAATGCTATTGATATGCCACCTTGAATAAAAACTACACCAATGGCATGCATATGTACCACTTTTGCCTCAGATTGGTGGGTCTTTTAGTACTTTCTTGGAGGTTCCAAAGACCACAACTTCAATTGTGGCCAAGGTAATGGGCCTACCATTAGTACGAATTCTCATATTTGATTCCATGTAGTTGTCGACTGAGATTGACCTCTCTCTTCTTTTGAGAGGATAGTTGATTCAGAGGTTTCAGTACTCAATCCTCACGAATTTGTGCTTTTGTTTTGCTTGTGACTTAGTTGGTCACCTTGCAAAGGCTTTCCCCTCTAGGACATGATGAAAGTTCTGATAGTAGGCTCATCAACTACCATCAGAGGAGGCACCCCCCCTCCCTCATCACCACAATCAGATCCATGGAGCTCCATATCCCATGGAGAGGATTGGTCTTATCATCCCTATGGTACTGCAGCTCCTTCATCTGACCTCTATTCACCTCCAATGGGTTGGCGAAAACCTCAACATTAATAACAGTTTGGGTGATACTATGGTCTAAGAGCTCAAGGGGAATGAACCATTGCAAGATTGATCATATAATTGTTAGTGATGTATTGGCTGAGTGTGGTTCCATGACATGCATTATGAGAAGCTCTTGCAGTTGTGATCATGTCCTAATTATTACCTCCTTTCTTGAGGATGACGTTAGAGGTCCCATGGTGTTTAGGATGCTTGAGCAAGTCCACCTTGATGGATGTCTTTCTAATCAGATTAAGGAACTTTGGTAAAAGTTGTCTTCGAAAAAGGGGTGCCAAACTTAATACCTTGCGATTTGCAGATGATTATCTCCTTCTTATGCAAGGAGAATAGTCATTGACTTGCTCAGATCTATAGGGGCAAGCAGTCCCTACACAGGGGTAGTGCCGCTTTGGAGCCGCTCTTGGAGCATCATCCTGATTGTTAATGGATTGGATCATAGCTTGCCCATGCTCAATAGGAGCTCATAGTGAGTAGGCTAGATGATTGTCCTTTTTCCATCATATATATGACACTCATTGGACTCAGGTTAGTGATTGTATCTCTAGGGACTTCTTTGTTGACGTTGTCTAATCTCTCCGGTCATGGGGTTGCATCAGGAAGCTTCTGAAAATGGATGTTTCTTGTGCTATTGATTCCGTGGGGTAGTCTATGTATTCATCTTATGTAGTGATGGATTCTTGTAGACAAGGAAACTCCACTTGGAATGCTCAAATACTTTGAGATAAAGTAAGAGGCTACCCATTCTATTCTCCTAGTTCTAACTAGTATTATATGATGTTTATATTCTTTTTCTTCTCATGAATTTTTAACTCTTGATTGAGGGATTGTGGAGATGAGTGTTGTTCTTTATTTGCTTGCTCAGACTCTTGATATTTAACTTCAATGTTTGATTCCTTGAAGAGGAACTTCCCCTTCATATTCACCATCACTTCCAATCATTTCCACCATTTCTAGCAATGTATGAGCACTCTTATGTGAATTTTGAGCGCAATCTCTTAAAAACTGTTTCCTTTACACAATCCTCAAAATAACCTTCAAGCTTCAACGTAAAGGTTCTTGGGAATTTTGGATAGTCTTTTAGAAAGTTTTCATCACCACTCGATATCACGGACCTTTAAGAGTAGGTTCACCTTTAGTGTATTGTTTTTTTTCGTAGTTCTTTTTCCAACTTATTAGAACCTTACAATAGATTCATCAATTTTATTTGAATTATTGTTAGAGATGAGAGTCCAATATTTA
>CM035420.1:68117011-68187011 GCA_020310875.1 Ceratopteris richardii
CGAGACGTGGGACCATGGGCGTCGGAAAGAGGCGACCGGATACCGCAGTGATACATGTGATGTAGATCAAGCTCGACGATACAACAAAAATGAAATAAAGTCTACCAATAAAAATGAATGATACAAAGAGGCCGCTACAGTGCGGGCCGATGATACAATAAAACCGCTACAGTGCGATGCGATGATACAATATGAAAGCCGCCGCTACAGTGCGGGCCGGCTAGTATATAAAATAGATCCCTCGCTACAGTGCGAGAAATCGCCCACGGGATTCCGCTTCGGTCTTCGCAGTCCAAGCTTTTCTTCACGTCTTCACTTTGGTCCGCTCTTTACTTCAGGTATCCTCAACAGTAGCCTCCCTTCTCTTTACTTCAGATAATCACAAACCGCATAAACCTGGAGAGACGTTTCCACGAGTAAGATCCACAGGGTGGGGTACTCTTTATCTTCCGTCTTCAACGCTTTCACTTCTCTTCATATAATCAGAAACCTGAAAAGACGTTCCACAGGGCAGTCCACGGGATGAGGTAAAACACCATTAGTGCCTTTGGTAAAAAAAACCATTAGCTTTGTAGAGATTTGATATCAAAAATAAATTTATTGATCTCTTATCGCAAGGAACATGTATTTATAGGGAATTTTATCAAACTAAATGTATAGTCTCGAACACCTTAGATATTATTTTCTACAAAAAAGGCATGTTGCAATTAGTATCTCTCGTGTTTGGTATGAGCAATTCGAAGTTAAATAGATTCCTGCATTTGCTTTGTTTCAATAATTTGAATCCACTTCTTCACTAAATGATGCAACCATCTATTCATTGTGAATCACCTATTCAATTTTCTCTCCTCTTGTCTCTCAACTACCGCCATCAGACAATCGATCACACCCTCTCTCTGAATGTTTTCTCTCTCTCTCCACGAAAAACTACGCATGCTACTGACTGCGAATGTGCCGCCTTCAATGCTTCCCTCTCTCTCTCTTTATGGAATCCTCCAGATTTTGGGTCCCATGCCAGGATCTCTATTTTTCTCTCTCTCCCACTTGCATTTTCTCTCTTATGCATTTCCTTTCTCTCTCTCTCTGTCTCTTTTCCTCTCTCTCTCTCTCTCTCTCTCTCTCTCTCTCTCTCTCCAGCCCGCTGTATTTGTCGTCCGCCAAAACTCCATCTTTTTCTCTCTCTCTCACATGGCCACGCGTCAGCGGATTGCATCTCTACCGGTTCTCTCTTCCAATTTTTCTGCAGTGCCCAAGCCACTTACTCTCTCTTAACTCTCTAAAGTTGCATCGCCATCACACCATTAATCTCTCTACGAGTTCTACCTGCGCCACCAGACGATCTCCTCTCTCTCTCTACGCCGCAACCGTTAGATTCTCCATCAAGGCCCGGATTCCTCTGGGCATGCCACTACATCTCTCTCATCACACATATGCGCAACTGCGGTTGTAGTATCTCTGATGTCATCTAACCATTTTTCTCTGTCTTCATGGCAATACAGGAGCCGACCTCTGCCGACTTGTGAGCCATGCTTAACTCTCTCTCGGAGTCTATTTGTAGGCACATCTCTCTCTGATTCTCCACGTCTTTTGGTCAGCGCGCGCAGCTCTGGCAATCCAATGGTTCTCTCTCTCCCAAGAATCAGTTGCTCTATAGAGTGCCGACTAGATCTCTGACGTGGTCAAAAAATGCAGCACGAGTCAATCGTCCATAATTTGTCTTCTGCTAGGCTGCTTTCTCTCTACGAATCTCTGCAGACAAGCTGCCAATAGCACAACAGCGACATATTGCTCTCTCTCTCTCTACCAACCGACTCTCTCTCTCTCTCTCTCTCTCTCTCTCTCTCTCTCTCTCTCTCTCTCTCTCTCTCTCTCTCTTCTCCAGCGGCGTGCATGCACGCAGCCGTGGGAGGGGGGAGAGAGAATCTCCCTCTCTCTTTTTCTATTTCATAGGGAACTCACTAAGCCGAATCTGTGTAGTTCTCCTCTCCGTATTCATATCCTCCCTCTGATGTGCCTCTCTCTCTACCAAGGTGCACGATAGTAAGGCATGTGCGACAAAATAAAACTTAACTGAACAGAAGTGGTACAAAAAAAAAGCATACCTGGAAAGACGTTCCACAGGGCAGTCCACGGGATGAGGAGGAAACAAATGCATTTTGCACGTATTTATAGGCCCCCCCTAGGACTTCCTTCTAGAACATTCTAACATCCTCAATGAACTTTATAATTTCGGTGGTATTTTAATTTTTCGATAAACTATGGTTTCGGTTTCACACTGGAGATTTACATTTTAATGGGTTTTTTAGGGTTTGGCCTACAAAAACCACCATTTCCAAGGGTCTGACCTCGGGTTTTTGGTCGGGAAAATTAAGGGTTTGCTCACAATTATCTCAAACTCGCCAATTCATGGGTTTATTTACAGTTTTGACTTAAATTCCAAGGGTTTCCAAGGGTTCAAGTCTGATTTTCATGGGGTAAACTCAGGCTTTCAGGGGTTTTGAAGGGTCAAACCTAGGTTTTTGCGTCTCCGATGTCTGATGTTTATATACACGGTTCGCACATACATCTCAAACTTATTTTTGCATCGCACAATCAATTAATTCGGCCAAAATATGTACAAAATATACCACTCTCTCGATCAAAACATCACACAAAAACTCAAAACCAATGAACTTTTGAAAAAAACTTAGTGCACACTCCCTGCGGGATTTCATCCCGACATTCGCCCCCGCTAAACCTGCACATCGTCCTGATGGGCCAACCTGCAAGATCCAAGAGAGGAGTATCAGGGTTCTTTTGAAATTTCTTTACACTTTTTATGCCTTTCTTAAATCATGATCTCATGCAGTCATGCAATCTTTTATAAAGATTAGTATGAATTTTAGAAAATTAGGTAGATTCAAGCTTCACAAACATCATATTATGTTTCTGCGTCTGCAATCTGAGAAGTAATCACATGAATAAATCGTCGGCTTTCTAGATCTTTTGTTTGTTCAACTGGTTCAGATTCAACTGCTCATTCTAAGTACTAGCATATACATATGTTTCTACTAACTCAGTTTGTAGAATATACCTTGATCCCCACTATTTATCTCCTACTTGTCCAACTCTCCATTAGATCTTTCTTTCTTTTTCTCTTTCTTTTTCATTTTTATTTTTCTTTTTCTTTTCCACTTCATCTCAGCTCAGCATTTCTTTTTATCTTTTATTTTTCACAAATCGGCCTATGTCGAAATCGGGTGCGACTCATGGACTTGTCCGCCCGGCCAAGTTTATTCCACCTGTCTGCCGACCCGGCATAGCGCACGACATACACAACATCAGCCCTACATGAAATCGACGTCAGCTCGTGGCTCTGACCACCCGATCAGAGTGACTCCACCTGCCTACCGACCCATACAGGCGCATGACAACAGATAGGTTAGGCCTACGACGAAACTAGCTACGACTCGTGGCCTTGATCATCCGACCAAGGTGGTTCCACCCGCCTACTAGCCCATCGTAGCGCACCAACAACATACACGCACATATAAGCTGGCATGAGTATGAATGTTTCTTTATAAATCATGATCCATATGGAGGTAAGATCTCGCAAGAAATAAATACTAGGATCCAAAGTTTCCCACTCACTAAGTGTTCAAATCAATCAGCATATACATGCACTCGGTCTAAGCATGCCATCACATCCCCAAGCTTTCACTCCCAAAAGTCTCTAGTCTGCTAACTCATCTCACTCATATAATTTCCTAGTCATTCATGCTTCATGCAAACCCATAATAGATATTTGGTATCTTGATTCTACATGATTTTCATAAACTCATACATATCTTTATCACACACATCAATGCAATGCATATGCTCTATCAGAGAGAAAACAAATCTCAAATCAGAAATGTTTCACCTAGTCATTTTTCTTCATTTTGATCCAGCTTTTCTTTATCTTCATGGTCTATCATTCTTCATCAGCATCAACCTCAGTGTCATCAGTTCCCTCCAGAAGTTCTTGCTCAATTTCATAATCCGCTTCATTTCTTTTCTTGAATAATTTTACCCTCTTTCCTGCAATCAAAGATCTCAAAGGAGTATTGTCTAACTCACGAAGTGCATACGTACCATTCTCAAACACAGACGTAACCACATACGGCCCAAACCATCGTTTGGTCAATTTCTTCCTAGCATCATATTGAGTATCGAATGTACTGTCGTACACCAACACCCAATCATCTACCTCAATCCTACGTGGTCTGAGTCGATGGGTTTTGTCAAAGTAGATCTTGTTCTTTAACCTTGACTCCTTTAACTTTTTGACTGCTTCTTTCAACTTTTCATTTCCTTGTTCTAACTGCTTTATTCTTAATGATAATAACTCTTCTCTCGTCATACCATCATTCCATGGGAGCGTCAACCATGTCACTATCTGAGTCTGGATGGGGAAGACTGGTTTTTGACAATACATCAATTCAACAGGCATGAATCCTGTGGACCGAGTGTAAGTCATCCTATCAGCCCATAGCGCGAATGGAAGAAACCTAGGCCACTGCCTGATGTCATCGCTGCAAGCCGTAGAGATCGCCTTCACAATGGAAGGGTGACCTCTCTCGATTTTCCAATTTTCCTCTGGATTATAGGCAGTGGTGAGAGACAATCGAATTCCATGACGATCAAAGAACTCTTTTGCCTCTCTCGCATCTAACTCTCCCCTGTCTGCAACCACTTTCTCAACGTATCCGAATCTCGAGATCACTTCTTCTAAAAGGAATTTGCATACATTATAAGTAGTCTTCGTACGAAGAGCTCGACCTTCCACATGGTTGGTCAAGTCCTCTCTAGCAAGCACAATGTATCTCATCTTATCTATCCCTTTGGGCATGGTTACAAGGTCGACCACCCACTTGTAATGGATACAAGGAGGGTAAGTCGGATGTAACGGGTCTCTGTGTCTAACTGATGAATGCACTTGGCATGTAGCACAAGTGTCTACAAAACCTCTCACACTTACATAAATCCCTGGCCACCAGTAGGCTTCCCTAATCTTCTCATATGTAGTATAAAATCCTTTGTGACCTGCCCATAAGGTCTTATGCATCTCTCTCATAACTTTTCTCTGAAGACTCCTCGAACTCAATACTCTCTGTGGACTCTTCACCTTGCCCTTAGCGTGTCGCCAAATAAGCCCATCCTTCAAGAAAAAGTTGTAAGACTTTTTCCTGATGGATCTATACTTATTTGTGGACCAGCCTGGGGAAGGTTTCAGAGTACTCAGATATCTTCCTATATCTCTCCACTCACCATCATACTCACTCTCACGGAACTGCTCATAAACATACACCAATGGATCATATCTCATCATATGTGTATCTCTCTCTACCTCATCATCATCATCAGACTCATCTTCAAATTTTGCTCTTGAAAGCATATCAGCCACCGTGTTCGACTTCCCGGCTATGTGTACAAATGCAGGGTTTATAAAGTTTATATAAGAGATCCATCTAAGCATAGCAATGTCCGAAGATGAACAATTTGCAATCATACCAATCAGTGGAAGACAGTCAGTCTCGACTATCACATTCACCCCAATGAAATACTCTTTATCGCTCTTTAAAGCAGTCACCAATCCCCATAACTCTCTCTTAATCTGAGGATATTTTCTTTGGGTATCATGTAGGATCTTAGCACCAAAGCGCACTGCATATCTCTGCCCCTCATCATCATCTTGCCCTATGACCCAGCCTATGCCAATAGGACTGGTATCAACGGTCAAAATGATAGGTTTCTGACCTGAATAGTCAACACGCTTCAGAATCGGAGCTTCAATTAGCAGCTGCTTCAGTTTACGCATAGCTCTCGACTGTTTCTCTGTCCATACAAACTTCTTTCTCTTTCTCAGGAGATCATATAAGGGGTTCGCAACGTGAGCAAAGTGAGGAATCCATATCACATAGAATACACAAGCTCCTAGAAACCTTCTCACCTCACTGACATTACGACACACTTCAGAGATCCTGCTAATGGCCTCAACTTTCTGCGGGTACGGCTTGCGGCCATAATGTCCACACAGATGTCCTACAATGAGGACCTCATCAACGCCAAAGACCGATTTCTCTAAAGAAAGTGTTAGCCCCACATCTTCAAATCTTTCAACGATCCTCTCACAATCAGCAATATGATCTCTCACAAACTTTCTACATCCTGAAGCATCTAAACTCACATCTTTCACTCTTTCCTCACATCCCTTTATTGGAACATCATCAATGAATGGCATAGTCACAGATGGTATAAAGTCTCGTAAAACTAGATTCATGGCATTCATCATGTGAGCCACAGAATTCGTCGATCCCTGCGGCAAACTACACATGCGTACAAGGCCCAGTGGAGTCCTCATGGTCGTAATGTCTCTACTCTCCATAGCCAACTGAAACTGGTCATAACCTGAATACAGGTCTCCCATAGAGTAGATGGAATGCCCAGCAAACGCCTCAGCAAACTCATCCACTATGGGTCCTATTCCTACATTTCTAATTGTGACTTATTCACAGGTTGCAGATCCTGAATGAAACGAAGCTTCCCATTTTTCTTCGGCACAGTAAACCACCTATTCGAATATGGAGCCAAGGAGGGTTCCAATATCCGCATGGAAATCTTTTCCTTTAGCAACCTCATCAGCTCAGGTAAGTGAGCCTTTGGGACTGGTATAGGCCGGATATTCCATGGTATATGTGGTACTGTAAAGATAATCATGGGAGGTACTTGTTTTGGGTCTGCGCAACCTATCTCATGTGGGAAAAGTGCAAACGCTTTTTCGTGTTTCTTGATGACTTCAATAAGCTTCTGTTTCTCTTCTTTTCTCAGAAATAATTTCTCTCCAAACTTGATCTCTTTAATAGTCTCATCAGTAAAATGATGCCCTATGAGCTCTCGTTGTCTCAGCATAGGGTCATCTGACACTCGCAGATATTTCTCATGACTATCTTCTGGCAATGGCTGAGCTATAGGCTTTACTTTCTTATCCACAATCGTATACTTTGTGTTTACACTTACTTCATGCTCTCTCATAATTTCCTCAATCATCTCATACTCTTTGATAGAGCTGAGCATAATGATTTCTGATTTCTCATTTCTCTCAAATGCCTTCTCAAGCTCTTCCAAAGTAGTCGAACTTCTCTCCAACTGGATCACATCTTCAATCTTCTCATCAGGTAACATCATTCCTAAATGCTTATAGTGTTTCTCATGAGATTTTCTGAATTTATAGGTGTCGGGAAGAAGGAGGTCGTGGCGGGAAGCCGGCACGTGGGGTTGGATCAGGCCCCGCTCTGGTGCGCCGTTCCCGCTGTCCTGCGAGCGGCGTCTGCGCGCTGGGTGCCTTGCCTGTGCTCTCCGGAGCGTGCGCGATCCTTCGTACGTGTGGGACCCTCGCCCCTCGGAAGTGTCGAGACGTGGGACCGTGGGCGTCGGAAAGGGACGACCGGATACCGCAGTGATACACGTGATGTAGATCAAGCTCGACGATACAACAGAAATGAAATGAAGTCTACCAATAAAAATGAATGATACAAAGAGGCCGCTACAGTGCACGCTGATGATACAATAAAACCGCTACAGTGCGGTGCGATGATACAATATGAAAGCCGCCACTACAGTGCGGGCCGGCTAGTATATAAAATAGATCCCTTGCTACAGTGCGAGAAATCGCCCATGGGATTCTGCTTCGGTATTCGCAGTCCAAGCTTTTCTTCACGTCTTCACTTTGGTCCGCTCTTTACTTCAGGTATCCTCAACAGTAGCCTCCCTTCTCTTTACTTCAGATAATCACAAATCGCATAAACCTGGAGAGACGTTTCCACGAGTAAGATCCACAGGGTGGGGTACTCTTTATCTTCCGTCTTCAATGCTTTCACTTCTCTTCATATAATCAGAAACCTGGAAAGACGTTCCACAGGGCAGTCCACGGGATGAGGTAAAACACCATTAGTGCCTTTGGTAAAAGAAACCATTAGCTTTGTAGAGATTTGATATCAAAAATAAATTTGTTGATCTCTTATCGCAAGGAACATGTATTTGTAGGGAATTTTATCAAACTAAATGTATAGTCTCGAACACCTTAAATATTATTTTGTACAAAAAAGGCGTGTTGCAATTAGTATCTCTCGTGTTTGGTATGAGCAATTCGAAGTTAAATAAATTCCTGCATTTGCTTTGTTTCAATAATTTGAATCCACTTCTTCACTAAATGGTGCAACCATCTATTCATTGTGAATCACCTATTCAATTTTCTCTCCTCTTGTCTCTCAACTACCGCCATCAGACAATCGATCACACCCTCTCTCTGAATGTTTTCTCTCTCTCTCTCCACGAAAAACTACGCATGCTACTGACTGCGAATGTGCCGCCTTCCATGCTTACCTCTCTCTCACTTTATGGAATCCTCCAGATTTTGGGTCCCATGCCAAGATCTCTATTTTTCTCTCTCTCCCACTTGCATTTTCTCTCTTATCCATTTCCTTTCTCTCTCTCTCTCTGTCTCTTTTCCTCTCTCTCTCTCTCTCTGTCTCTCTCTCTCTCTCTCTCTCTCTCTCTCTCTCTCTCTCTCTCTCCAACCCGCTGTATCTGTCGTCCGCCAAAACTCCATCTTTTTCTCTCTCTCTCTTATGGCCACGTGTCAGCGGATTGCATCTCTACCGGTTCTCTCTTCCAATTTTTCTGCAGCGCCCAAGCCACTTACTCTCTCTTAACTCTCTACAGTTGCGCCACCATCACACCATTAATCTCTCTACGAGTTCTACCTGCGCCACCAGACGATCTCCTCTCTCTCTACGCCGCAACCGTTAGATTCTCCATCAAGGCCCGGATTCCTCTTGGCATGCCACTACATCTCTCTCATCACACATATGCGCAACTGCGGCTGTAGTATCTCTGATGTCATCTAACCATTTTTCTCTGTCTGCGTGGCAATACAGCAGCCGACCTCTGCCGACTTGTGAGCCATGCTTGACTCTCTCTCGGAGTCTATTTGTAGGCACATCTCTCTCTGATTCTCCAGGTCTTTTGGTCAACACACGCAGCTCTGGCAATCCAATGGTTCTCTCTCTCCCAAGAATCAGCTGCTCTATACAGTGCCGACTGGATCTCTGACGTGGTCAGAAAACGTAGCACGAGTCAATCGTCCATAATCTGTCTTCTGCTAGGCTGCTTTCTCTCTACGAATCTCTGCGAACAAGCTGCCAATAGCACAACAGCGACATTTCGCTCTCTCTCTCTCTCTCTACCAACCGACTCTCTCTCTCTCTCTCTGTCTCTCTCTCTCTCTCTCTTCTCCAGCGGCGCGCATGCGTGCAGCCGTGGGAGGGGGGAGAGAGAATCTCCCTCTCTCTTTTTCTATTTCATAGGGAACTCACTAAGCCGAATCTCTGTAGTTCTCCTCTCCGTATTCATATCCTCCCTCTGATGTGCCTCTCTCTCTACCAAGGTGCACGATAGTAAGGCATGTGCGAGAAAATAAAACTTAACTGAACAGAAGTGGTACAAAAAAAAAAGCATACCTGGAAAGATGTTCCACAGAGCAGTCCACGGGATGAGGAGGAAACAAATGCATTTTGCACGTATTTATAGGCCCCCCCTAGGACTTCCTTCTAGAACGTTCTAACCTCCTCAATGAACTTTCTAATTTCGGTGGTATTTTAATTTTTCCATAAACTATGGTTTCGGTTTCACACTGGAGATTTACATTTTAATGGGTTTTTTAGGGTTTGGCCTACAAAAACCTCCATTTCCAAGGGTCCGACCTCGGGTTTTTGGTCGGGAAAATTAGGCGTTTGCTCACAATTATCTCAAACTCGCCAATTCATGGGTTTATTTACAGTTTTGACTTAAATTCCAAGGGTTTCCAAGGGTTCAAGTCTGATTTTCATGGGGTAAACTCAGATTTTCAGGGGTTTTGAAGGGTCAAACCTAGGTTTTTGCGTCTCCGATGTCTGATGTTTATATACACGGTTCTCACATACATCTCAAACTTGTTTTTGCATTGCACAATCAATTAATTCGGCCAAAATATGTACAAAATATACCACTCTCTCGATCAAAACATCACACAAAAACTCAAAACCAATGAACTTTTGAAAAAAACTTAGTGCACACTCCCTGTGGGATTTCATCTCGACATTCGCCCCCGCTAAACCTGCACATCGTCTCGATGGGCCAACCTGCAAGATCCAACAAAAGAGTATCAGGGTTCTTTTGAAATTTCTTTACACTTTTTATGCCTTTCTTAAATCATGATCTCATGCAGTCATGCAATCTTTTATAAAGATTAGTATGAATTTTAGAAAATTAGGTAGATTCAAGCTTCACAAACATCATATTATGTTTCTGCGTCTGCAATCTGAGAAGTAATCACATGAATAAATCGTCGGCTTTCTAGATTTTTTTGTTTGTTCAACTGGTTCAGATTCAACTGCTCATTCTAAGTACTAGCATATACATATGTTTCTACTAACTCAGTTTGTAGAATATACCTTGATCCCCACTATTTATCTCCTACTTGTCCAACTCTCCATTAGATCTTTCTTTCTTTTTCTCTTTCTTTTTTATTTTTATTTTTCTTTTTCTTTTCCACTTCATCTCAGCTCAACATTACTTTTTATCTTTTATTTTTCACAAATCGGCCTGTGTCGAAATCGGGTGCGACTCATGGACTTGTCCGCCCGGCCAAGTTTATTCCACCTGTCTGCCGACCCGGCATAGCGCACGACATACACAACATCAGCCCTGCATGAAATCGACGTGAACTCGTGGCTCTGACCACCCGATCAGAGTGACTCCACCCGCCTACCGACCCATACAGGCGCATGACAACAAATAGGTTAGGCCTACGACGAAACTAGCTACGACTCGTGGCCTTGATCACCCGACCAAGGTGGTTCCACCTGCCTACTAGCCCATCGCAGCGCACCAACAACATACACGCACATATAAGCTGGCATGAGTATGAATGTTTCTTTATAAATCATGATCCATATGGAGGTAAGATCTCATAAGAAACAAATAGTAAGATCCAAAGTTTCCCACTTACTAAGTGTTCAAATCAATCAGCATATACATACACTCGGTCTAAGCATGTCATCACATTCCCAAGCTTTCACTCCCAAAAGTCTCTAGTCCACTAACTGATCTTATTCATATAACTCCTAGTCGCTCATGCTTCGTGCAAACCCATAATAGATATTTGTTATCTTCTCTCTACATGATTTTCATAAACTCATACATATCTTTATCACACACATCAATGCAATGCATATGCTCTATCAGAAAGAAAACAAATCTCAAATCAGAAACGTTTCACCTGGTCATTTTTCTTCATTTTGATCCAGCTTTTCTTTATCTTCATGGTCTATCATTCTTCATCAGCATCAACCTCAGTGTCATCAGTTCCCTCCAGAAGTTCTTGCTCAATTTCATAATCCGCTTCATTTCTTTTCTTGAATAATTTTCCCCTCTTTCCTGCAATCAAAGATCTCAAAGGAGTATTGTCTAACTCACGAAGTGCATACGTACCATTCTCAAACACAGACGTAACCACATACGGCCCAAACCATCGTTTGGTCAATTTCTTCCTAGCATCATATTGAGTATCGAATGTACTATCGTACACCAACACTCAATCATCTACTTCAATCCTACGTGGTCTGAGTCGATGGGTTTTGTCAAAGTAGATCTTGTTCTTTAACCTTGACTCCTTTAACTTTTTGATTGCTTCTTTCAACTTTTCATTTCCTTGTTCTAACTGCTTTATTCTTAATGATAATAACTCTTCTCTCGTCATACCATCATTCCATGGGAGCATCAACCATGTCACTATCTGAGTCTGGATGGGGAAGACTGGTTTTTGATAATACATCAATTCAGCAGCCATGAATCCTGTGGACCGAGTGTAAGTCATCCTATCAGCCCATAGCGCGAATGGAAGAAACCTAGGCCACTGCTTGATGTCATCGCTGCAAGCCTTAGAGATCACCTTCACAATGGAAGGGTGACCTCTCTCGATTTTCCCATTTGCCTCTGGATTATAGGCAGTGGTGAGAGACAATCGAATTCCATGACGATCAAAGAACTCTTTTACCTCTCTCGCATCCAACTCTCCCCTGTCCGCAACCACTTTCTCAACGTATCCGAATCTCGAGATCACTTCTTCTAAAAGGAATTTGCATACATTATAAGTAGTCTTCGTACGAAGAGCTCGACCTTCCACATGGTTGGTCAAGTCCTCTCTAGCAAGCACAATGTATCTCATCTTATCTATCCCTTTGGGCATGGTTACAAGGTCGACCACCCACTTGTAATGGATACAAGGAGGGTAAGTCGTATGTAACAGGTCTCTGTGCCTAACTGATGAATGCACTTGGCATGTAGCACAAGTGTCTACAAAACCTCTCACACTTACATAAATCCCTGGCCACCAGTAGGCTTCCCTAATCTTCTCATATGTAGCATAAAATCCTTTGTGACCTGCCCATAAGGTCTCATGCATCTCTCTCATAACTTTTCTCTGAAGACTCCTCGAATTCAATACTCTCTGTGGACTCTTCACCTTGCCCTTAGCGTGTCGCCAAATAAGCCCATCCTTCAAGAAAAAGTTGTAAGACGTTTTCCTGATGGATCTATACTTATTTGTGGACCAGCCTGGGGAAGGTTTCAGAGTACTCAGATATCTTCCTATATCTCTCCACTCACCATCATACTCACTCTCACGGAACTGCTCATAAACATACACCAATGGATCATATCTCATCATATGTGTATCTCTCTCTACCTCATCATCATCATCATCAGACTCATCTTCAAATTTCGCTCTTGAAAGCATATCAGCCACCGTGTTCGACTTCCCGGCTATGTGTACAAATGCAGGGTTTATAAACTTTATATAAGAGATCCATCTAAGCATAGCAATGTCCGGAGATGAACAATTTGCAATCATACCAATCAGTGGAAGACAGTCAGTCTCGACTATCACATTCGCCCCAATGAAATACTCTTTATCGCTCTTTAAAGCAGTCATCAATCCCCATAACTCTCTCTTAATCTGAGGATATTTTCTTTGGGTATCATGTAGGATCTTAGCACCAAAGCGCACTGCATATCTCTGCCCCTCATCATCATCTTGCCCTATGACCCAGCCTATGCCAATAGGACTGGTATCAACGGTCAAAATGATAGGTTTCTGACCTGAATAGTCAACACGCTTCAGAATCGGAGCTTCAATTAGCAGCTGCTTCAGTTTACGCATAGCTCTCGACTGTTTCTCTGTCCATACAAACTTCTTTCTCTTTCTCAGGAGATCATATAAGGGGTTCGCAACGTGAGCAAAGTGAGGAATCCATATCACATAGAATACACAAGCTCCTAGAAACCTTCTCACCTCACTGACATTACGACACACTTCAGAGATCCTGCTAATGGCCTCAACTTTCTGCGGGTACGGCTTGCGGCCATAATGTCCACACAGATGTCCTACAATGAGGATCTCATCAACGCCAAAGACCGATTTCTCTAAAGAAAGTGTTAGCCCCACATATTCAAATCTTTCAAAGATCCTCTCACAATCAGCAATATGATCTCTCACAAACTTTCTACATCCTGAAGCATCTAAACTCACATCTTTCACTCTTTCCTCACATCCCTTTATTGGAACATCATCAATGAATGGCATAGTCACAGATGGTATAAAGTCTTATAAAACCAGATTCATGGCATTCATCATGTGAGCCACAGAATTCGTCGCCCCCTGCGGCAAAGTACACATGCGTACAAGGCCCAGTGGAGTCCTCATGGTCGTAATGTCTCTACTCTCCATAGCCAACCTGAAACTGGTCATAACCTGAATACAGGTCACCCATAGAGTATATGGAATGCCCAGCAAATGCCTCAGCAAACTCATCCACTATGGGTCCTGTCCCTACATTTCTAATTGTGACTTTATTCACAGGTTGCAGATCCTGAATGAAACGAAGCTTCCCATTTTTCTTAGGCACAGTAAACCACCTATTCGAATATGGAGCCGAGGAGGGTTCCAATATCCGCATGTAAATCTTTTCCTTCAGCAGCCTCATCAACTCAGATAAGTGAGCTTTTGGGACTGGTATAGGCCGGATATTCCATGGTATATGTGGCACTATAAAGATAATCATGGGAGGTACTTGTTTTGGGTCCGCACAACCTATCTCATGTGGGAAAAGTGCAAATGCTTTTTCGTGTTTCTTGATGACTTCAATAAACTTCTGTTTCTCTTCTTTTCTCAGAAATAATTTCTCTCCAAACTTGATCTCTTTAATAGTCTCATCAGTAAAATGATGCCCTATAAGCTCTCGTTGTCTCAGCATAGGGTCATCTGACACTCGCAGATATTTCTCATGACTATCTTCTGGCAATGGCTGAGCTATAGGCTTTACTTTCTTATCCACAGTCGTATACTTTGTGTTTACACTTACTTCATGCTCTCTCATAATTTCCTCAATCATCTCATACTCTTTGATAGAGCTGAGCATAATGATTTCTGATTTCTCATTTCTCTCAAATGCCTTCTCAAGCTCTTCCAAAGTAGTCAAACTTCTCTCCAACTGGATCACATCTTCAATCTTCTCATCAGGTAACATCATTCCTAAATGCTTATAGTGTCTCTCATGAAATTGTCTGAATTTATAGGTGTCGGGAAGAAGGAGGTCGTCGCGGGAAGCCCGCGCGTGGGGTTGGATCAGGCCCCGCTCTGGTGCGCCGTTCCCGCTGTCCTGCGAGCGGCGTCTGTGCGCTGGGCGCCTTGCCTGTGCTCTCCGGAGCGTGCGCGATCCTTCGTACGTGTGGGACCCTCGCCCCTCGGAAGTGTCGAGACGTGGGACCGTGGGCATCGGAAAGGGACGACCGGATACCGTAGTGATACACGTGATGTAGATCAAGCTCGACGATACAACAGAAATGAAATGAAGTCTACCAATAAAAATGAATGATACAAAGAGGCCGCTACAGTGCGGGCCGATGATACAATAAAACCGCTACAGTGTGGTGCGATGATACAATATGAAAGCCGCCGCTACAGTGCGGGCCGACTAGTATATAAAATAGATCCCTTGCTACAGTGCGAGAAATCGCCCATGGGATTCCGCTTCGGTATTCGCAGTCCAAGCTTTTCTTCACGTCTTCACTTTGGTCCGCTCTTTACTTCAGGTATCCTCAACAGTAGCCTCCCTTCTCTTTACTTCAGATAATCACAAACCGCATAAACCTGGAGAGACGTTTCCACGAGTAAGATCCACAGGGTGGGGTACTCTTTATCTTCCGTCTTCAATGCTTTCACTTCTCTTCATATAATCAGAAACCTGGAAAGACGTTCCACAGGGCAGTCCACGGGATGAGGTAAAACACCATTAGTGCCTTTGGTAAAAGAAACCATTAGCTTTGTAGAGATTTGATATCAAAAATAAATTTGTTGATCTCTTATCGCAAGGAACATGTATTTGTAGGGAATTTTATCAAACTAAATGTATAGTCTCGAACACCTTAAATATTATTTTGTACAAAAAAGGCGTGTTGCAATTAGTATCTCTCGTGTTTGGTATGAGCAATTCGAAGTTAAATAAATTCCTGCATTTGCTTTGTTTCAATAATTTGAATCCACTTCTTCACTAAATGATGCAACCATCTATTCATTCTGAATCACCTATTCAATTTTCTCTCCTCTTGTCTCTCAACTACCGCCATCAGACAATCGATCACACCCTCTCTCTGAATGTTTTCTCTCTCTCTCTCCACGAAAAACTACGCATGCTACTGATTGCGAATGTGCCGCCTTCCATGCTTCCCTCTCTCTCACTTTATGGAATCCTCCAGATTTTGGGTCCCATGCCAAGATCTCTATTTTTCTCTCTCTCCCACTTGCATTTTCTCTCTTATCCATTTCCTTTCTCTCTCTCTCTCTGTCTCTTTTCCTCTCTCTCTCTCTCTCTCTCTCTCTGTCTCTCTCTCTGTCTCTCTCTCTCTCTCTCTCCAACCCGCTGTATCTGTCGTCCGCCAAAACTCCATCTTTTTCTCTCTCTCTCACATGGCCACGCGTCAGCGGATTGCATCTCTACCGGTTCTCTCTTCCAATTTTTCTGCAGCGCCCAAGCCACTTACTCTCTCTTAACTCTCTACAGTTGCGCCACCATCACACCATTAATCTCTCTACGAGTTCTACCTGCGCCACCAGACGATCTCCTCTCTCTCTACGCCGCAACCGTTAGATTCTCCATCAAGGCCCGGATTCCTCTGGGCATGCCACTACATCTCTCTCATCACACATATGCGCAACTGCGACTGTAGTATCTCTGATGTCATCTAACCATTTTTTTCTGTCTGCGTGGCAATACAGCAGCCGACCTCTGCCGACTTGTGAGCCATGCTTGACTCTCTCTCGGAGTCTATTTGTAGGCACATCTCTCTCTCATTCTCTATGTCTTTTGGTCAGCATGCGTAGCTCTGGCAATCCAATGGTTCTCTCTCTCCCAAGAATCAGCTGCTCTATACAGTGCCGACTGGATCTCTGACGTGGTCAGAAAACGCAGCACGAGTCAATCGTCCATAATCTGTCTTCTACTAGGCTGCTTTCTCTCTACGAATCTCTGCGAACAAGCCGCCAATAGCACAACAACAACATTTCGCTCTCTCTCTCTACCAACCGACTCTCTCTCTCTCTCTCTCTCTCTCTCTCTCTCTCTCTCTCTCTCTCTCTCTCTCTCTCTCTCTCTCTTCTCCAGCGGCGCGCATGCGCGCAGCCGTGGGAGGGGGGAGAGAGAATCTCCCTCTCTCTTTTTCTATTTCATAGGGAACTCACTAAGCCGAATCTCTGTAGTTCTCCTCTCCGTATTCATATCCTCCCTCTGATGTGCCTCTCTCTCTACCAAGGTGCACGATAGTAAGGCATGTGCGAGAAAATAAAACTTAACTGAACAGAAGTGGTACAAAAAAAAAAGCATACCTGGAAAGACGTTCCACAGGGCAGTCCACGGGATGAGGAGGAAACAAATGCATTTTGCACGTATTTATAGGCCCCCCCTAGGACTTCCTTCTAGAACGTTCTAACCTCCTCAATGAACTTTCTAATTTCGGTGGTATTTTAATTTTTCCATAAACTATGGTTTCGGTTTCACACTGGAGATTTACATTTTAATGGGTTTTTTAGGGTTTGGCCTACAAAAACTACCATTTCCAAGGGTCCGACCTCGGGTTTTTGGTCGGGAAAATTAGGCGTTTGCTCACAATTATCTCAAACTCGCCAATTCATGGGTTTATTTACAGTTTCGACTTAAATTCCAAGGGTTTCCAAGGGTTCAAGTCTGATTTTCATGGGGTAAACTCAGGTTTTCAGGGGTTTTGAAGGGTCAAACCTAGGTTTTTGCGTCTCCGATGTCTGATGTTTATATACACGGTTCTCACATACATCTCAAACTTGTTTTCGCATTGCACAATCAATTAATTCGGCCAAAATATGTACAAAATATACCACTCTCTCGATCAAAACATCACACAAAAACTCAAAACCAATGAACTTTTGAAAAAAACTTAGTGCACACTCCCTGCGGGATTTCATCTCGACATTCGCCCCCGCTAAACCTGCACATCGTCTCGATGGGCCAACCTGCAAGATCCAACAGAAGAGTATCAGGGTTCTTTTGAAATTTCTTTACACTTTTTATGCCTTTCTTAAATCATGATCTCATGCAGTCATGCAATCTTTTATAAAGATTAGTATGAATTTTAGAAAATTAGGTAGATTCAAGCTTCACAAACATCATATTATGTTTCTGCGTCTGCAATCTGAGAAGTAATCACATGAATAAATTGTCAGCTTTCTAGATTTTTTGTTTGTTCAACTGGTTCAGATTCAACTGCTCATTCTAAGTACTAGCATATACATATGTTTCTACTAACTCAGTTTGTAGAATATACCTTGATCCCCACTATTTATCTCCTACTTGTCCAACTCTCCATTAGATCTTTCTTTCTTTTTCTCTTTCTTTTTCATTTTTATTTTTCTTTTTCTTTTCCACTTCATCTCAGCTCAGCATTTCTTTTTATCTTTTATTTTTCACAAATCGGCCTATGTCGAAATCGGGTGCGACTCATGGACTTGTCCGCCCGGCCAAGTTTATTCCACCTGTCTGCCGACCCGGCATAGCGCACGACATACACAACATCAGCCCTGCATGAAATCGACGTGAACTCGTGGCTCTGACCACCCGATCAGAGTGACTCCACCCGCCTACCGACCCATACAGGTGCATGACAACAAATAGGTTAGGCCTACGACGAAACTAGCTACGACTCGTGGCCTTGATCACCCGACCAAGGTGGTTCCACCTGCCTACTAGCCCATCGCAGCGCACCAACAACATACACGCACATATAAGCTGGCATGAGTATGAATGTTTCTTTATAAATCATGATCCATATGGAGGTAAGATCTCATAAGAAACAAATAGTAAGATCCAAAGTTTCCCACTTACTAAGTGTTCAAATCAATCAGCATATACATACACTCGGTCTAAGCATGTCATCACATTCCCAAGCTTTCACTCCCAAAAGTCTCTAGTCCACTAACTGATCTTATTCATATAACTCCTAGTCGCTCATGCTTCGTGTAAACCCATAATAGATATTTGTTATCTTCTCTCTACATGATTTTCATAAACTCATACATATCTTTATCACACACATCAATGCAATGCATATGCTCTATCAGAAAGAAAACAAATCTCAAATCAGAAATGTTTCAGCTGGTCATTTTTCTTCATTTTGATCCAGCTTTTCTTTATCTTCATGGTCTATCATTCTTCATCAGCATCAACCTCAGTGTCATCAGTTCCCTCCAGAAGTTCTTGCTCAATTTCATAATCCGCTTCATTTCTTTTCTTGAATAATTTTACCCTCTTTCCTGCAATCAAAGATCTCAAAGGAGTATTGTCTAACTCACGAAGTGCATACGTACCATTCTCAAACACAGACGTAACCACATACGGCCCAAACCATCGTTTGGTCAATTTCTTCCTAGCATCATATTGAGTATCGAATGTACTGTCGTACACCAACACCCAATCATCTACCTCAATCCTACGTGGTCTGAGTCGATGGGTTTTGTCAAAGTAGATCTTGTTCTTTAACCTTGACTCCTTTAACTTTTTGACTGCTTCTTTCAACTTTTCATTTCCTTGTTCTAACTGCTTTATTCTTAATGATAATAACTCTTCTCTCGTCATACCATCATTCCATGGGAGCGTCAACCATGTCACTATCTGAGTCTGGATGGGGAAGACTGGTTTTTGACAATACATCAATTCAGCAGGCATGAATCCTGTGGATCGAGTGTAAGTCATCCTATCAGCCCATAGCGCGAATGGAAGAAACCTAGGCCACTGCTTGATGTCATCGCTGCAAGCCTTAGAGATCACCTTCACAATGGAAGGGTGACCTCTCTCGATTTTCCCATTTGCCTCTGGATTATAGGCAGTGGTGAGAGACAATCGAATTCCATGACGATCAAAGAACTCTTTTGCCTCTCTGGCATCCAACTCTCCCCTGTCCGCAACCACTTTCTCAACGTATCTGAATCTCGAGATCACTTCTTCTAAAAGGAATTTGCATACATTATAAGTAGTCTTCGTACGAAGAGCTCGACCTTCCACATGGTTGGTCAAGTCCTCTCTAGCAAGCACAATGTATCTCATCTTATCTATCCCTTTGGGCATGGTTACAAGGTCGACCACCCACTTGTAATGGATACAAGGAGGGTAAGTCGGATGTAACAGGTCTCTGTGCCTAACTGATGAATGCACTTGGCATGTAGCACAAGTGTCTACAAAACCTCTCACACTTACATAAATCCCTGGCCACCAGTAGGCTTCCCTAATCTTCTCATATGTAGCATAAAATCCTTTGTGACCTGCCCATAAGGTCTCATGCATCTCTCTCATAACTTTTCTCTGAAGACTCCTCAAACTCAATACTCTCTGTGGACTCTTCACCTTGCCCTTAGCATGTCGCCAAATAAGCCCATCCTTCAAGAAAAAGTTGTAAGACTTTTTCCTGATGGATCTATACTTATTTGTGGACCAGCCTGGGGAAGGTTTCAGAGTACTCAGATATCTTCCTATATCTCTCCACTCACCATCATACTCACTCTCACGAAACTACTCATAAACATACACCAATGGATCATATCTCATCATATGTGTATCTCTCTCTACCTCATCATCATCATCATCAGACTCATCTTCAAATTTCGCTCTTGAAAGCATATCAGCCACCGTGTTTGACTTCCCGGCTATGTGTACAAATGCAAGGTTTATAAACTTTATATAAGAGATCCATCTAAGCATAGCAATGTCCGGAGATGAAGAATTTGCAATCATACCAATCAGTGGAAGACAGTCAGTCTCGACTATCACATTCGCCCCAATGAAATACTCTTTATCGCTCTTTAAAGCAGTCATCAATCCCCATAACTCTCTCTTAATCTGAGGATATTTTCTTTGGGTATCATGTAGGATCTTAGCACCAAAGCGCACTGCATATCTCTGCCCCTCATCATCATCTTGCCCTATGACCCAGCCTATGCCAATAGGACTGGGATCAACGGTCAAAGTGATAGGTTTCTGACCTGAATAGTCAACACGCTTCAGAATCAGAGCTTCAATTAGCAGCTGCTTCAGTTTACGCATAGCTCTCGACTGTTTCTCTGTCCATACAAACTTATTTCTCTTTCTCAGGAGATCATATAAGGGGTTCGCAACGTGAGCAAAGTGAGGAATCCATATCACATAGAATACACAAGCTCCTAGAAACCTTCTCACCTCACTGACATTACGACACACTTCAGAGATCCTGCTAATGGCCTCAACTTTCTGCGGGTACGGCTTGCGGCCATAATGTCCACACAGATGTCCTACAATGAGGACCTCATCAACGCCAAAGACCGATTTCTCTAAAGAAAGTGTTAGCCCCACATATTCAAATCTTTCAAAGATCCTCTCACAATCAGCAATATGATCTCTCACAAACTTTCTACATCCTGAAGCATCTAAACTCACATCTTTCACTCTTTCCTCACATCCCTTTATTGGAACATCATCAATGAATGGCATAGTCACAGATGGTATAAAGTCTTATAAAACCAGATTCATGGCATTCATCATGTGAGCCACAGAATTCGTCGCTCCCTGCGGCAAAGTACACATGCGTACAAGGCCCAGTGGAGTCCTCATGGTCGTAATGTCTCTACTCTCCATAGCCAACCTGAAACTGGTCATAACCTGAATACAGGTCACCCATAGAGTATATGGAATGCCCAGCAAATGCCTCAGCAAACTCATCCACTATGGGTCCTGTCCCTACATTTCTAATTGTGACTTTATTCACAGGTTGCAGATCCTGAATGAAACGAAGCTTCCCATTTTTCTTAGGCACAGTAAACCACCTATTCGAATATGGAGCCGAGGAGGGTTCCAATATCCGCATGGAAATCTTTTCCTTCAGCAGCCTCATCAACTCAGATAAGTGAGCTTTTGGGACTGGTATAGGCTGGATATTCCATGGTATATGTGGCACTGTAAAGATAATCATGGGAGGTACTTGTTTTGGGTCCGCACAACCTATCTCATGTGGGAAAAGTGCAAATGCTTTTTCGTGTTTCTTGATGACTTCAATAAAATTTTGTTTCTCTTCTTCTCTCAGGAATGGTTTCTCTCCAAACTTGATCTCTTTAATAGTCTCATCAGTAAAATGATGCCCTATGAGCTCTCTTCATCTCAGCATAGGGTCATCTGACACTCGTAGATATTTCTCATGACTATCTTCTGGCAATGGCTGAGCTATAGGCTTCACTTTCTTATCCACAATCTTATACTTTGTATTTACATTTACTTCATGCTATCTCATAAACTCCTCAATCATCTCATACTCTTGGATAGAGCTGAGCATAATGATTTCCGATTTCTCATTTCTCTCAAATGCCTTCTGAAGCTCTTCCAGAGTAGTCGAACTTCTCTCCAATTGGATCACATCTTCAATCTTCTCATCAGGTAACATCATTCCTAAATGCTTATAGTGTCTCTCATGAAATTTTCTGAATTTATTTGAAACATTTGCTTTCTCTAAGCATAGCAACTTGAATGTAGATGAATAAATGGAAAAGCTTTCAAAAGTATGTACAAAGTCATGCGAGACATCAAACCAACTCCCACTGTTGTCTCGCTCAACAGTGGATCCTAACAGAAATTTTGATCAGCAGAAGCTCCATACTCTCCAATAGGCATACACTCATCATGATCATGTGAATTAATAGGTTTCTTTCTTATATTCTTTCTATTCTTGGAGTGATTTAGACACACCATCATCACTTGTAAAGAATGAAGACCTGATCTAGAACGGATTCGTGCATAGACAGATCCATCATCCATGGCCTTAGTCTCCATTCTTACCTCAGCTATAAAGGGCTGCCCAAGGATAGCCTCATATGAACAATGGTCTTGGACAAAGAAGTGAAATTCCTCAAAAATCCCACCTATGGTCACAGGCACAAAGGCGCATGCCCCAAGCAGTGCTCCTGAACCATTATCCGCTGTCCTCATCCTCCATCCATGATCTTTATCAATCGGCCATCTAAACTTATCATAGAGCTTTTTAGAAATCACATTTATTTCTGACCCTGAGTCAATCAAGGCCAGAGCAAAACATGACTCCTCGTTGCTCCCTAACTTCACCTTTATCTCTAGAGTTCCTCTTGCCCAAAAGGTCCTGCTAAACTCACTTTCTGTCTTCCTCATTTCATCATCAGGTATGATAGGACCTAGCGAATTTTTATGACACCTGGCAACCTCATCATCATCATCATCAGATGTATCACTCAATGTAACTGCTTCATTTGTCACTTGAATATCTTCAGGTGCTTCTTCCATCTCTACATCTTCAGGTAGTGGAAACCTCTTTCTCTTAACCAGCTTTATGAAACTGTCCTTAAACTCAGGCTTCGCTATGGAGAAGACCTGCTCCAAGGACATGGTTACTTGGCTCTTCAGTAAAATGTCATTTAATATCTCTCTTGCATCATTTTTCCTTTCCAACTCAGAAATTAATACAGCCTTTGGAGTTCTCTTCTTTTTCTTCTTATTTTCTTTGTCAGCCTCTTGAACACTTTCTTGAATTTCATCTTTCTTTTGAACCAGTTCAGGCTCTTTCTCTTTCTCTTTAGTTAGTTCTTGAATCTTAGTTGGCCCAGCCAGCCTCTTTCCCTCTCTTATCTCTTTCTTCTTTGCCTCTTCCTTTGAAACAACAGGCTCTTTGAATTGAACTTTCCTTTCTGGCTCTTTAGCCTTTTCTTCGGCCTCTTGGCTTTGCTTTCTGGTCACTCTTCTTTTTGGCTCAGTCTCTTCCTGACTCTCATCCCTTTTCCTCTTTTCCTCCACATTTGCTATGTGCGAATAGATCGAGGATTCATCAACAGGAGACTTCCAGGCAGTCTTCTGCATGATTGCATCCCTAGCCCTCACTAAAGCCTCAATGGAATAATTTCTTTGGGGTCGAGGTCTAGGCACTTTTTCATCTTCCTCCTCAACAGGTTCTAATCGTGCAGCTGATGTACTTGCATTATTGCCAGATAAATCTTCATAAAACTTCTTCATTCCCCCCTTTCCCCAATTCACAGGCAGAGGAAGGCGGGTCCTGAAGTCACATAAGTTCTTATCGATATCTATCACCAGTTGATGCTCTTTTGCTAGCTTAAGCTCTTCACAGACATATGAAAAATGCTCTTGTGCATCACACCATACGCATCTCTTAGCCCCTCCAAACCCACCAGTCGCTCGTCTCTCAAAAGGTCCAGTGTTTCTTTGAAATGTAGGTTGCACTGGTGGTGTAGGTATTTGTTGGGCAACAGGCTGCACTGGAGGTGCAGGCTGTGGCATCACATAGCCTTGCATATTTGGAATGGGCATAGTGCCTCTCTGTAATGTATCTGCATAACTCGTACTCGCGTGAGGAGGAGTGGGGTCATGATATCCCATAGAATTAACTTTATTGTGAATACTCGCCATCTCTTTTGACATAGACGCTTGCATCGTAATAAGATTCTCTATCTGTCGACTGAGAATCTCAACCTGTAACTCCATTGGCGATCGTGAAGTGGATGCAACACTAGCAAAAGCTGACGCTGCAGGCACATTCGGAATCGCCGGAAGTGGAGCTTCCCTAGGCGGTTGTGGTGTTACCGCTGCAGGTCTATCGTATAACACCGCCTGGCGTTGCCTCATTTGGGCAACTGCTTCTACCTCTCTCCTCACTACACCCCAATCTTCAGTCAATCCAAACCTCTTCCCAGGCTCTTCAATCCTCCTTTCGACCTCAGTCCTGTCTTCAAGACTTAAGATCCTAAGGAAAGATATAACTAGGTCAGGTCTTAAAGCATCTAAATCGGCTTGTGGAAGTTGTTCATATCTTCTCAAGAACTCATTCAAAAGTTGAGTGAGGGATGCAGTGGGCTTCGGAGAGCTTATCCACCGCAAGAACCCTTCTCTACTGTGTTGGGAAAAATCTTCTAGATAAAACAGTTTATGCAATTCTTTTCTGAATTCGGCCCAAGGCTTTGCTATATGTGCTGTAATAGGGGCTAAAATGGATCCTGATACTACCCGTGCGAAGTAATGTGTAAACACATCCTCGGGTAGACCATAAATCCGTGCCTGTTCCTCAAAAACATCTAGGTACTCGGTTACATTCAAGCCTGTAAACTTTCCTTTTTCTCTCAATACCGCTTGGACTACGCGAGCCCCCTGTTTCTCTATTACTAACTCTTTGAATATATCCTCCATCTCTCTTCTCTGCTCTGTCCTAGAACATAGCACAAAGTCCAGCGTAAGTGGTTCAACTATCTCTCTAAGCTCTGAGTAGAGATCAGAGAAGAGGTTTGATGAGTCACGAGCCAGGAGGTAAAGGTCAGTCTAAGCTCTCTGATTTGCCTAGGCCAAAGTCTAGTCGAACTGTCCTCTCTTCGATTCCCAAGATTTCAATGTATTTTCCCCTCTTCCAATGAGAATTTTCTAATGTTTTCTAACGTTTTGTCTAAGCTAGAAATCAGCAAATCCCTAATCTAAGCGGGAAAAAAAAACTCATACGTATGGACTATACTAATGCAAATGTGGATGCTCAAACTCAAGTAGCAAGACAATCTTTCTGTTTCAGCAGTGTATGTGAAGTAATGCAAAATTTCAAATAACTTGAAATGCTGGTACCTGAAATCTCTGTCCGATGCCGAGGTTCTTGTCTCTTTCCTCAAGGAGTAGGTGACGCGATGAGGATCACCGGGCAACCGCCTCGCTTCACGTCGGGTTCAGGTGTCGGGAAGAAGGAGGTCGTGGCGGGAAGCCAGCGCGTGGGGTTGGATCAGGCCCCGCTCTAGTGCACCGTTCCCGCTGTCCTACGAGCGGCATCTGCGCGCTGGGCGCCTCGCCTGTGCTCTCCGGAGCATGCGCGATCCTTCATACGTGTGGGATCCTCGCCCCTGGGAAGTGTCGAGACGTGGGACCGTGGGCGTCGGAAAGAGACGACCGGATACCGCAGTGATACACGTGATGTAGATCAAGCTCGACGATACAACAGAAATGAAATAAAGTCTACCAATAAAAATGAATGATACAAAGAGGCCGCTACAGTGCGGGCTGATGATACAATAAAACCGCTACAGTGCGGTGCGATGATACGATATGAAAGCCGCCGCTACAGTGCGGGCTGGCTAGTATATAAAATAGATCCCTCGCTACAGTGTGAGAAATCGCCCACGGGATTCCGCTTCGGTCTTCGCAGTCCAAGCTTTTCTTCACGTCTTCACTTTGGTCCGCTCTTTACTTCAGGTATCCTCAACAGTAGCCTCCCTTCTCTTTACTTCAGATAATCACAAACCGCATAAACCTGGAGAGACGTTTCCACGAGTAATATCCACAGGGTGGGGTACTCTTTATCTTCCGTCTTCAATGCTTTCACTTCTCTTCATATAATCAGAAACCTGGAAAGACGTTCCACAGGGCAGTCCACGGGATGAGGTAAAACACCATTAGTGCCTTTGGTAAAAAAAACCATTAGCTTTGTAGAGATTTGATATCAAAAATAAATTTGTTGATCTCTTATTGCAAGGAACATGTATTTGTAGGGAATTTTATCAAACTAAATGTATAGTCTCGAACACCTTAGATATTATTTTCTACAAAAAAGGCGTGTTGCAATTAGTATCTCTCGTGTTTGGTATGAGCAATTCGAAGTTAAATAGATTCCTGCATTTGCTTTGTTTCAATAATTTGAATCCACTTCTTCACTAAATGATGCAACCATCTATTCATTATGAATCACCTATTCAATTTTCTCTCCTCTTGTCTCTCAACTACCGCCATCAGACAATCGATCACACCCTCTCTCTGAATGTTTTCTCTCTCTCTCCACGAAAAACTACGCATGCTACTGACTGTGAATGTGCCGCCTTCCATGCTTCCCTCTCTCTCTTTATGGAATCCTCCAGATTTTGGGTCCCATGCCAGGATCTCTATTTTTCTCTCTCTCCAACTTGCATTTTCTCTCTTATCCATTTCCTTTCTCTCTCTCTCTCTGTCTCTTTTCCTCTCTCTCTCTCTCTCTCTCTCTCTCTCTCTCTCTCTCTCTCTCTCTCCAGCCCGCTGTATCTGTCGTCCGCCAAAACTCCATCTTTTTCTCTCTCTCTCACATGGCCACGCATCAGCGGATTGCATCTCTACCGGTTCTCTCTTCCAATTTTTCTGCAGCGCCCAAGCCACTTACTCTCTCTTAACTCTCTACAGTTGCGCCGCCATCACACCATTAATCTCTCTACGAGTTCTACCTGCGCCACCAGACGATCTCCTCTCTCTCTACGCCGCAACCGTTAGATTCTCCATCAAGGCCCGAATTCCTCTGGGCATGCCACTACATCTCTCTCATCACACATATGCGCAACTGCGGCTGTAGTATCTCTGATGTCATCTAACCATTTTTCTCTGTCTGCGTGGCAATACAGCAGCCGACCTCTGCCGACTTGTGAGCCATGCTTGACTCTCTCTCGGAGTCTATTTGTAGGCACATCTCTCTCTGATTCTCCAGGTCTTTTGGTCAACACACGCAGCTCTGGCAATCCAATGGTTCTCTCTCTCCCAAGAATCAGCTGCTCTATACAGTGCCGACTGGATCTCTGACGTGGTCAGAAAACGTAGCACGAGTCAATCGTCCATAATCTGTCTTCTGCTAGGCTGCTTTCTCTCTACGAATCTCTGCGAACAAGCTGCCAATAGCACAACAGCGACATTTCGCTCTCTCTCTCTCTCTCTACCAACCGACTCTCTCTCTCTCTCTCTCTCTCTCTCTCTCTCTCTCTCTCTCTCTCTCTCTCTCTCTCTCTCTCTTCTCCAGCGGCGTGCATGCGCGCAGCCGTGGGAGGGGGGAGAGAGAATCTCCCTCTCTCTTTTTCTATTTCATAGGGAACTCACTAAGCCGAATCTCTGTAGTTATCCTCTCCGTATTCATATCCTCCCTCTGATGTGCCTCTCTCTCTACCAAGGTGCACGATAGTAAGGCATGTGCGAGAAAATAAAGCTTAACTGAACAGAAGTGGTACAAAAAAAAAGCATACCTGGAAAGACGTTCCACAGGGCAGTCCACGGGATGAGGAGGAAACAAATGCATTTTGCACGTATTTATAGGCCCCCCCTAGGACTTCCTTCTATAACGTTCTAACCTCCTCAATGAAATTTCTAATTTCGGCGGTATTTTAATTTTTCCATAAACTATGGTTTTGGTTTCACACTGGAGATTTACATTTTAATGGGTTTTTTAGGGTTTGGCCTACAAATACCGCCATTTCCAAGGGTCCGACCTCGGGTTTTTGGTCGAGAAAATTAGGCGTTTGCTCACAATTATCTCAAACTCGCCAATTCATGGGTTTATTTACAGTTTCGACTTAAATTCCAAGGGTTTCCAAGGGTTCAAGTTTGATTTTCATGGGGTAAACTCAGGTTTTCAGGGGTTTTGAAGGGTCAAACCTAGGTTTTTGCATCTCCGATGTCTGATGTTTATATACACGGTTCTCACATACATCTCAAACTTGTTTTCGCATCGCACAATCAATTAATTCGGCCAAAATATGTACAAAATATACCACTCTCTCGATCAAAACATCACACAAAAACTCAAAACCAATGAACTTTTGAAAAAAACTTAGTGCACACTCCCTGCGGGATTTCATCCCGATAGCGGCTGAAGAATCGGCAAAGTACAAGTGATGCTGCATTCTCAGCAAATGCAAAAGGTAAAGGGTCTTCTGAAGGATCAAAGAAGAAGCCAAAGAAGAAAAAGTTCACAGGAAGTTGCTTCTATTGTGAAAAGAAAGGCCATGCCATCAAGGATTGCAGAAAGAAGCAAGCTGATGAACGGAATGGGACTGTAAAATCATCATGGAAGAACAAAGAGTCTGCAAACAACACAGAGCTGGAACTTTGGGTAGCTATTGAAGAGGTATGTTCATCTGCTCAAGCTCGTATTGATAAACCATGGATTTTAGATAGTAGAGCTTCTCGCCATATGACCAGTAAAAAGGATTGGTATAGTTCCCTAGTGCCTCTACGGGAATCCATCAATGTAGTGGTGGGAAATGACTCCAAGTGTCCAGCTGAAGGAACTGGAACCATCTCTTTTATCACTTCTCTAGGTGTTGAGAAAAAGTTATCCGATGTTCTCTATGTACCTACACTCAAAAGAAATTTGTTGTCAGTTTCTGCAATAACAGATCGTGGACTCGAAGTTCACTTCAATAAGAGTGGTGCAGAAATCATGGATTCATCAGGTAATGTTGTAGGTAAAGGCATACGACGGGATAACTTGTATGAGTTAAGTGCTTTAATTGCTACAGAAGATAAAGATGTAAGCAGGTTATGGCACCAACGATTTGGGCATCTTGTTGATATATTTAGGTAGTGATGTGTGTGAACACTCTAGGACTGCCGGGGCACTTTTTTCCCTCTTTAGGAGGTTTTTTTCCCCCGGCTTGTATATACGCCTATTGCCCTAATGGGCTACTTATCTTTGTACATTCTCTAGTAATACATTCAGTCTTGTGTGTTGTGCTCCAAGCTTCTTCTTCTTCCTTGTGCTGTTCGCGTGCTTCCGAAGATGTCTAACTCCAACAATTGGTATCAGAGCAGGTCGTCGCTTCTTCTAGGGCGCCGTCGACACTCCTCCGTTTGCAGTCTCAGATTCGCACGAAATTTGGTGAGCATACTCAAGGTGTTTCCGAGATAAAAACAGCTTTGCTGTGTGGTGCCAAAATTGCGATCTGAGCTCGTTTCGGCCTCCGAACGCACTATCACAGCGCTTGTGCAGGCTATTTCGTCCTTTTGTGCCAAAGGTATATACCAGTTTCTGTTCGCCAGTTTAAGCGTCTCGAAGTCTGCTACAGGTCTAGCAGAACTCGTTTGGGCAGTTCCGTTCAACTTTTTTAGATACAGTCAATTTTCTGCATCAAGGTATTTTAGTCACCGGCCATGGCTGAAAGCAGTGATGTATTCCGTATGTTGGCTGTTGAGGATAAGTTGGATGGTACCAACTACCCATTATGGGCTTATATGATGCGACATGTGCTGGTTGCAAAAGGATTGTGGAACATTGTGCAGGGTGTTGAAAGACGTCCTGTTACACCTGTAACGACAGGTACTGCAAATACAGGTGTTGGAGCTGATGAAGATGGTGTCGAAGATGATATTCCGCAGATTCCTGTTCGTGCTGCTGTTTCTGTTGCACCTACTGCAGAGCAGATTCGTTGGGATGGCAGAGATGCCCAGGCACATGCATTGATAGCTTTGTCTGTCAAACGTGCCATTATTCCTCACATTCTCTCTTGCAGAACAGCAAAGGATGCTTGGGATACACTTACCACTTTGTACCAGGCTAGGAATGAGGCTCGTGTTGCTTACCTCCGAAAACAGTTGGAGAGTGAGCACATGAATGAAGGTGATTCTATGGACAGTTTTCTTACAAAGATCAAAGACCTGAAGGAACAATTGATTTCTGCTGATGAGGTTATACCAGATAGCTCACTTGTGCAGACCGTTCTGAATGGTCTTCCTGATTCATATCAGAGTTTTGCCTCTACTCTTCGGTTGATGATGAAAGGCAATCCGAATGCCTTGTCATTTGAGGAATTAGTCTCTGTTCTATTGCAGGAAGATCAGTCCAGGCAGAACAGGTCCATTATGCGTGTTGCAGATCAAGCTTTCCTGGCTAGTCAGAAGGGCAAAGGAAAATGGAGCTCTTCTACTAGTAAGCAGAAATCTGCAAATGCTGCACATTCGAAGAACCAAGACAAAGATGAGAAAAAATCAGAAAAGCAGAAATTGTTTTGTAAGTACTGTAAAGGCAATGATCATATCATAAAGAACTGTCCAAAACTGGCTGCTAAAGAGGCAAAGAAGAAAGAGGCTGGAATGGTTGTTGCAGAGGCCTCTACACCTAAAACAGAGTCTGCAAATCTTGTGCAGGAAGAAGAATGGGCGTTTACTACTGTCTGCAGTTTTGACCCATCTTCTCCTGATCAGTGCATGTCTGCAGTAGACTCAGATGTTTGGTACTTTGACAGTGGGGCGACCAAACATATTACCTCGCAGCGCAGTTTCTTCTCTTCACTTGAGCCTGCTCCTACAGGGAATACTGTCACATGCGCCAATAACTCCTCTTATCCTGTTATGGGAGTTTGTAAGATCATTCTGACTACTGCTGATGGTAGTTCTTTCACTTTGTCAGATGCTTTATTTGTGCCAGGGATCAAAAAGAATCTGTTATCAGTTTCTGCATTAGCCAAGATTGGCTTGGTTGTGAAATTTGTTGATGACAGGTGTACAGTACATGATCTCTCAAATGGCGATGTGATTATTGCTTCTGGCATTTTATGTCGTGGGCTGTATAAGCTCATAGACTATGAAAGATCTGTGAATGATTCGGCATGTGCAGTTCATGATTCTCAGGCTATCTCAGATGCAAAGCTTTGGCATGCACGCTTTGGTCATCTGAATTTTGCTAGTTTGTTACGCCTGCAGAAATCTGAAATGGTATCCTCTTTGCCCAGACTTGAGGCACCTGGAAAACATGTTTGTGAAGGCTGTATTTTGGGCAAAATGCAGCGTTCTTCCTTTCCAAAAGATGGTTCAGTTCGGGCTACGCAGAAATTGCAGCTTGTACATAGTGATGTCTGTGGTCCTATGCAGACACCCTCTTTTGGAAATTACCTTTACTTCGTGACTTTCATTGATGATTTTTCCAGGCATGCATGGGTATATCCACTCAAAGAAAAGTCCGAAGTGTTCATGTGCTTCAAACAGTTTTTGGTTTTAGCTGAAAATCTATCAGCATGTAAAATGGGCACCCTCCGTTCTGATCGAGGGGGGGAATATATGTCTTCAGATTTTAATGCATTTCTGGCTGAACGTGGGATAAAACACCAATGTACAGTGCCGTATACACCTCAACAGAATGGAGTTGCTGAACGAAAGAACAGGTCACTCATGGAGATGGCGAGGTGCATGGTCAAAAGTCAGGCTTTACCACATAGTTTCTGGCTTGAGGCTGTCATGTGTGCAACATATGTATTGAACAGGTGTCCCACTAAAGCGTTGCAGTCTATCACTCCATATGAGGCTTGGCATGACCGCAAGCCATCTGTTGCTCATCTGCGTGTTTTTGGTTGTTTGGCATATGCATTAGTGCCTGAACAACATCGCAGAAAATTGGATGATAAGGCAGTAAAATGTATTTTTGTTGGGTACAGTTCTGAAAGTAAAGGCTATCGTCTGTATCATCCACAGACTAAACGCATTCTGGTTAGCCGTGATGTTGTCTTTGTGGAAGATGCTATTCAGCCATTGCTTTCATGTACTAAGGAGACATCTGTTAGCTCCAAAGACATGTATGATACTTTGATGCCTCTTTTTACAGGAGGACAGGCTAGTGCTGGTCCTAATGAGGCAACTTCTCAGCCTTTGCAGGTTTCATATGATGATGCAGATCATTCCATTTCTGATGCAGATTTACATGATGCACTTGTTGATGAGAGAGCTGATATTGAGCAGGCAAAAACTATGCCAAAATGGCTGGTGCAGACTTTGCGTGACAGCAAATTAGATGCACCTTTGTCATATCGTACTCGTTCAGGCTCTCATAGTGCCTCCTTTGCATCAGATTGCTATGCTATGGCTGCATCTAGTCTCTGTGATGAGAATGAGCCTGTTTCTTTTGATGAAGCACAAAATTCAGAAAATTGGATGGCTGCTATGCAATCTGAATATGATGCTATAATGAAGAATGGTACATGGTCTTTATGTGACTTGCCTCTTGGCAAGAAGGCCATTGGCACTAAGTGGGTATACAAGCTGAAGCGTAAACCTGATGGTACAATTGACAGGTATAAGGCTAGGCTTGTTGCAAAGGGTTATGCGCAGGAAAGAGGCATTGATTTTGATGAGACCTTTGCACCTACATGCCGTATGACTACTGTTCGGAGCATTTGTGCACTTGCAGCCCATCATGGTTGGAATGTACATCAGTTGGACATTAAAACAGCATTTCTGAATGGTGACTTGCATGAAGAAGTGTATGTTTTTCAGCCCCGTGGCTTTGTGCAGAAAGGGCATGAAAACCAGGTGTGCAGGTTAAAGAAGGCGTTATATGGTTTAAAGCAAGCACCACGTGCTTGGTATGAGAAGATACATGCCTATCTGATTGCACATGGTTTTGAGAACAGTCCAACTGAAAGCACCTTATATGTTAAACGTGCTAATGATGTGCTTCTGATCATTGTTGTCTATGTTGATGACATGCTGCTCACTGGTCCTATTGAGACACATATTGCTGATTTTAAGGCTGATTTGCATGCCTCATTTGAGATGTCTGATTTGGGGCATTTGCATCACTATTTGGGCATTCAGTTTATGCACGTTGATGGTGGAATGGCTTTGTGTCAAACGAAATATATTGACACATTATTGCAGTGTTTTGGCCTTGAAGACTGTAAGCCTATTGCCACTCCTATGGAGACAGGTTTACGATTGAGTCTTCATGACGCTGGAGATGCATTTGATGCTGTTCTCTATCAGCAGGCTGTTGGATGCTTGATTTACTTATGCATTACTCGGCCAGATATTCAGTTTGCTGTCTCACAGATGAGCAGGTTTATGCATTGCCCAGGAGTCACGCATTTGAAAGCGGTTAAGCGCATCTTTCGCTACTTGAGTGGTACTCGGCTACTTGGGTTGTTTTATCCCAAGGGGGGATCACTACCACCAGATTTGCATGCTTTTTCTGACTCAGATTGGGCTGGTTGCTATGACACTCGTGTGTCCACCAGTGGTTTTTGCTTCATGCTTGGTAGCTCATGTATATCTTGGTTGAGCAAGAAGCAGCCTACCGTGGCCACTTCCAGTTGTGAGGCTGAGTATAGGGCAGCTTTCACAGCGACTGTTGAGTGTGTGTGGCTCAGACGCCTTATGGCTGATTTGGGTGTTGGCCAGTCTTCTGCCACCACCATCTTCACTGACAGTCAGAGCGCATTGGCAGTTGCGAGGAACCCTGTGTTCCATGCTCGCACTAAGCACATTGAGGTGCATTATCACTATGTCAGGGAGAGGTTCTCTGCTGGGGAGATCAGCTTGGCATATGTTGTTGGCAGTAGCCTTGGTACATCAGGAACTACAAGACGTGAAAGTCAAAGAAGGGAGTCAGAGCGAAGGGACAGCACGAGCAAACAGGGCAGTCAAAGAAGATCTGGCAAGTAGGCCAATATTTTTTCAAGACATTAATGCAAATCAGAGAGATGGACATGCAGGGAAGAAGAGCAAGTAGGGAGCTTGAAGATATGTATGGCAGATCACTAGAAGAAATTCCTACAACAACAGTGATTTTTATCACTAATAATCATTGTAAATCTCATTTCACATTTTTGTAGCTCCATTTTGTGCAAGCCAAGGAGTCCTTGAGCTTGAGGAGCCTTAGAAGTAGTTGCGTATCAATTTTCATAATTTTTAGACTTCGTTTGAGCCCTCAAATAAGCCCTGGAACCTAATTTTTAACTAGGCCGGACACTAGGTCTGGACAGGGCCAAAACTAGTCAAAAACTATAAAAGGAGCTAGAGAGCTCATTTTTGAGGTTAGATTGTAATTGGAATGAACTTGTAAGAGCTTGTGAAAGTAATCTAAAGAACTCCATCGATTCTCTCTCTTTGTCTTGCCGTGTGTGCGCGTGTGTGTGTATGTGTGTGCATGCTCGTGTGCTTCTCACTCACGCACTTGTGCCGCCACTTGCTCGAGGTCTTCATACCATCCTCACGTCTTCCCGGATTGACATTAAAGGAGGTGCTACTCATCACTGAGCTACACCAAATTTTGGCGCCGTTGCCGGGGATCGAGCTTTGAGGACGAGCGTGTGATGGTAAGACGTAGAGTTGACGCGTTGGAGTTGTAGGTATTTTCTTCACTCTCATCGATTTTCTGTTTACTTTCTTCACCATCTTCATCATCATCATCATCATCACCATCTTCCACCTCCATCTCCATCATCGCGAAAATTTCAGTTTTTTTTTTACTATATCCCCACCTCCACCTCATTTCCCTCATTTCACTTGTGAGAGAGAGCGAGAGAGCGAGCTTGCGTGTGCTGTTTTTGCATGTTTTTTGAGTTGTAGTGCAGGTACAGGTCACATCATCGTCCCCAGCACTCTGCGCAGGTACGGATTTCGAAGCAACTGTCTGTGTGTCGCCGGGTTCTGTCAATCGCGACCGATAGAAAAGTTCATCTAATTGCTAAACAAAGTGCATATCCATGACCTACAAGCCTAGAGCTCCCCAAAAATGTGTTTAGTTTTTTGAAATTCCACAGATTTCTGTCAATCGCGATCGACACGTCAATCGCGATCGACAGACCACGACGGACAGACCTGTCAATCGCGATCGACACATCAATCGCGACCGACAGGGTCAACGACCGACACAGTCAACGATCGACACGGTCAACGACGGATTGACCACGACCGACAGAGCCTACGCGTGACACGTGTCAATCGCGATCGAGTCATCAATCGCGATCGACCAGTCCATCGCGACTGACAGCCCACGACGACTCTGTCAATCGCGACCGACACGGTCAACGACGGTTTGACCACGACCGACAGACCTCACGACCGACCTGTCAATCGCGATCGACTCGTCAATCGCGACTGACAGAGTCAACGATGGTTTGACCACGACCGACAGACCTCACGACCGACCTGTCAATCGCGATCGACACATCAATCGCGACTGACAGCCACGACGGACCTGTCAATCGCGATCGACACGTCGATCGCGACTGACCTGTCAATCGCGACCGACAGACTTTGCGAACACGTTAGAAGGGCAAATTAGGTCAAATTTTTGTGAAGAAAAAAAAATAGTGGTATTAATATTGACTAAGTGTGGGGCAAACACTAGGGTGTAGTATTGCATCGCAAGGACATGCCATAAGCAACTCGAGAAATTCCTGATTATCTGTTAGGTTGATGAATCCTGTCTTAACCCCCTAAACCCTGAACAGACATAACTTTCTCATACGAAATCCGTTTGCGGTGATTCTTGTTTTGTTGGAAAGCTCGTGGGGAGTACAGGATTATTAGGTAGGGTATTTTGAAAGTGATCATACCCAGGGGGAACAAAAATTCAGGGATCTCTAGAGTTGTGTCAAAAAGGCCATAGTGTAAATTGATGAAGTGTTGCATGAATGAAAGTGTTTGGTTCTGTCTTTTGAATTTAAGTCTTGAGCTAATCTCGGGCTTTTTACAGGTCCTTTGAGAGCATTGAAGGGTACACGAAGCAAGAGTAAGTGCAGGCTTGGGAACACGTGTCCTGGGCACACCAGGGCAACAACTCAAAGAAAGGACCTCAAGGTTGGAAATTCTCAACTTCCTCTATCAATTCCTAGCGTAGGCTAAGAACGACGAGAGGTAGGAGTCCATCAGAGCGACGATAGGCAGGTATCAAGTTGAAGGCTACTTAAAAAATCAAGTTCAAGCTAAAAAACCTAATCTCTGTACTGTCGGTAACATAAAGGAAAAGAACCTAATATAGAACGGTCAACCTGAAAGTGCGCAGAACATTCAAGTGTTCCTGACGACGAAATATCAGATAAGACCTTAAACACGAGAAATAACTAAAAAGAATCAAGTGACTGATACCAATTGATTGGCAACGAGGTTGTACTCTGGGCAAAAAATTGGGTTAATCAGTTAGGCATATGAACCTTAGATCAGGACGACACCTAGTAAGAGAGAGGCAAAGCCTTAGGTCTTCGGAGGCTAGTGTCAATCATACTGCAAGGTCTTGGGCCCAGCAGTTGAGTCACCACTCTCACTACCCTAGCTCGGATACCAGTGAATCAGGGATGTCTCAAGGCATGGACAGACCTACGGGAAGTTCAGGTGTGCCTTACCTGTATAGGGTGGAAGGCCCTTACAAAACGCAGCTAGAGTACCTTAGGACCAACCGATTAGGTGCTAGCATCTATGAGGACGGCCTAGGAAGATCCGTGGTCCAGATTAAAAACCCTGGCCAATCCATAGGGCTAGAGCACCCAGCTGTCAAGTTTGAAAACGGTGCATACCTGGACAAAGAAGGAACCATATACGTAGTCACGAGTCACCCAGACAGGGCGGATGAATTTGGAAATGTAATCTCAGAAGCAGACTTAGGTGACTTGGAACAAGGAAACGTGGGAGTAGAACCTAGAACACCCCGAGGCAAATCTGTTCTTACTAGGATTATCACACCAGAATGGATCCCACAGGACAATAAGAGTATAGACCTGCTGCTAAACCAAGAAACCGATGAAGCCTTTTGGAGGTATAAATCAGACAAGCCAATTGATCTAGGGACAATCATGGTCTATGAGTTTAAGGACCCTGATAGCCCAGGTAGAGTGACCTACTTAGATCACGCTTCGGAAAGGATCTTTGTAGTGACAGAAAATGATAAGCATGCTTACACTTGGAAGGGTGAATTTATTTTTCCCCAACCAAGACCAAATGTATCCTATGGTCACCCTGGGGCTGGAACATCTCAAGCTCATGGTACGCAAAGAGACAGAAGTAGAGATAGACCAGAAGTAAGTTTTGCCAACCCAGTGGGCAGAGAAAGAACGAGAACGAAGGCGAATAGGGTAGAACCTGAGATGCTTAGAGCCCACAGGAACCAAAGAAATTTAGATGGATTCCCTCTGCCGAGGCCTAGAGAGCACACAAGAACTTTGAGACCAACCCAGCTAGTTAAGTCCATGAAGAATTACTTTGACGGCACAGGAGATCCCTATGATCATGTGGCAGAGTTCAAGCAAGTCTTGAGAGCTGAACAAGTGGAAGATCTGTTCACGCAGTACAACGCCTTCGGTCTAACCCTTAGGAACACAGCACTTACATGGTTTCAGCCATTGGATGAGTGCCAGTTCAGGAGCATAGACCAACTCCTAGAGGCTTTCATTGTAGAGTTCTCTAAGAGTGGCATAAGACACAATACATCCTCATTGATTCACAGCTTCAAACAGACCCCCCAAGAGACTGTCAGATTGGCCGGAAGGAGATTTAGACAATATCTTGAAAGGTGCCCTATTTCGGAACTACCCACATCTGCTAAACAAGTAGCCTTATTCCTTGATGGATTGCTGAGTCCAAAATTGAGATCCTACGTGTATCTGAAAGACCCTAGGACAATAGAAGAGTGTGTACGTATATGCATTGACATTGAAGATAACCTAGGAGAAGAGCTAGAGCTGTCCAAAATTTACAAAGATTCAGACAGTGCATCTAGTCACTCTTCCACGCAATCCACATCAATTGAGGAACTGGCTGAGAAAGTGGCCCAAAAATTAGGTGTGACTAGCAAACAAATTCCAAGGTTTGCTCCTGTGAAAAGGTGCTATACATGCGGTGGTGACCATATGGCGAACGTCTGTCCCATTATGGCTCAACCCCAAGTAAACCCTAGTAGCCAGTACTGCATTATCGAACGAAGATACACAAATCACACCGCACAAGATTGCCCATACAACAAGCAGGCAGTTAGGCAACCCTACCCTCAGCCCTACCCGCAACAAGGAAGATACCAGAACCAGTACCCTCCACAGCCATATGGCAGGCCACAACAAAATTATCAACCACAATACCAAAACCAGCAAAGGCCTCAGCCTGTGTTAGCCCAACAACCTCCAGCTCCCTCCAACGCAATCCCTGTTAAGTATGCAGCTGCAGAGGAAAACCTGAATAGAGCTATAGTCCCCGTAACACCATTGCTTTCAGAAAGTGATCCTAGCGACCATAGTTTTGACTCTACACATGTTGATAGCCCCCAGGCTTACTACATGCAATCTCCCGAACATGGTGAATCCTACTATAGTGAAGAGCCAAATGAACCTAGTTGGGAATCCGATTACACAAACATCATGTATGCAAACCCCAACTCTAGGCCTCAACCTAGGCAGGTAAGACCTCCATTCCCAAGAGGTCCGTGCTACAGATGCCAAGGAGATCACTTCATCCGTGACTGTCCCTTACCGCCACCCACACAACCCCAGTCGGTAACGATCCAAGGCTATTGTCAAGAGTGTGGAAAGGAGCATCTCTTACGAGATTGCCCTAAGAATCCTAATAATATGCCAAAAATCACTCCTATAAACGTTATTGGGTTAGTTGTAGACTCCACAGGGAGTGTGACTTCCACTACACCAGTTCAAGTGGTCACAAGAGCCCAAGCGTTGCAGCAAAACCAAGCTGTAGGTCAGGAAAAGAGCTCAGAAGTTAGTGAAACGGAAAGCATAACCAAGAAGAGAACTAGGGCCTGGAGAGATAGTCGGGAAAGAATGAAAAGACAATGGGCTAAAAAGATGAGTGAACTTGAGGAAAGCATAAGAGAAACCAAAGCTAGGATAACTGAACTCACAGCTCAAACTCCCTCTCACATCACCCCGCCTCCACCACTACCATCTCCCTCCGACTCACCACCTTCCCCACCGCCTCATCAAATCCCACCACCCCCTAGAGTAGGATCAGTGTTAGCTGATCCCACTCCTGAAGACTTAGACATGATGCTCAAAGCATATCAGGCCAGAATCCAAGAAGGGCCAAACGTCACGGATCATGCCAAGTGCTATCCTAGAGCTGACCTAGAAATAGAAAGAACCAAGCTTTGTGCTAAAATGGTCGCATTGGCTCAGACTATGTTTGAAGCTAGTCGCCTATTCAATTACTCAGGCTCAGCTACGACTCAACTACACCTGGATGGACTTCTAGAGAAGTTAGAGGGCATAATTGCAAGATCTGCCAAGGAAGAAAAAAATCAAGGAAGAGATAAGGCAAGCAACAACATGAACCATTCCCCACAGGAAGCTTATGTACCTAATTCCACTAAACCAGACTACCCCCCTTCACTAGAAAGAATGGAGAGGCCAATAGCACAGTCAGAAAAGGAACCTACCCCTCAAAGAAAGGAAAGGGCAAGAGAACGGGTAAGCCAGCCTCTTCAGGAAACCCGTGGGCCTCCTCAAGAAGCTTATCCTCCCCCCCAAAAGGCAGATGAGCCTCCCTCGAAAGCTCAAGTACCTCCACAGGTTGCCTACATTCCTTCTCAGGGGATGTGTGAGCCAGTTCGGAAAAGTAATAGAATAAGTAATCCTCCCCAAGAAGCTTGTGCTCCAGCCATTTGCGAGAACGAGGAGAGAGTCAACAATAGAATCAGCCCTCCTTCACAGGTTGCTTATGCGCCCAATTCTACGGAGCCAGACACTTCTTCTTCTATGAATCGGTTTGCACCAGACTTCCTACGAGAGATTCAAGAAGACAAATGGGATAACGAAAGCGAGGTCGCCCCTCCTTTTGAACTTGTGGACGATGCACACGACCAATTCCCACAAGACATCCCATCTATTTACGGGGAACAGGAGAGTACTCAGTCTCACGAGAGATTGGACTTTGAATCCAATTCCATACAAGAGCTACCCCATTTCACAGGCCCATGGGAAGCTAAGTCCACCTGTATGAGAGCCCCCACAGTCATGGTAAGAAATGAAGATTCAGTCATACCTAGGAACACAGAGGTAGTGAAGAACACTAACGTGCAGTGTAACCTCAAGTTAAAAGAGCTACTCAAGGTTAGACCTGAATTATGGAAACATGTAGCCAAACAAGTACCCGAGATAGCAAAACCTCGTTCCCAGGTAGGATCCCATAGGACAGTGCCAGAAATTCCCTTGGATAAGATAGGAGATATGTGTGAAGGTGAAGAAGGGAACACCTATCTTCCCATCACCTACCAGGATTACACCACGAAGGCAATTTTGGACTCAGGTGCAGGAGTTGCAATTGCCACTACCTCCTTATGGAAGCGTTGGGGCAAACCGGCACTCAGGCCAACGAGAATGAAATTGCAGATGGCCGATGGTCACATAGAGAGACCCCTAGGATTGCTAGAAGGAATAACTCTCACCACTTGTGGTGTCGAGTTTGAGCACACATTTGCCATATGCGACTTCAGCAAAAATCATGCCTACGAGATGATTTTGGGACGACCATTTATGCGACAGTTGCAAGTGGTACAGGATTGGGGAACCAACTCCTTGTACCTGCAGCACTTAGGTGTTACAACCAAAGTCAATCTCAAGGATTATTCTCATAGAGATGTCCCTCCTATCCAATGGAATCCCATCCATAGAGCCAAAGATGATACAGAATCGGTGCATTCCATAGGGTCTGGATCCTCATGGATGCATGAAGATACTCACTTATGGATGTGCAAGGTAGCAGTAGAAGAAGAGAAGAGAGAGAAAGCCAGAGAGGTAGGTGCGAACGAAACTCATAGACCCATTCAAGACCCAGCCTATGCACCTGTAGTTTTTCCCGACGAAGAATTTGAACCTCACGGTTGGGCAAAAATCTTAGCAACAATGGACGTAGCCATCAACGAAGAACAATGGACACCGCACTGCGATGAGGATGGCTATGATATTTCAGTCTTCTCCATAGAGCCAATCATGGGAGAGGCAGTTCTAGAAGAATGCGAACCTAGCCCTGATGCATGTGAGGATGCAAGTGACTCCGATCTAGAGTCAATCATTATGGACCCACCATTTGCATCAGATGAAGAATACTTCCATGAAGTAGAATTTCAACCCCAGAGGCATGGAGAAGTTACAAATGATGTAAGGTTAGCAACGCATATGACCCCTAAGGGAGAAGGAAAGAAACGAAAGAAGAGAGAAGCCTCACCAGAAGAGGAAGAATCTTTGTTTGAGGTCCCTGAAAATTTTAAGAAGTATGAGATAGATGACAGGAGAGTCATGATAAGAATGCCTAAACGAGAGGCACAATCAGGAGAGGCCTATGATAACAAAGAAACCACCAAGAAAATAGTTGTGGCCCTAGAAGAAGGAGAGGAGAGATGTACGTACATAGGCCATGACCTGACAAGAGAAGAAGAGCATGAATTGATTGCCTTGCTAAGAGAATACAGAGATGTATTCGCTTGGAGTTACAAGGATTTGAAAGGGGTTGACCCGGACATATGCTCACACACCATCCCCATGACCTCAGATGCCAAACCCTCTAAGCAAAAGCCTTATACGTATAATGATAATTACGCTGCTAAGATCAAGGAGGAGATAGATAGACTGGTCGAAGCTGGATTTATCTATGAAATTGAGCACACTGAATGGGTATCCCCCATCGTAGTGGTGCCCAAGAAGAATGGCAAGCTGCGTGTGTGCATTAACTTGAAAAAGGTTAATGCCGCCACAATTCGAGATAACTATCCGCTTCCCATAACAGAACATCTCTTAGAAAGAGTGGCAGGCAAGGAAGTGTACAGTTTCCTTGATGGATTTTCGGGCTACAATCAAGTAGCCATAGCTCCAGAGGATCAGCATAAGACAGCCTTTGCCACAGAGTGGGGCATTTTTGCTTTTAGAGTAATGCCATTTGGGCTTACCAATGCACCAGCTACCTTTCAGAGGCTGATGTGCCATGTGTTTAAGGAGTTCCTGAGGAAGAGTTTAGAAGTCTACGTTGATGATCTTTGTGCTCATTCCAACATTAGACACACCCATATCCCTGAACTTAGACAAATCTTTGACAAATGTAGAGAATATCAAGTTTGCCTGAACCCAGAAAAGTGCGTTTTTATGGTCAGGCAAGGCAAGATTCTAGGACACATAGTGTCAAAGAATGGCATATCTACTGATGAAGAGAAAGTGAGAGCCATAGCAGAGCTACCGAGGCCAAGGAATGTCAAGGAAGTACAAGCTTTCATGGGGCATTGTGGTTACTACCGCCGGTTCATTCACATGTATGCCGTCATTGCAAAGCCCATGTACGGACTTCTGACTAACTTTGAATGGACTGATGAATGTGAGAACTCCTTCCAGGAGCTCAAACGAAGATTATGTTCAGCACCAATCCTGACCACGCCAGATTGGAATAAGCCATTCCATGTTCATGTGGATGCATCCAATTATGCCATTGGGTGCGTGCTTGCACAACCTACTGGTGAAGGTAATATGGATCTACCAATTGCTTATGCCAGTAGACAATTGAATGCAGCTGAACGGAATTACACCACTACGGAGAGAGAAGGATTAGGCATGGTATACGCAGTTAAGAAATTTAGACACTATTTGCTTGCAAATAAGTTTAAATTTTTTACTGATCATCAAGCATTGTTATATCTCGTAAACAAGCCATGCAATACAGGAAGATTAGTGAGATGGTTTCTCTTGCTAATGGAATATGACTTTGAGGTTGTGGTAAGAAAAGGTAGGACTCACTTGAGAGCAGATCATCTCTCTAGGCTCACATCGGGAGAAGCCCCACAAGGAGTGCCAGATGACCTCCCTGATGCTTACTTATTTAATTTGGAAGTTGTACCGCAGTGGGCTAAGCCACTAGTGCCAGTATTGACTTACGGGCCTAACCATCCAGTGGTAAATACAAGGAATAGAGAGGTTGTAAAAGCCCAAAAGTACCACATCATGGCAGGAAGCATGTACAAGCATACAGATCAAGGGATCTTGGCTTGTTGCGTAGAAGAGGATGAGTACGCTAAATGGTTGCAATTAGCACATGTAGGTGCATTAGAGCAACACTACTCAAAGCAACGAACTTTACAGACCCTAAAGAGACTCGGAGTACATTGGCCAACTATGGAAGCTGATGTCCAAAAGTGGTGCAAGGAATGCCCAATCTGTTGCACTAAACCACCTGTGGAACATGCCACTCTCTATCACGTATCCATTGTGCCAGATTGGAGTGAACCTCTAGTATCATTCTTGAGGACAAACACATTCCCTCCAGACATGACTCTAGCTAGGAAAAGAAGCTTAGAACAAGAAGCCCAAGATTATTCACTCATTGGTGATAATCTATATAAGCGAGGTAAAGATGGTTACCTGAGGCTATGTGTCCATAAAAGTGAGTATCTTAAGATCTTAGAAACTGCTCACCAAGGTGTAGCAGGAGGACACTTTGGACCGGATCGGGTGATCAAGGCAATTCTATTTGCGGGCTTCTGGTGGCCTACCCTTCACATGGATGCACATACCTATGTGAAACGGTGTGATATCTGTCAGAGGACTCAGTATCCTATACGCAAAGATGAGATGCCACTAAAACCTATGATGGGTGGACGTGCATTCTCTAAGTGGGGAATAGACTTCGTAGGTCCTATTAACCCCCCAGCTAAAGGTTCTCATGCGGAATATATCATTGTGGCAACAGATTATCTCACCAAGTGGGTTGAGGTAAAAGCTACAACCAAGAACGATGCTCAAACAACTGCCAAATTCTTGTTTGAGAATGTATTCACAAGATACGGGCTACCTATAGAGCTTGTAAGTGATAGAGGCACTCATTTCTTGAACGAAGTGATTGAAAATCTACTCCGAGAATTCTTGGTAATACACAAGAAGTCTGCCCCTTATCACCCCCAAGCTAATGGACAAGCTGAGAGCACTAATAAGATTTTATGCAATGTACTGACGAAATTAGTGAACACTAAACGCTCAGATTGGGACAAACAGCTACACCATGCTGTTTGGGCATACCGGGTGGCCTACAAAACGGTACTCCAAGCCACTCCCTTTCAGATGGTATTCGGTCAAAACGCTGTGTTACCCTTGGACTTCTTGATCCCTACATTGAGAGTAGCACAAGAGCACGAATGGACAGGTCATGAGCTCTCCTCTAGGATCTTTGATCTTGAACGATTAGGAGAAACAAGATTGAGAGCCGCTGCAGGAATATATGCAGCCAAGAAGAGACAGAAGGCATATTTCGATGCCCATGTGAAGGATAAGGGCTTGAAAGCAGGAGATCTAGTTTTAGTCTATACACTGAAACAACACGCAAGGAAGCTAGAAAAGAGAGGCTACGGACCTATGATTATCAATAGGATCTCCACAAGTGGAGCTGTGCAATTAGCCACATTAGAAGGTGATGTTCTCCCTAACTATATTAGCGGATGCAGAGTCAAGTTGTATCAGGAACCCCTCACGGAGGAAATGCTCAGCCGACTCAACACTGCTAAGAAACGCAAAGAGGAAGAAAAGCGAGTTCGAGAAGAAGCTCAAGCTGAAGCTTTAGAACGCATCAGAAGGATGAAATTACGAAGGCAAGGCAGAGATCAGCCTGGAGCGAATGACTATGCAGACCAAGGATTTCCCATAGCCATGTGTGAAGTTGCAGGAACAAGCTCGCATAGGATAATTGATAGACGTCCTTTCATAACCTTAGATATAGGACAAGGGAAGCATGCAAGGACCGTGAGGGCCTTGATTGACTCAGGTGCAGCCACTAGTGCTGTTAAATTGTCTTACTGTCAAGAGTTGCAGTTAACTATCAATCCTGTGGAAGCATATCTCATAGGATTAGGAGGTGTGGAAACCCCTTGCATGGGCGAGGCGGAACTTCCCCTTTACATTCATGATGAGGCAATGACAGTTAAAGTACTGGTATGTCAAGATGATGATCTCACTGAACCTCTAGTCTTGGGTCAAGATTGGATCTATGACCAAGCAATTAACTTAAACCTAAGAAGTGGACTTCTCCAGGTTTGGGTCAATCATAGTCGAGTTACAGTAGAATTAGACAATGGAGCACTCAAGGAACTAGGAAAGACACAGACTCTTGGTCCTTCCAGGGGTACACATAAAGATGACCATGCTGTTCTTGTTCAAAACCCTGTGTTGCAGAGGAATGACATTTGCAAAAAAGGAGCCAGGGATGCAACGGATCTCCCTCCTTTTCCAAAGGCCCGAAGGAGGCAGCAACCAAAGGCGGATCACAAGCAGAAGAAGCAGAGTACTACCTATATCCGAGATCAAAAATACCTGCGCAGCAGAATGTCCCAGAAAATAATCCAAATGTGGGTGCGGAAAGGCGAACGACCGGGTGCACCACCGTCAACTACGCGGGCAAAGCCTCTTATTAGTAACCAACAACACGACGCTAATAAGAAGTCTTTCAGAAATTCTTCTGCTAAAGTAAAATCAATTTGGGTGCCCAAGAAGTCGATGAAGGCAAGCCCACAATCTAGACAAATTTGGGTGCCTAAGGCTTGCTTGAGGGCACAAGTAGTTACGCCAAGGCCACAACCTATGCAACATAACCCTTCTACGAGTACAACCAGAATTCCCTCGTGCTCAACACTTAGGAACACACCAAAACCCATGAGCATGCATAAAATCACTTATAAGTGGGTCCTTAAAAGGCCCCATTCCCAAACGGCGACACCGACACAGCTCTCTAGAGTCCCTACGAAACCGAAAGCAAAGCCCATTCACTGCATTTGGCAGCCTAGGGCATGTAATAAACCCCCCGACCCCAATTTGTAAATTCATAACCCACTTACTAACGACAATAGTTTCCTAGGACAACACTATCACTAACTACACACACTGCCTTCATGCACTTACTAACCACTAACTCACCATCTACCTTATGTTAATGATAGTAACGGGGACAACAACGGATTTATTTTGTCCATTACAATGTTAACACTTGGTTCTATATTCTCACAGAACCAATCAGCAAACAGGGCCATGGCAGAAGCAGGTACCAGCTCTCAAGCCGGATCTGGTCCCCAGATCGTGGACATAGAAACACTTCTCCTTGAGCCACGTCTCACTGCAAGACCGCAAGAGCTTCAAGAAGTGCATGTGCTCCCCATCCAGGATCCTCCTCAAGGACACACTTCTCAAGTAGGTAAGCATGCGCATTGGTTCAGTGACGTTGCTGGACCACTGGGCGATGGAACCTACTTCTGGGAAGCAGAATTGGAATTCAATGGCAAATGGGGTCGATACCACTTTTTCACACGCGAATTTGAAAGCTACCAAAATGCCGAAGTCATGAGATCAGTTTGGGTCAAAGCGGGTGTGGAAAGTTACTTTAGGGCCCACATACCAAAGCCGGATTTTTTACGATGTTCATATCTGATCAGTACAATCACGCCAAGCAGGACCAAAGGAGGCGACAGCACCTTTGTGTTGCCATCACTGCTGCCGGGTAATGAGCTTAAAAGGTTCAAGCTGGACCTCAACCTGGTAAGAGAAGCATTGGGAATGTATGGCATGCACATCCCAACAGAAAAGGAAACCATGGTCCCAGGTCGCATGAAGCACAAGGATCTGAATAAGTTGAAGGATATGGTAGCAATGACACCTACCATTGCGCTTCACCTGCGAACCATCATGCAACACTTTGCGTTTCCCGCCCAAGAACGATTCACAATGCCCCCGAAAAAAATATGGTTCAGTTTATATCTAGCAGAAACCGAAAGCCTGCCCATCAATGTGCCACACTGGATCATAGACCAGATCCACCTAGCGCATCAAAGGTGGAACAAAAAACAGAAGAATGTGCTCCACGGGTGTTGTGCTTTGACCAGAATAATCTATAGATGCTTGGCTTATGACGTGCCTGTTCAGCGGGCACTCGTATGGTCCCGAGTCCAAGAATTCCAAAGAAGACTATCAACAGCAGGTCCCCCATCCAAGAAGATGAGGGGGGGAGTCCAACTACCCTGTGCCCAACCAAGGGGAGCTACCGCTACACCAGAAATCACTCCTCCCCAGACACGACGAGTTAGGCCATTCACGATCCGGCTACCACGACCAAGCACGGAGGGGCCTAATCTGGTGTTTCCACCCATTCCATCCGATTTGGAATTCCCACAGGGATTTACTCTTGAGGACCTCACGGATGAAGAAATTGCCAGATTAATCTATGACTCTAACCTCGAAGCGGAAGCAGCGCGAGCTCAGGAACCACGACCCAAAACAACATCGGCCCCCACCCAACCCCAAGTTGTAGAAGTCGATGGAGATGAACAAGAGGCAGGAGGAGACGAAGAAGAAGCCGACGAAGAACAACAGCAAGAATATGACGAACTCTCCGAGTTAGCAAGTGCCCCAGCATATTCGGCACAAATCAAGAGACTATATCGAACCATGCGACTGGTTCAGGAACAGCATAAGATGTCTCTAGAACAGGGCAAAAGACTCATGAACGACTTGCTAGCGGAGGAAGGTGTGGACGAGTTGTTCATTGAGTCCATGAACCTTCATGCCGACGCCGTGGGACTGGATGAGGCCATTCATGAGGCAGTGGCCTACATCCACAGGTTTGAAAAGAGAGTTCCCGTTCGTCCCAGGAGGTCCGGGAAGCAAATTCACATCAATACATCAGCACCAGGCGAGTCAGCGCAAGCAGAAGAATATCACGAAGCACCGTTGTCACCACCATCCCCACCTCACACTACACAATTCACTCCACCACCGGACACTAGCACCACCACATCCACTACCACTACCATTGTCATGGGCATCCCACTCTCTCCGGGAATCCATTACGGGGGAATCACCATGCCCACCTTCACCACCCTGTTCACCGATATCACATCCACTCCACCCACGATTCCCATCTACAACGTCACTCAAACAGTTGACACGATGGAAACCTCACCTGCCACAGCACCACTTCCTCCCCCCATGACACCTTCCTCACCTATACCCCCTCCACCCACATCTCCGCCTACATCCACATCATTCACCTCTCCCATTCCCGCCCCCATTCCCCCTGCATCTTCACCCTTCCCAGCATTAATTAATGTAAATAACATATTCTTAGCATTAAACCAATGTGTATACCAGCTCCAGCATGAGTACAAAGCTCTGGACAACCGGTATCATGGTCTGGAAACGCACCATCAAAACTTACAAAGACAATTTCTCACTCTACAAACAGAAAATGCAGAACTGAACCAACGCTACACGACGCTTGAGCAGGCTCACCAAACCTTATTGGCGGCCCCCCAACCATCGACAGAATCAGGTGCCAAACAACTAGAAGCTTTGCTCGAGGTATACCAAGCCGATAATCTCAAAGTCCGGCGTAACCTGGCACTTCTCAGAAAACACATGGCGGCCGCCCTAGAAGAAAACAAGAGGCTGCAGCAGCAAAATGAAGCAAATCTAGAAGCAGCAATGGAAGGCTCTCCACACGAAATTGATCCAGAGCAGTTTAAAGCTGTGCCCTCAGAGACAATGAAGACAATCTTGGACAGCTATGCAGATCTATTAGAAGCTCATGATGACTTGGAAAGGGAACGTGATGCGCTGCGCAATCAACTCCAAGAGCAACAGACAGCACCCAAAGTCACAGGAACGACCACGACTTCAGAAGAAGTCATGGCATTGAAAGAGCAGGTGGCCGAATTACAGGCAAGATTACTCACACATGAAAGGCAACCCTCTCCAGTGGTCGAACCTGAACCCGAGGATTTGGTACCCATCGAGGTAGATGAGACGTATGAGGAACCTTACGTTCCTATGCCAATGCCAGGTGGTGAGCAAACCGCAGAAGGAATGGATACATTAGAAATCGAAGTACCTGAGTGGCTCCAAACACTAGAGAAAACGGCATCAACTCATGAAGATCGAGTGGCAGTTCAGATCCAATCTATGGCAAAGATAGAGGACACTATTATTAAATCAGAATACTTCCGCAGCATGTCCCACCATAGATGGATCGGAACTAATGATGATCAATACGTGCCCTATTGTATACTCCTGGCGGACTACAATGCAGAAATCCAACATAAATGTGGCAAACCTCCAACGTTTGCTACACAATTTGGGCCAGATGACATCCCAGAGAGCGCTAAAAAAGGATCCATTCATCAACCCACTTGGAGGATCCGACTCCTCGAAACCTATCCGGAGATGGTTCGCACCTGGACGAATATGCCTCTTTTTATTAAATATAACCCTTGTTATGTTCCTGTACTCCGCAGACGTACATGGCCAGAGTTTACCATTGCAGTCAAGAATATCAAGGGATGCGCCAAATGGTTAAACTACGTCTATCTAGCACCCCCTCAAGGGCCTCCCACCGTCAATTACATGATCTCCACTATACGGCACTGGAGCATCCGATTAAAGAATACCCCTGATGTAATGGCCCAGATGTGCATGAAAATTTTTGAGTTAATGCTTATTACATTCAGGACATTCAAGAATATCAAGGACCCACACTTCTCAGGCGTCGGATTCCTTACAGGAAACCAAGATTTAGTTTATGACATGAGCACCACTCCTTCCATAGAGGTGATATACGCTTGGCACGCCAGAATAAAATACCTCCCAGCCTGCTTTAAACAAACATTCGAAGAGATGTTCATCACAGGGTTCTGGGAATACCACTCAGAAATATTTGTACCCAGACCCTCACATCTCCTCCATTTATTTGCTGTGGAGCGAACCATTCACTCAGAGCAGTTACGGGTGCCACATCCAGATGTCCCAGGGCCAGTCAATTGGGATGCATTGCTGACAGATCTAGCAAGGGGACTCAGGTTAGAAGAACACCACCTCGCCGCCGATGTTGTACAATACTACGTACAAAAAGCAGCTAGACAAGGGTCTGTCAGGGGCGACAGACGCGAGAGTGGGGGGGGTGTTGGCAGTAGCCTTGGTACATCAGGAACTACAAGACGTGAAAGTCAAAGAAGGGAGTCAGAGCGAAGGGACAGCACGAGCAAACAGGGCAGTCAAAGAAGATCTGGCAAGTAGGCCAATATTTTTTCAAGACATTAATGCAAATCAGAGAGATGGACATGCAGGGAAGAAGAGCAAGTAGGGAGCTTGAAGATATGTATGGCAGATCACTAGAAGAAATTCCTACAACAACAGTGATTTTTATCACTAATAATCATTGTAAATCTCATTTCACATTTTTGTAGCTCCATTTTGTGCAAGCCAAGGAGTCCTTGAGCTTGAGGAGCCTTAGAAGTAGTTGCGTATCAATTTTCATAATTTTTAGACTTCGTTTGAGCCCTCAAATAAGCCCTGGAACCTAATTTTTAACTAGGCCGGACACTAGGTCTGGACAGGGCCAAAACTAGTCAAAAACTATAAAAGGAGCTAGAGAGCTCATTTTTGAGGTTAGATTGTAATTGGAATGAACTTGTAAGAGCTTGTGAAAGTAATCTAAAGAACTCCATCGATTCTCTCTCTTTGTCTTGCCGTGTGTGCGCGTGTGTGTGTATGTGTGTGCATGCTCGTGTGCTTCTCACTCACGCACTTGTGCCGCCACTTGCTCGAGGTCTTCATACCATCCTCACGTCTTCCCGGATTGACATTAAAGGAGGTGCTACTCATCACTGAGCTACATATGTGCCCACGCAGGAGAACATTGCAGACCTTTTCACGAAGGCTCTGCCTAGGGAGAAGTTTGAAGCTTTCCGCAAAGCTTTGGGCTTACTTCCTTGTTGATATATTTAGGTAGTGATGTGTGTGAACACTCTAGGACTGCCGGGGCACTTTTTTCCCTCTTTAGGAGGTTTTTTTCCCCCGGCTTGTATATACGCCTATTGCCCTAATGGGCTACTTATCTTTGTACATTCTCTAGTAATACATTCAGTCTTGTGTGTTGTGCTCCAAGCTTCTTCTTCTTCCTTGTGCTGTTCGCGTGCTTCCGCAGACGTCTAACTCCAACAATTGGTATCAGAGCAGGTCGTCGCTTCTTCTAGGGCGCCGTCGACACTCCTCCGTTTGCAGTCTCAGATTCGCACGAAATTTGGTGAGCATACTCAGGGTGTTTCCGAGATCAAAACGGCTTCGCTCTGTGGTGCCAAAATCGCGATCTGAGCTCGTTTCGGCCTCCGAACGCACTATCGCAGCGCTTGTGCAGGCTATTTCGTCCTTTTGTGCCAAAGGTATATACCAGTTTCTGTTCGCTAGTTTAAGCATCTCGAAGTCTGCTACAGGTCTAGCAGAACTCGTTTGGGCAGTTCCGTTCAACTTTTTTAGATACAGTCAATTTTCTGCATCAAGGTATTTTAGTCACCGGCCATGGCTGAAAGCAGTGATGTATTCCGTATGTTGGCTGTTGAGGATAAGTTGGATGGTACCAACTACCCATTATGGGCTTACATGATGCGACATGTACTGGTTGCAAAAGGATTGTGGAACATTGTGCAGGGTGTTGAAAGACGTCCTGTTACACCTGTAACGACAGGTACTGCAAATACAGGTGTTGGAGCTGATGAAGATGGTGTCGAAGATGATATTCCGCAGATTCCTGTTCGTGCTGCTGTTTCTGTTGCACCTACTGCAGAGCAGATTCGTTGGGATGGCAGAGATGCCCAGGCACATGCATTGATAGCTTTGTCTGTCAAACGTGCCATTATTCCTCACATTCGCTCTTGCAGAACAGCAAAGGATGCTTGGGATACACTTACCACTTTGTACCAGGCTAGGAATGAGGCTCGTGTTGCTTACCTCCGAAAACAGTTGGAGAGTGAGCACATGAATGAAGGTGATTCTATGGACAGTTTTCTTACAAAGATCAAAGACCTGAAGGAACAATTGATTTCTGCTGATGAGGTTATACCAGATAGCTCACTTGTGCAGACCGTTCTGAATGGTCTTCCTGATTCATATCAGAGTTTTGCCTCTACTCTTCGGTTGATGATGAAAGGCAATCCGAATGCCTTGTCATTTGAGGAATTAGTCTCTGTTCTGTTGCAGGAAGATCAGTCCAGGCAGAACAGGTCCATTATGCGTGTTGCAGATCAAGCTTTCCTGGCTAGTCAGAAGGGCAAAGGAAAATGGAGCTCTTCTACTAGTAAGCAGAAATCTGCAAATGCTGCACATTCAAAGAACCAAGACAAAGATGAGAAAAAATCAGAAAAGCAGAAATTGTTTTGTAAGTACTGTAAAGGCAATGATCATATCATAAAGAACTGTCCAAAATTGGCTGCTAAAGAGGCAAAGAAGAAAGAGGCTGGAATGGTTGTTGCAGAGGCCTCTACACCAAAAACAGAGTCTGCAAATCTTGTGCAGGAAGAAGAATGGGCGTTTACTACTGTCTGCAGTTTTGACCCATCTTCTCATGATCAGTGCATGTCTGCAGTAGACTCAGATGTTTGGTACTTTGACAGTGGGGCGACCAAACATATTACCTCACAGCGCAGTTTCTTCTCTTCACTTGAGCCTGCTCCTACAGGGAATACTGTCACATGTGCCAATAACTCCTCTTATCCTGTTATGGGAGTTGGTAAGATCATTCTGACTATTGCTGATGGTAGTTCTTTCACTTTGTCAGATGCTTTATTTGTGCCAGGGATCAAAAAGAATCTGTTATCAGTTTCTGCATTAGCCAAGATTGGCTTGGTTGTGAAATTTATTGATGACAGGTGTATAGTCCATGATCTCTCAAATGGCGATGTGATTATTGCTTCTGGCATTTTATGTCGTGGGCTGTATAAGCTCATAGACTATGAAAGATCTGTGAATGATTCGGCATGTGCAGTTCATGATTCTCAGGCTATCTCAGATGCAAAGCTTTGGCATGCATGCTTTGGTCATCTGAATTTTGCTAGTTTGTTACGCCTGCAGAAATCTGAAATGGTGTCCTCTTTGCCCAAACTTGAGGCACCTGGAAAACATGTTTGTGAAGGCTGTATTTTGGGCAAAATGCAGCGTTCTTCCTTTCCAAAAGATGGTTCAGTTCGGGCTACGCAGAAATTGCAGCTTGTACATAGTGATGTCTGTGGTCCTATGCAGACACCCTCTTTTGAAAATTACCTTTACTTCGTGACTTTCATTGATGATTTTTCCAGGCATGCATGGGTATATCCACTCAAAGCTAAGTCCGAAGTGTTCATGTGTTTCAAACAGTTTTTGGTTTTGGCTGAAAATCTGTCAGCATGTAAAATGGGCACCCTCCGTTCTGATCGAGGGGGGGAATATATGTCTTCAGATTTTAATGCATTTCTGGATGAACGTGGGATAAAACACCAGTGTACAGTGCCATATACACCTCAACAGAATGGAGTTGCTGAACGAAAGAACAGGTCACTCATGGAGATGGCGAGGTGCATGGTCAAAAGTCAGGCTTTACCACATAGTTTCTGGCTTGAGGCTGTCATGTGTGCAGCATATGTACTGAACAGGTGTCCCACTAAAGCATTGCAGTCTATCACTCCATATGAGGCTTGGCATGACCGCAAGCCATCTGTTGCTCATCTGCGTGTTTTTGGTTGTTTGGCATATGCATTAGTGCCTGAACAACATCGCAGAAAATTGGATGATAAGGCAGTAAAATGTATTTTTGTTGGGTACAGTTCTGAAAGTAAAGGCTATCGTCTGTATCATCCACAGACTAAACGCATTCTGGTTAGTCGTGATGTTGTCTTTGTGGAAGATGCTATTCAGCCATTGCTTTCATGTACTAAGGAGACATCTGTTAGCTCCAAAGACATGTATGATACTTTGATGCCTCTTTTTACAGGTGGACAGGCTAGTGCTGGTCCTAATGAGGCAACTTCTCAGCCTTTGCAGGTTTCATATGATGATGCAGATCATTCCATTTCTGATGCAGATTTACATGATGCACTTGTTGATGAGAGAGCTGATATAGAGCAGGCAAAAACTATGCCAAAATGGCTGGTGCAGACTTTGCGTGACAGCAAATTAGATGCACCTTTGTCATATCGTACTCGTTCAGGCTCTCATAGTGCCTGCTTTGCATCAGATTGCTATGCTATGGCTGCATCTAGTCTCTGTGATGAGAATGAGCCTGTTTCTTTTGATGAAGCACAAAATTCAGAAAATTGGATGGCTGCTATGCAATCTGAATATGATGCTATAATGAAGAATGGTACATGGTCTTTATGTGACTTGCCTCCTGGCAAGAAGGCCATTGGCACTAAGTGGGTATACAAGCTGAAGCGTAAACCTGATGGTACAGTTGACAGGTATAAGGCTAGGCTTGTTGCAAAGGGTTATGCGCAGGAAAGAGGCATTGATTTTGATGAGACCTTTGCACCTACATGCCATATGACTACTGTTCGGAGCATTTGTGCACTTGCAGCCCATCATGGTTGGAATGTACATCAGTTGGACATTAAAACAGCATTTCTGAATGGTGACTTGCATGAAGAAGTGTATGTTTTTCAGCCCCGTGGCTTTGTGCAGAAAGGGCATGAAAACCAGGTGTGCAGGTTAAAGAAGGCGTTATATGGTTTAAAGCAAGCACCACGTGCTTGGTATGAGAAGATACATGCCTATCGGATTGCACATGGTTTTGAGAACAGTCCAACTGAAAGCACCTTATATGTTAAGCGTGCTAATGATGTGCTTCTGATCATTGTTGTCTACGTTGATGACATGCTGCTCACTGGTCCTATTGAGACACATATTGCTGATTTTAAGGCTGATTTGCATGCCTCATTTGAGATGTCTGATTTGGGGCATTTGCATCACTATTTGGGCATTCAGTTTATGCACGTTGATGGTGGAATGGCTTTGTGTCAAACGAAATATATTGACACATTATTGCAGCGTTTTGGCCTTGAAGACTGTAAGCCTATTGCCACTCCTATGGAGACAGGTTTACGATTGAGTCTTCATGATGCTGGAGATGCATTTGATGCTGTTCTCTATCAGCAGGCTGTTGGATGCTTGATTTACTTATGCATTACTCGGCCAGATATTCAGTTTGTTGTCTCACAGATGAGCAGGTTTATGCATTGCCCAGGAGTCACGCATTGGAAAGCAGTTAAGCGCATCTTTCGCTACTTGAGTGGTACTCGGCTACTTGGGTTGTTTTATCCCAAGGGGGGATCACTACCGCCAGATTTGCATGCTTTTTCTGACTCAGATTGGGCTGGTTGCTATGACACTCGTGTGTCCACCAGTGGTTTTTGCTTCATGCTTGGTAGCTCATGTATATCTTGGTTGAGCAAGAAGCAGCCTACTGTGGCCACTTCCAGTTGTGAGGCTAAGTATAGGGCAGCTTTCACAGCGACTGTTGAGTGTGTGTGGCTCAGACGCCTTATGGCTGATTTGGGTGTTGGCCAGTCTTCTGCCACCACCATCTTCACTGACAGTCAGAGCGCATTGGCAGTTGCGAGGAACCCTGTGTTCCATGCTCGCACTAAGCACATTGAGGTGCATTATCACTATGTCAGGGAGAGGTTCTCTGCTGGGGAGATCAGCTTGGCATATGTGCCCACGCAGGAGAACATTGCAGACCTTTTCACGAAGGCTCTGCCTAGGGAGAAGTTTGAAGCTTTCCGCAAAGCTTTGGGCTTACTTCCTTTTGTGGAGTGATTTCCACATAGCTTGGCACTTCCTTATACATGAGTGCCAGCTCCTTGTTCACCGCATCACTCCCAGGGGGGATTTGTTGATATATTTAGGTAGTGATGTGTGTGAACACTCTAGGACTGCCGGGGCACTTTTTTCCCTCTTTAGGAGGTTTTTTTCCCCCGGCTTGTATATACGCCTATTGCCCTAATGGGCTACTTATCTTTGTACATTCTCTAGTAATACATTCAGTCTTGTGTGTTGTGCTCCAAGCTTCTTCTTCTTCCTTGTGCTGTTCGCGTGCTTCCGCAGACGTCTAACTCCAACATTCCTTTTGGTGGAGTGATTTCCACATAGCTTGGCACTTCCTTATACATGAGTGCCAGCTCCTTGTTCACCGCATCACTCCCAGGGGGGATTTGTTGATATATTTAGGTAGTGATGTGTGTGAACACTCTAGGACTGCCGGGGCACTTTTTTCCCTCTTTAGGAGGTTTTTTTCCCCCGGCTTGTATATACGCCTATTGCCCTAATGGGCTACTTATCTTTGTACATTCTCTAGTAATACATTCAGTCTTGTGTGTTGTGCTCCAAGCTTCTTCTTCTTCCTTGTGCTGTTCGCGTGCTTCCGAAGACGTCTAACTCCAACACATCTCAGATTTGCAGTTTTGAAGGAGATGCAAAGAACAGGGATGGTTGCTCATTTGCCTACATTTTCAGAGTTGCAGGAACTTTGTGAAGCTTGTATGATGGGCAAGCAACAACGAAAGGCATTTCCAAGAGAGACCAGCAATCGATCTCAAGCTCCTCTAGAGTTGGTGCATGCTGATCTCTGTGGTAAAATGTCTACACCTGCTTTAGGAGGATCTTTCTACTTCTTGCTGTTAGTCGACGATTATAGTAGAAAGATGTGGGTTTATTTCATTCGAGAGAAGGCTGATGCTTTTGAAAAATTTAAAGCGTGGCATAAGTATGTAGAAAATGAATCAGGAATGAAACTGAAGAAATTTAGAACAGATAGAGGAGGTGAATTGTTGTCAACAGAATTCAACAATTACTATAAGGAGCATGGTGTGAAAAGGCAACTTACCACAGCTCATACACCTCAACAAAATGGCGTTGTTGAGCACAGGAACAGGACATTAGTTGAAATGGCTCCTTGTATGTTAAAGGCTCAAGACATGCCTGATTCATTCTGGGTAGAAGCAGTCAATACAGTAGTCTACCTCCACATGCATATGCATACATTCATACACACATATTTTCATGTACACATGCATATACATACACACATGCATATGCATACATACATACACACACATATGCATACACATACTGATATACATATTACATACACACATACATATTACATACACACTCATATAAACATTACATACACTACAAGAAATACGGGGGCATAGCGACGGTTAAGGCGACACAATTTCATCGCTATAAAATTGCAAAACGCCGCAATGAGTGTCGAGCGTGCACTGTCGATTAAACGACGAGCCAAACGGTGTTTTTTTGACATGTGGTGCGATGGGGTGTGTGACGCTCGCATAGAGCATCGCTAACAAGACGGTTTTAATCAGCATCGCATAAGCGATGCTTTTTGCGTCGCATAAGCGACGCTAAAAAATGTCGCTTATGCGATGTCGATTAGCATCACTTACACGACGATCTGTTGACGGAAGAAAATTACAACGTTGGAGGCTCATCGATCAGCATTTTCACTCATCTGATCGAAGAGCTCTCCAATGTTCGTAATCGCGCTGCGCTTATGAGCTGAAACAAGTATATACAGAATTGTTGTTTTGCCTAAGCTCTCTCTTATTGTCTCCCTCTGTCTGTGTTTCTCTCTTTCTACATCTTTCTCTCTTTGAATTCTCTCTCTCTCTCTCTCTCTCTCTCTCTCTTCTTTCTCTCTTTATTGCAGGTTATTCAACAAGCTAACCGAGAAAAAAGTATGGCTAACTATTGTAAGTACAATTTCTATTCTTTGTATACCATTTGAATTGTGATATTTTCATTAGATAGCATACTCACACTTATTGATATGCACTTATATACTTATACATGATGAGGATGCACTTTCACACATATACACATATACCATGCACATACACACACATATATACACACATATACATATGCACATACAATTAGACATACACACATATGCACATGCATATGCACAAACATTTCTACAACCACATAAAAAGACTTACATGCATGCATTATTGCATATATATATACACATCCACACATTAACATATACGTAAATACATGTATATGCACATCCACATGCATGCACATGGATGCAAATGGAAATGCATCCACATACACATGCATGTGTCATACATTTACACATGCATATACATACATTATACACATATATACACATATATATGCACATACGTACACACACATATACACATGCACACACACATGCACATACCTACATATACACATATACATGCACATACATATGCACACACATACACATGCACATGCACATACTCATTCACACATATACACTTACACATGCACATGCACATACATACATATACACACACATACACATGCACATTCATACATATACATATACATACATATACACTTACGTACACACATATGAATGAATTATATAATTAAAATATTAAAACACATGCTTAATATAAACAATAATAACAATCAATAGAATAAAACGCTTCATTACTTGATACCATACACACAATTCAAAACATAACTAAAATGAAATATATATATATATATATATATATATATATATATATATATATATATATATATATATATATATATGTAAATACATATAATCCAATGTCATAATCAACTAAAATCCTAATCATCATCATCATCATCATCATTATCAGCAGCAACATCATGATCATCCTGACCATCCTCATCCTCATCGTCATGATCACCCTGTGACGATCGAGATTGTCCCTCCTGTGTTTGTCTCTCCACCTCATCCATATCTGTCTCTCCATAATACTCTTGTATTACATATGACAACATAAATAAATAAATACTTAAAACCATTCATAAGAATAAAATAATTATATAAAATTTAATAATACTCACAAATGCATCAGGATGATCTCGCATATACTCGCTAAAACACCGATATCCAAAATGTGTAGCATACTCGATCTCATGTTTCATAGGATATCAGCCATAATCCTTTCGCTGCATTGAAACAAATAAAAAAGATTAGTTGCTTGCATTTTAACTAAAATAAAAAATATATTCATAATAACACATATACTTACAAATGTAGCTACAAAACCATTATGGCCTATTTGGCCTAGGTGAGATGTGTGGCCCGACTCCACTCTCTTCTTTGTAGCAACCTGTTTATTTAAGAAAAAATACATAAATTAAATGTAAACAATTACTAAAATATATAAAAATTATAAATATAAACTATTAACTTGTGTACCTTCTACTGAGGAAATGACTCATGAAGACGTAGATGTCTACAAAAAATTTGCCATGTCTCAGGTGGTATGTTAGGTCGCCTCTTATTTTTTTCCACCATACAATATCTTTTGTTAATTTAATCTCAAACAAAAAAAAAAATCAGAATACATACACCTATATACACACACATACACATATACATGAAAACATATACGCATACATATATGTATACATATACACATATACATACATATAACATAAACACACATATGCATATCCACATATATACGTACACACACATGCATGCATATACACTCATTCATACAAAATACATGCATTTATCCCACAATAATGTGTAGTTGTGTATATGTGAATATGTGTGTATGTGTAAATGTGTATATGTGAATATGTGTGTATGTGTAAATATGTATATGTGAATTTTTTGTGTAAGTAGATAATCAGATTATTAATATCAAATACCATTATTTGTAGATTTTGATCAATCAAATAAAACTCCACCATCGTTTCCTCATCGTGCAACACTGTAAGTATATCAAACATTTAATTTTAAATATATTTGATGGATACATAACTTATATTTTTTTTTGTTTCTTATTATGTGCAGATTCTGATCAATCAGAGGGTACTCCACCACCTCCTACCCATGCAACGACTTCACATGTGTCCTCCGATAGGAATTATGATGAATTTTACTATCAAGAGCATATTATATGTTGGTGTAACTCTTGTTATGGCACGTATCAAAGACCACAATTGGAATGTATTGAACATGAGGCAGAGTATGGTACTTTTGAGCATGCACGATCACCTAGTCAACGTGATAATGCTTGGGTATGTATTTTTTATATATATTAATGTCATTATTTTATTTAAAAACCATATACAAAATCAAATTATTGTTGATATATAAGAATACTTGCTCAATGATGATGATGATGATGATAATTTTTCTCATAATGTTAATATCTCTCGTACACGTCATGGACTTGTTGTTCATCAATTACAAGTAGAGGTTTCTAGAAATCCTCTACCTCCTAGTTTAGAGACTGAAACGGCTGGAGATTATCCATTGCCAACTCGTGATCGTTCTTTAGTACAAACATATGATAGAAGAAGATATGGAGGATGGAATAGAGGATCACTTCCTTTAGATTGAGAGGTTTTCAACTTTTGGGGTAATTGTTATATGATTGCTTCATCCACTATTACTAATGCTGGTTGTGGTCTCTTTATTGTAGAGGATTTGTATGTGCCTCTGAACTCTGAAGTCACTCTTATGTCATTTTGTGGTCCTATATATGGATGGGGAGATTGGCATCGACTTTCAAGTTATGTTCAAAGCATGAGTACTTATGGAATATGCTTGAATGCAGCATCCCTTACTAGTAGAAGGATTTTACATGCAAAAAATGAAAGATCATATATTGATGGAAGCCCTTACACACATAGAAATATAGTAGGTTTAATAAATAGTAGTTGAGGGTTACATAATAGTTCAAGGATTAATTGCACATTTGAGGAGTGTGAAAATAGTCATGAATCACCATACATGAGTAGAGATGTATCAAGATACATAGTTGTCAATGCTACTACTACATTACATGCCGGTGATGAACTATTAGTGAATTATGGATGGTGTAGACCTCCAAGCGCACCTTTTAGCTAGAGAGAATAAAAATTTTCTATCCATATTTAATAACTTATATACTTAATTTTATATTTAAAGTTTACTTTTTATTCATTTATGGAATACTAATGAATTTTATTTATATGTGTAGATTCCAACTTATGATGTTGATGATATTCCTCCACACCATTCACAATTGCCAGTAAGGCCTCATTTATCAGAAGCTTCTATGAGGAGGCTACACAAAAGTAATCCTTTGGAATATGCAAGGTTGAAAGATCTATATTCAAAAGACGATAAAGTACAAGATTTGTGTGACAATGATGAAGATGATGGCATGGTAGATTTTATTGAGGATTGGTATCAAAATGAAAGTGAGAGCATTGATATTTTTATAAATGAGAAATATCTTCGAGAGGAATGTCTAAAGCACGTATATGAAGGAGTTCATTTGACATGACTAAGTGCGGGCTTACTTATTCTCAATCTTCAAAATCGTTTTGGATGGAGTAATGTATCTGTTTCGACACTATTAAGGTATAATTTTCAATTTTCTATCTATTTATATATATATATATATATATATATATATATATATATATATATATATATATATATATATATATATATATATATATATATATATATATATATATATATATATATATATATATATACATATATACATGCATACATAAACATACAAATAATATACATGAATGCATACACACATATAAACATACACATACATATAAACATACACACACATATACACACATACACATGTTATGAGAGTAAGTCAAATTATACATACCTGTATCGAATGAAGATGTTTTGTCCAACTAGCCTTTAGAATTGTCCACCCAACCTTTAGAATCTTCTTGACACATATGTTTCTCCTATTTTAGTCGGCCTAATACCCGTGCTGCTAATTATACAAATATTAAATAGCAGTTACCAAGGAGGGTATTAAGCCACATGTAAAATGGGAGGAGCAAATTTATCTTGAAGATTTTGAAGGATGGAGAAATAATTTTAAAGGATGGGTGAACAAAAAGTGTCCATAAGGTAAGAACAAGAACTTGAATTGAATGGACACTTTTTGTTTGCCCATCTTTTAAAAGTATTAATGCATCTTTCCAAATATTCGCGAAAAATTTGATCCTCCCATTTTACATATGACTAAATACCCTCCTTGGTAACCACTATTTAATATGTGTAAACAACTTAGCAAGACAGGTAATAGATTGACTATAAAATGGAAAACTGCCAGATGATTCAATGGTCTAGATATGAAAATTTGCAAACCATAATATACAAAAAACAATTAAAAATGAAATCAAATATACATAGCTACACATGCATACATACATATACATACATATATACACATTCATGCATACACATACATACATACATACATACATACATACATACATACACATGTATACACACATACATATACATATATGCATACATATACGCATACGTATATATACATACATATACACCTATAAAAAACATATATATACATATATACATATACACATACACATATGTATACACATGCACATGCATATTCACATCCACATACACATACACATAAGCATATACATATATAAAATTATATGCATATATATATATATATATATATATATATATATATATATATATATATATATATATATATATGTGTGTGTGTGTGTGTGTGTGTGTTTATTTATTTTCTTTTTTTAATATATCTTTTTTTTATGAACTTATAGGTTATTATCTGAAAAGTTTTTACCAAGTCAGAATATTCTTCCTACCTCACATGAAGAAATGAAGAAGATAATCAACAATCTTGGTATAGATTATCAATGTATACATGCATGACCTAACGATTGTATTTTATATAGAGGTGAATATGGAGACTCTTTGACATGGCCCAAATGTCAATCTCCTCAATATAAGGGTGAAGAAGGTAAAATCCCAAAAAAGGTATTGAGACATTTTCCATTGGCTCCATGGATTAGACATATGTTTCAAAGCCCCAAATTATCAAAGCTTTTGACTTGGGGACATGATCACAAATGTACTGATGGAATAATGAGAATTCCTCATGATAGTGTTGCTTTTTAGCATATTGATTCTACATGGCCTGAATTTGCACAAAATCCATAGAATCTAAAGTTAGGAGTTGCATTAGATGGGGTTAATCCATTCTCCATGAAATCCAGTAAATGATCAATATGGCTAGTGGTAGTCATAAACTACAATCTTCTGCCATATCTTAGCATTAAAAAGGAACATTTAATGCTTTCACTTTTAATCCCAGGCAAAAGACAAGTTAAAGATATGATCTTGCTCCTCTCATTGACGATCTCCAAGAGTTATGGAGAGGTATTAATGTCATTGATGTATCGAAAAGCATCAATGAAAGACATATTACGGTTCATGGTATTGTGGCTTGGACTATTCACGATTTTCCAGGATATGGTGGTTGTTCAGGTATTGATGTAATTTTTTTATTCAATATGCATGTAAATAAATATGATCAAATCTAATTATATTTTTATCATTTTCATGATGCAGGAATATCTACTAAGGGTTATAAAGCTTGTCCATATTGTGGTGATTGGTTGAGATCAATCTATAGCAAGAATCTCAACAAAAGTATTTATCTTGGACATCGATGATTCATTAGGGGAAAAGATGAGGCCTACATGGGCCTTGTAAAGATCCCTAATTTTTAGGGATTAAAAAGCTTAATACATGGGATTTAGAGGGTACAAAAAACCACTACTGGCATTGTGTGAATAAAATAATGCTTGAAAAAAATGTGTATTCAAATCCTCAATCGTGAGCATCCATAGCCCTTGGATTGTTTGAATCAATGGCTTAGTTTAAAGAACATGAAAAGTAAGAGAGAGAAGGTGTCAGGACTCATGGGAGTTTGTAGAGAATCTTTCCCAACCTTCTACAAGATGTTGGACCGTTGGATGTTGACTAATCCTACGCTTCAGCACAAATGGGGCTGAGAACTTTTCAAAGATGAGCGCCCATCGTCCGATCAAGGCCTGGATCTAATGGCCCATACAAAAAGGCACCTTTTCATTCAAATGGAGCAATCAGATCCATAGGATCTTGGTTAGATCCAAGGGCTACGACTACAAGTGCAGTTCTTCTGCGGAATTCATGGCGAGGCGTCCGATTCGACGTTGATCTAAGGGTCTACAGTGACGGAACATTTCTCCATCATTGCTTAGATCTCAACCACTTGTTCTTAAGCCAATCCAAGGGTCCAAGCTCTAAGTTACCTTGACTTTTTGCATTTCATGCTAGCCCTTGGATCTATGAAGCAATCCAATTGCTCTAAGCCATTTTTGAGCTTTTCAAAACCATTCTCAAGAGAAAACCCATGAGTTCTACCTAGTTTTTCCATGTTTGACCACCCAAAAACCATGGAAGCCTATGCCTAGCCTATGTGATTAAGGGACTAGACTGTGTCCACCACCCTCTTCTCATTGGTCCATCCTAATCACTCCTTAAGATAAAAGGCCCATGCAAGGTTCACCTTTTTTCCTAATGTCTTGCCTAATGATCATCCATTAAGATCTAAAAGAGAGGCGATACATTTTAATGGAAAGCTTGAAATAGGTCAGTGTCCAAAACCTATGACGCCTATGGATTGGTATAAAAGATGCGCAGATGCACCTCTGATAGATCTAGAATTAGAAATCTTCAGTGATGATTCAGATAATGAGTATGTGAAGAGAGGTAAAGGAAAATTGGCACTCGTAGAGAACATATCAATATGGTATTCTTTGGAGTATTGGAAAGAGTTAAAAGTATGTCATCTTCTTGATCATATGCATATATTCAAAAATATTGGTTATTCACTATGGCATCATCTTCTTGGACTAAAAGATACCATAGCATCAAGGAATGATTTGAAAGATAAAAAATCCAAACCAAAGTTATGACCAGTTTTTTATAGACATCGACAAGAAACGACTTATGCACCTGCTCCTTGGGTACTTACAACAAAAGAGATATAGACTATCAAGAATAGAGTTCAATTGATTAAGACTCCTACAGGCTATGGAACATCTTTTGAAAACATGTTTACTGGCATAACGTTTTGAAACATATTTTACCTTTGTTTATCGATGGATGTACAACGAAAGGAGTACGAGATGTGATCTATCATCTTGGATCACTTATAAGGTAATTATGATACTTTTATATTTAATATGTATGAATATTGGATATCTTTTATTTTTTAATTAACTTCTTTATAATTGTTTTTATGATATGTATAGGTAGATTACATCCAAAGAGATTGACAAAAACTCGATCCCACAAAAGAAACGTGAATGCAAAGAGCTACTATGTTTGATGGAGAAAGAACTTCCTACTTCATTTCTTGATATTCAGGTTCATTTATTAGTCCATCTTGTAGATGAAATAGAGATTGCAGGTGTTTTCAACACTCGATGGATGTTTTGGGTCGAGTGAATTATGCAAATATTAAAAGGTTATGTGCGATAAAGAGCAAATCCAGAGGAATCCATGGCAAAGGGTTGGATGCTTGAAGAGTGCATGTATTACGTTAGTGAGTACCTTGAAAGATTTCATAAAGAAGCTCCACGTGCATGGACCAATGAGCCTTCTTCAAAAATAACAGATGAGGCATTATCAGGTAAGGCAGTTCCATTCTTATTTACATTTCAAGAAAAAAATGATGTTTCTACTTTTGTAGCATATAATAGCGAATGCATGCAAGCATTCCTTAGCAAGTACGAGAAACTTCAAAATCTCTGAAGTAAAACGTGAAAAAACAAAAGACATAGACATAATCTCGATAATAATGAGATTACAAATATATCTTCTTTCACGGATTGGATTTATAGTCGTTTGCAATGCGCCAACGCAAATAATGAAGAAATCTCAGATGAGTAGAGAGAGTTAATGATAGGTTGTGAATGAAAGGTAATTTTATTAAAATAATAATCTAATTTTTTCATATATGTATATTAGTTTCTGTTTACTAATTGAATTTCTTTTGCAAGCTCGAATGTTCACTAATATGTGGGCTTTTGGACAGCATATTAAAATCAAAGCCATTGATTCCTTATGTAAAATAGAGGATTCTAGTATTGTTGCTTCTTTCAAGCAACTATCATGTGCTAGCTCAAAAGACACGAACCTTATAGATGGCGAACTTGGTTACGTAGGAACTATTGTTGGTATCTACAAAATTTCATTTCGTACATTCAAACAGATAGAAAAAAGTTTATATTTTTTATGATAGAGTTAGTTATTTTTTTGAGCACCTAATAATGGTTTTTTATTGTTATATATTTTGATAGGTCATTTTGAACATTGACTAATTTCGAGCCGAGTATAAAAGTAGTAATTCCACATTAAGAAAGGAATTATCTGGGTTTTGGGCAATTGATTCTTCTAAGGTAATGCGATCTACTAAAGAACCATATATTCTTCCTAGGCATATTGAACAAGCATTTTTTTATAAAAACCTAGATGCTCATCCTTGGTGGCAAGTTATTGATGTGCGACCTAGAGGTAGGTCATTGTTTGAACAATTTATTGTTAGAGAGATCGAAGAAAGTCCTCTTGATGATTCTGCATCAGATACTGATACATCAACATCTAAAAGAGAAATTATAATCATTATACGTGATAATGATACTAATCTTTTTGATGAAGAGGATAATTCTCTACATGCTGATTCTACTGATGAGGAAAAGAAATTACCAGAAATAGATATTAATCCATCAATAGATGATGTGATTCATGAGAACATAGATTTAACAATAGAAAAAAATATATGAAATCAATAAGGATGATGAAGATGAGACTATATTGATGTCTTACCAAAATGATGGCAATTATGAAAACATATGAGCAGATTAGATAGTAAATTCTACTCTAGTTATCGATCAATAACTTGAAGCTTCTGAATGGATATCAGATAATAGATTCTTTTATTAACTTGAATAACGATGAATCCTACTAGAGAGATGAAATCATGTTCTTTTAAGTTAGAACATGAAGCTCGGTGGTATGCCTAATGATTTTATATATAGCTTTATCTTCAAGGAGCAAATTTTTATCATGTATGTATGCATATGTGTGTGTATTCATGTGTATTATATGTATACTATGTTAGTATGCATATATATGTATTCCATGTATATTAAAATATTCATGTATTCATGTAATATATGCAAGTGTTTATAATTGTGTACATGTATATATGTATATGTGTCTATGTGTAAATATGTACATGTAAATATGTATGCATGTATATATATGTTTATGTGTGCATGTACGCATGTATATGTGATCTGTACATGTATATATGTATATGTGTCTATTTGTAAATGTGTACATGTATATATGTATGCATGTATATATATATATATATATACATATATATATATATATATATATATATATATATATATATATATATATATATATATATATATATATATATATATATATATATATATATATATATATATATATGTGTGTGTGTGTGTGTGTGTGTGTGTGTGTGCATTTAGGCATGTATGTGTGATGCATAATATATCTATTCCATTTTATATTTATGTATGTGTATCTACATGATGTGTATATATCTTTATATATATTATGATCCTCGTTCATTCGAGTAGCTATATATAGAGGCATAAGGTTGGGAGGAGAGACATCTCTCTAGTAGGATGTTGGAGGAATAGATGCAATGTGTACATATACTTCAATCATATGGCTAAAAGGTTGAATTAGAGTTTTTAAATTAGGGGTTTTAAAACCCTAATATCGAAATTACTGTTTTCAATTTAGGATTTTTGAAATAGGATTTAGTTATTTATTTATGTGTATGCATGTGTTGTGTATGTATGTGTATCTATATGTGCATATGTATGTGTTGTGTGTGTGGATATATGCATGTGTATATGTATATATGCATGTAAATATGATTATATGAGTCTATGTGTGTGTACATATGATTATGCATGTGTATGTGTATGTGAGTATGTGTACGTGTATGTGAGTATGTGTATGTGTCTATGTGTATTCGTTATATGTGTGTAACTGCATGCATGTGTATGTGTGTGTAAAAATTTGCATGTATGTGTGTGTATGTATAAATGTGCATGTATGTGTATATGTGTGTAAATGTGCATGTATGATGTATATGTGCGTGTATGCATGTATTTGTACCTCTAGTCTCACTCTTTTCTCTCTCTCTCTCTCATATACATACATACATACATAAACACACATACTTATATCCATGCATACCGTGCATTATCGCGACGATGAGCCATAAGTGTCCGCATCTCTTTTAGACACCACTTATGCGACCGTCCTATCCCAAACTCTGTCTCAAGTGAACTAAGTACGTATTTTTTATCCCTCTCATCATGTTCACTACAAAAATAAAAAAAATAATGTAAATAAAACATAAGATATTTATTTCAATTTATATGTAAAATTTATACTTATTTCCATGATAAGTGGACAAGGCGCAGGTAAGAGTCGCATAATGCCTGCATTCTTCTCTTGAACTCCAATCCATTCCCTATGTACACAATGTTCCCCTCTTGCTCTATATTGCACTCTAGTCCTAAGGTGCCTATGCATGTCCTCATAGGCAACTCTGATCTGCTATCATGATCTGGAGGTGGTATAGGTGTCCTGAAAATAGATAAAGAAAAATAAATAAAAATATGTGTTATAATATCATTAAAGAAGTTTATGTAAAAGGAACATACCTATGAGCAGATAGTTGTCTTCCTGCATGTGGAGCCGCAGAAGAGCCCTCCTCTGATCGCTGGGTAAGCATCCGGATCGTGTAGTTGAGCTCATAATCAGACATCTCTGAGTAATCATGCATGATGGCCCCTAGAGTATCAGACGGAACTCTTGCTCTCATAAGACTTTTTATGAGAGTGAGTTTCACCTTTCTCTCTCTACTAGGATCCATAATACCTAACATATAAAACAAAATGGGTTAGAAATCAATATATATATGTGTACATATGTATGTGTGTATGCATTAAGTATGTGTATGTATGCATGTGTGTGTGTATGTGCATGTATGTGTGTGTATGTGTGTATGCATGTGTATGTGTGTGTATGCATCATTATGTGTGTATGTGTATGTGTGTGTATATGTGTGTGTGTATGTGTGTGTGTCTATGTGTATGTATGTGCGTCTATGAGTGTGTATGTGTTTATGCATGTGTATGTGTCTATGTGTGTGTATGTGTCTATGTGTATATGTGTATGCATGTATGTATGCATATGCATGTGCATTATGTAAGACAATAGTTATGCAATATAACACAGGAGCAATAGCAGAGAAGATAACAGACATAGGAGAATATCAACAATTTTCTACTAGCAGCAAGTACAAAGATGATGGCGTTGTCCACCCGTGCGCTCTGAAGGTAGAGCTTAAATGGTGATCTAAACAACTCTAGATAAGGAGATACAAGGTAGAGGTATGCTGGCTCAACTCAATGTCTCAGGTAGTGCAGAAGTCATGTATATATAGGATCATGGGTGGCCTTCCGTGGACGGCTATACATGGGTGGTAGAGCATGGGCGGCCACCGCCCGCGTAATTGCCATACACGCTTAGACCGGTTGATCCACCTAACAAATATAAATGATTTCTGACTCCGATAGGGAATATTCTATGGAATATTCCCTTTACCGTCACCCCAGGTGCGCTACCCCTGGATCCCCACCTGGGCGCCCGCTGGCCCCTTGGGACCCCCCAGCCAGGGGGCCCGCTGGCCCCTTTGGACCCCCCAGTCGGGGCTGCTCCCCGCTACCCCGGACCCCCCAATTGGGGACCCTGGTAACTCCCTTTCCTTACCATACCTTACATGGTCCAATATGACCTTCATCCAACATGCAAGTTGGGATTCCCATCAATTGGGTAATGCACGCTTGGCTTCTCCTCATAACGGGGGCCTTACAAAATGTGCATACAATCATGAGGGGTAGACATTGATCATATACTAACACCCCCCCTCAATGTTTACCAATGAAAAATCAAGTAGGTTTCGGTCCTATGCCCATCTGTTGAAGATGTCTGTTGAGCTGCTCTCTTCCAAGTGC